>VZTB01006085.1:785713-1048261 GCA_013397245.1 Thryothorus ludovicianus | reverse complement strand
TTTGTGGACAGAGTTCATGCATTTATGTTTGCCTTTCC
Source organism: Thryothorus ludovicianus (assembly GCA_013397245.1). Classification (NCBI taxonomy): domain Eukaryota; kingdom Metazoa; phylum Chordata; class Aves; order Passeriformes; family Certhiidae; genus Thryothorus; species Thryothorus ludovicianus. The sequence continues at coordinate 1,048,223 of VZTB01006085.1, read as the reverse complement.
CTGCTAATCCTGGGGAATAATTGCACACATACAAACACAAGTTGTGACAACGAGAATATTCTACTAATAAAAAGTTGTGAGGAAGAAATTGTTACTGTGCATTTCTGACACTTGTTATCAAAATTTTTTGACAATTTGTTTCTATTTACCTCTTCTCATCTTCCCCTAGACATGCCCTTTTAAAATATGATTTCATTCTAATGTACCACATGGCTGATAATTAAATTGCTTTCTGAAATACCAGAACATAACAATATCCTGCTCCAACTTTGCAAAATGACGCCAAATAATAAAGTTCCAATGGCAACCTCTCATTTTCTTCTACCTCAAACCTTTCAAAACCATAGCTCTTAGGAGCTACCAAGTTCACAAGGTATCTGAGTGAGTTACCTTTCCAATATTTCAGCCAGCCCAGCTATCTGATGTCTGTGCTCAGCAAAGCTCTGCTTGGATCCAGTATCTGGCATTCATATTTATTTTCTTCCTCTTCGTTGTGTTTTGTTTTGAAGTGCTAAAACAAAAGGCACTTGGGTGCAGTCATCCCAGCACATTATCAGTATGTTGCAGTATTCAGACAAGCTCTTTTTGTTACTGATGTTTAAACCCTGTTCCAATCTAATGTTTTTTTTTCCAGTGTGTCATGTTTTTTTAGTAAGCACAAAGAAAGAACCATTCAGCTACTGTTTTCTTTAGTCGTTCTTGAGAAAAAGATGGGTGAACTGTGTAATGTCCCCATTCCTCACATGCTTCTGTTGGCTTTTGTAGGTCTAGTAAATCCTTCAGGTGGTTGTGCCACTGAGATTTCCCACAGCCTTTCTCAGTGTGTGAAATAGATTTGTCAGCTCCTGAAATACTATATTCAATGTCACAAATTATTTTGTTTTCCAAAAAACAGCTCTGAGTTGCATTGCAAAAAGCATGAACAGTATATATTTGCTTGAGCAGTATGCTGCTAATTGGGTTTTTCTCAGTATGAAGGATTTCATACAGTCTTTGAGATAATTCTTTTCAATTCTTGAGATCTTTTGGCATCTGATTGCCTTCTTTTGGCTTCTGTTTTAAAGAGACTTTATTATAACACATGTATAACAAAAGTTAGTAGAATCACCAGGGGAGAAGGGAAGGGACTTAAAGCACTCCTTGAACAAAAGTGAGACAAATAATTTTCTCTCTTATGTTTCCTTTTTGGCCAAAGATTGTTAAAACATAGAGGTTGAGGGAGATAATAATATTTTAGGTACCTTTATTTTTTTGAAATGACTTTTATTTATAATCTTTGTTTTCCTCCTCTACAGATAAATCTCCACATTTTTTGAGGCTGGGGGATGTAGAGGTCAATGCAGGGCAGAATGCTACATTTCAGTGCATTGCTACAGGGAGAGATGCAGTGAATAACAAGTTATGGCTCCAGGTAAGGCTAACTCATGCAAGCCTATTTGACTAGAGGACAGGCTACTTTCTGGAGAAGAAATGTTTAAAATTCAAAGTCTTTTATTCTTCTGCATGAAAATATGTAGTTTAAATGGAACTTTTATGTCTGTTCAATGGTGAAACTTATCAGCTTTACAATGTTGTAAGGCTTGGATTAAAAATAATCCAAAAAAAACAATTAAAAACAAGAACTGGTGCGGGCACAGGGATAAGGTTGATCCTTAAAGGCATTGTATGCCTTCTCTCATTGTAAATCAACTCCTCTGTATCAAAATTTATTATTATTAAATGCAGAGGGTTGACATTTGGGATCTAGTAATACACTGATGTGTATTATACACATCTGTAATATACAGCTGTCATGAATTTTGAGAATTTTTATTCACAGAAATTATCTGTCCAAGCAGGTGGCTGGAAGGACGGGTCTGCTCTTCTGTGTGCATATCAGATTTACTCAGTAGCATATTAATTGGAACAGTCTAAAAAGATTGCTTCATTCCTTTTTCTCTGTCTCCATAATAGGAGGAACTTTAACTTTTACCAGTGTATAATTGTAAATAGTATGTATATCAGAATTTAAGAGATGGCTATGACCAGAATATAACCTTTACTATGAAATAAGAAAAAAAAAAATTAACTCCATCTTCCCTCCAAAATAGCCAATCTCCTCTCTACTATTGCAAAGGTTACATTTAAGACCACTGTTTGAGTAGAATGATGGCAAAGTTTCCAGTTGCTCTTAAAGAGATTAAATTTTACCAATTTAAAAGAATTTTAAAAATCATCTTAGTGGTACATGTACAACTTATGTGCATTCTTTAGTTTATATGTAAACTTTAAGTACCAACATTGCTTTAGAATGTTTCCTAAATATGTCCTCTAATATTTTATTTTTTTATAACATGTATTTCTGTTTATTTTCAGAACTACAACTATGTAAATTTTTGGGAAACATACTTTTAAATTATCTATAGTCAGAACTTCAAAATATGTATTTTTGGTCAACTGTATTTTGACGTGAACAATTATCAGTTATTTCAGTCTGATTTCTGTTTTAATAGTAGAGCTAATGAATCTTTGCTAACTGCTGCATATAAGCATGTGATAAGCTTAAAACTTTTAAGGACTTTTTTTAAAAGACGTTTAAAAAATCTGATATGCAAAATGTATTATTAGACAAATATGCTGCAGCATTAAAAAGGAACACAAGCAGTAACTGCATTGCATTTAGTGAAAAGGTATTACAGGAGTCAGAATTATTTGTACTCCATGTCTTTAAGCAGTAATTTGTTTAAATTGAATAAACATGTAATGCATTTATTCAGAAAAAGCAGCTTTATTTCAGAGACTTGCCAAATAGAGCACACCAAGCACAAAAAATGAAACTGGCCTGGGTTTTGCTATATCCAAGGCAAGACAATAGCACAAGGAGTATTCCAGCGAACCTGTGAAGCGCTGCTTTCATTTGATTGTGGGTCAGAAAGACTCAGTAGAGACAGCCAGCTGGAAATCTTCCCTATCACTCACTCCTTGGAGTCAGATAACTCTGACAGATTATCCTTTCTAACTTTCGCTCCCTGGAGAAGCACAGCTAGCAGCCAGATCAACTCAGAAAACATATGTTTTGTCCCTCCATATGCTTCATGGGCAGTTTATTTTTTTTGTGTGTGTGTATGTGGATCACAGATGTGATAATTTCTCACACTGTGATAGATGAAATACTTTAGAGGTTATAACTCCGCATGCCTGGGCTTGTGAAGTGCCCTGATACTCTTGAAGATACCTTGATACTTGAGCTTCTGTTCTCTTTCTTGTTCTCCTGTAAACAGTACTGAATTTTCACTGATTTAATGATGAATTTTTTTTCACTCATCATTCCACCTCACAGTCCTACTTGCCCAATATAAGTGTGAATCAGCAACCTTCCCCATATGGATAATTTTCCTTAGATTGTTCTCACAGTTACTGTTGTTGTACATAGCTAATAGTGAATTTACTCCTTATCCTTTAAAACTGGAATGGATATGTATGGGCCTCATGAAGCACTGGAGTGTAACTTGGGAAAGGTTTGCTTTAACCAAACCCAAGATTCATAAAGCCTGAATAGCCTGAAAGGAAGAACTGGAAGATCAAATCAAATGCCTAAGTAATTGTTTTAGAGAGCCTTCAGCTGAGACATTCCAGGAATGTATTTTTCTCATAACAAGAATTATAAAATAAAAAAAAAAAAGAAAGTGAAAGATGAAAAACAAGTGGAAAATGGGGGGGCAGAAGACACTTGCCAAGCACATAGTTTTAGAGAAAATAGCTTTTGATTTTGTCCTTATTGAAAGAGAAAAACTACTTCCTTGAGGAGACAAAAAAAAAGCAAAGAATTTGCTATTGAAACACATTCTTTGGTAAGGAAAAGTTTGAGGAGCAATCTGGGACATCAGGCTTTTTTGCATCTGGGGAGATCTAAGATTTCATTTGCTTTCATTGAAGTAGTGCATACGTGCAGGCAGAGATTTTGTTGAGGACTCTGCCAGTGTTCTCTAGCTCTTGCAATCTTCTGTTTTGAGAAGAATTAAAGTAAATTCAGTAGCACGTGGAGGAAAATAGCAGACACCCTGCTCTGTGTTTAAAGTCCTGAAGTCCCGTGGCTGCTTCAGCTGGGGTCAGTCTGAGCTGCTACGGTCTCAGCTTTACCCCCTTGATCCCTCTCTGCATTGATCTGGAGCTTTTGCAGCTCTCCAGTAAGTCAGTTCAGGAAAGTGATCTGACTGAAAAAGATTTTGATTACAATTGGATTTTTTTTTTTTGGTGTGGGGATGGGGGTTGAGGAGGACTGTTTGTTGATTTGTTCATATTTTTTTCTGGTTTTGTGGTTTTGTTCTTGTTTTATTCTTATTTGTTGGATGGTCTTTTGTTTTTTGGGTTTCTTTATATGTGTCTTTTCCTCAGCTTGATTCATGTCTAAATTACCCATATAAATCATACCAGCAGGTGGGAAAAGATTGAGATGTTTGATTAGAAGATGGAAAGACTGTAACCACATTATAAAATGAGGATTATGGTAGCGTGTCTCCTTGTAGACTTATGTAAACTTCAATTTTGTTTTAGTTATTGAGCCCTGATCATATACTAAATGCTCTATCTGCAAGTACATTTCCATGCTTATGCTTTTTTCCAGTGTGTATATAATTAAGTACATATAACATTATGTGCCTAAAAATAAAATAGACAAAAATAGGCACAGCATTTCAAAACACTGTTTCCTGCATGTTTACTGCTGTAATGACAGTATTTCCATCAACACCATTTTCTATAAATGTATGTCTGCAAATATTTCAGACAAATAGGGATTAACACTGAATTGAACTTCTGACTTTCATTGCTGCAGATTCCATTCTTGTTTGTTTGTTTTTGGATTGTATCTGTTCTCTTGTCCCCTTTGATATTCCTTTTCTGCCACCTCTGTATTTTGCAGCCTCAGTGGACCAAGGTTTGACACAGTCAAAGCTCTGTCATTGAAAGATAAGCAGTGAAGATAACAGAAGTTTTCAAAAGTTGAGGCTGCGTTAATACAGAACAAATATTTGCATAGATGAAGAGATTTAACTGGTTGAACAAGATTATCTGAAACGCACCTTTGTGATTGTGTGAACAGTAGGTGTGGGAGTAGGTCAGAAATACAGCTCAGATTCTTTTGTTCTTCACATTTTCAACCTGATCTGGTATCAAATCTTTTATGCTTATGAGCTGAGGGATTCTCTTTATGACCTGCAATTCTTAGCAAATTCTGAAAGGTTTTCAAAGCCCTTAGTTTTTGTTTAAATATTAAACAACATTAATGTTTTTTCTAAAATACATTCAGTCACTCAGAGTGCTTAGTATCTTTTTACTTGTCATACCCTTCAAAATGTAATGCAGGGGGGCTTTTTTTTCTCAGTATTTTCCAACTTCTCTTAAAATTTCCACTGTAATATGTCACATGCCAACAGTTGCAGTTTAGTCTTACTGCCCACACTGTAACAGTTGAGTTGTGTGACAGGAGTCCCTAAACCCAAGGTGGTAACCTGGGTTTTCCACCTGTAATGCTTTGATATGCTCTGATTTGTAAGCTTTAGGAATTAGCAGAATTTCTTGCTGAAAAATGCTTTCCTGTAGGAGGTGAACATAAGTGTGTGCAAAGCCTTAAAGAAAGGAACAGAGTGTGTATAGATATAATAATTAATCGGCTTTTTGCCCACTTACTGCTGATTTTCTTTCTTTCTAAAGTCGATGAATTTTCTTTCTTTGAAAAGATGTTTAAAGAATAAGGAATTTTTTTTATTAACATTTGATGCATCTTGCTGCTTTGTGCACATTGATTTGTTAAATTAGTGTAAGAAAGGCCCCTGTTTTATTTTATTCATTTTCCTGTGAAATGTCATGCATTCCATTGGAGTTGTGTCAGTAAATAAGATTGCAAACAAGTTGCTTCTGCATGGTAATGCTATGCTCAGAATGGATATGTGTTATGTATTAAATTTTTAAAAGAATAGTGCACACAAGGCATTCTAAACATGAAAAAGCAGGAGTGAGATGAGGGTTCTTTTGCTTATTTAATTTGATGACTTTTTGAAGAAAGCTTAATTTCTTTGCTAAGATAGTAGAGAAATAGAATTGACTGGATAGATTAAATAGCATTTGGGTACACCAAAACTCCAGAAAGCAGTGTATATACTGTCCAGCATTTGTTCTACCAATCTAATTGGGATATCAGAGCAATAGGGTTTTTTGCATAATCAGGCTGTGTTTAACAGCTTCCTGAGCTGGGAACAATTGTGGCTCCCAGAAGCCCAATATGATTTTCAGTGTCTTATCGGTGTCCGGTTTAGCTGGACACTCGTACAGTGCAGCGTATAGAGCTTTTTGCTAGAACATCTGTTAAACCATATGTCTTGGCACCTGGTTCAGATGGCGATAACTGCGGCACTAATGAGTCCATCCATCATTGCTGAGCTTTGCATTAACATAGCATTGGATTAGGGAAAGCGGCTTGCTCTGGCTTTGCAGTCAGATGTGTTTCGCCACGGTCTGCGGTGATACCGTTTGCCTTGGCGACTCTGAAATTCAAAGGGGTACCGGCTGCATGCATTTAAAGGTTTAATATGTGCCTTGTAATCCTGGGCAGATTTGCCATCTGAGCGGTGGCGAGCGGGCCAATCTGTCAGCAATAGCTGTGGGTGCTGGCTAACCGCCCTCCACTTGGGCTGCCAAGGCTGGCGCAGCAGCCCCGCGCTCGCCCGTGGAGAGACTCGTCAGCGTTAATATGGTCTGATGCAGCCTTTCTCTCTGCCAGAGGAAAGTGTCTTTCCTCATGGAATAACAGATAATTAAAGCAATTGCCTGAGAGTAATAATTGAAAAAGTGAAATTAAACAGCATTATGGAAAATAAAATGCAAATTGCTGTAAAAACAATGGAGTCGGGCTGACCTCCCAGCGGTACCAACTGTTACTGGAGGATGAGCGAGCGTCTGTTCGGGCTCAAACAATTGGCTGCATCCTGCTCCCTTTGTAGAGGAAACTGCCATAATCCTCAATGCCCTATTCACCAGCATCTTGGGTTTTGGTTCTGACTGCCACAGAATGGGATGTGATATTTAGCATTCATTTTTCTTGCTAGGTACTGCATATATGTGCTCTTTAACAAGCCCTTGGACTGAACACATGCAGATGGCATCCTGTGATGATGCATTGTGCATGACCAACATAGTATTCCAGGAATTTAGATTAGAAAGGCTATATAAGAATTCATGCCCCTGGCAAAATTTGAGGGACAAAACATTGACTATTTTGTTTTGCTTTCTGGAATGGCTATTTCCTCTCAAAGAAGAGAAGTTATGCAACAGAAGTCCTTCCCTCCTGCTGTTCCCAGGTGAAGACATGGATTAGTATTCAGCAGGAGAGTTGGAGTGTGGGCTGTTGGCCTTTGGGGTAAACCATTTAGCTAACCCAACAGTGAATGCTGGGAGGCTCACTTTTGGTCTTGGAAAAAAACGCATTTCTAATAAGAGAGTCATGTCCAATTGGACTTTGTTTTCTGTTGTTTGCATGTTGCTTTCTATGAGTTTTCTAATGTAACTTTGCTTTTTGAGATACCTTTGCATTTTGATTCAATTAGTTTACTGGTTAAGATACGTTTTCTTTAGTTTGATGCTGTTACAGTGCACCTACTTATTCACCATGTTCATTACATTTTAGTTGGTTTGCACAAATTTTATGATCCCTGAAAGTTAAGGAGAGCTGAATATACTCTGAATGTTAGAAAAGGTTTGTTATTTTGCAATTTCATTCAGTGCTGCCCAAGAGAGAGTTCAGAGAAGATGCCTTGCTAACATCCACAGCCATGGAGCTGTGATGGAGAGTTTTGATTCCCTTTCTGGTTTTGGTCAACTGTCAAGTTCAATGCTTTTTGTTTTTGAACTGAAATAAGTCAGTCAGGCCTGCCTGCCCTAAGGAGGAGTGGGAGCTATGATGTTGTGTGGAGGCTGCAGGAAGAGAGAAGGCCTATAGTTCTGGTTTCTCTCTTCTCCCCTGATTTCAGTGGGTGAGCCTCTAGGGAGACAGAAGATTTTTTTGGATTTATCAGCATCATCTGCCTAAAGCAAGTACTAATTTGCACAGCAAACTAGGCTCTTAGTGCCAAACCTTCTTTCCTCAGCCAGTAAAATCTCACTCAAGTCTACATCTTTCCTTTTTCTTGAGTACTGACAGTGGCTAAGCAGGATATCAGGTTTTTTTTGTTGTGCTCGAGGCTTGCATAGAACCTTCACTTTCCTCATTTGTTTCATATTGGTTGCTTTTACTTACAGAAAAGATGTTGTTGAAAGGAAGACACAGTATAGGGAGGCATAGAGGACTCTTTTGCAATGACTTGTCTATTCTACCTTCACTTTCACCTTATCATATTTATGGTCTGTGATAGACATTCTGGTTTTCCAAATCTTTTTTCCAAAGTTGTAGGAAAACCTGCCTTGAAGTAGTCTACTAGGCTCCTTGTAAATAGCTTGAGTTGTAGTTTATTCTGTATCGCACACTTCTGACTCAGACATAGTTATAAAGAATATTCAACCCATGAGAATTACAGTATTCATAACCTGTTTCACAAAGTTTTTCTTCCCTCTGTTTTTTCCCCTTCTATTCACCTTTGATGCTATCTATGTCATTTAACCCTGAATGAACCATTCTTCCTCTCTCCTAACTCAATTTATCAGCTTCATGGATAAATACGGCAGTTTCCCCTAGATGCCCGGTCATCCTAGGTTTCAGCAACATGAAATACTCTAATCCTCCTGGTCTTAATTTAATTCTGCCCCAGTTAGCTAAGTCCTCTGGTCTGCATAGCTACCAGTCATTTAGTTAACAGCAGCCTTTGGAGTTGCCCTCCCTGTGGGTCTTCCCCGGGGTCCTGTGGTGGCTGGAGCTTCTGGTTCTGGGGACTGTGCTGCTGATCTTGTGCTGTGCCCTCAGTGGTGGCTCCTTCCCCTCCTGCTGTTTTGTACTTTACAGGTAGAACAGCCTCAGTGGAAATTTTGTTTTTGTGTGTAGTCCTAGTAGACACTCCTCAGTCAGCCAGTGGCTGAAGCACACGTGTAAATGAGACACCTGAAATAAAGGTGATGTTTACAAAAAGATAGGGTTATAAATTCCCTGGCCATTCTGTCCTGTGACTCTTGTCTATCACATGCATTCAGGTTGTCTTCTCTTCAGTGGTGTGATGTGTAGCCTAATAACCCAGGTTCTAGTTTCCTCAAATAGCTGTAGGACTTAAATACAGAAGAATAAGAGCAGCTGGAAGGCTTGGATGCTTTTAGAAAAGAGTAAAATTTTCTGCTGAGAAATTTTTGAGGTGCTGTCTTGGGGTGTATTGACCCTCAGTGATGGGCTTTTGTGCAACTTTTTTTCTTCATTGTTTTCTAACCAAGCAGATTTATTTTTTATTTTGTGCTGTAGGATAAATATTGTGGTTCAGTGTGCACTGCTCAAGGTGATCTAGACCTTAAATCACTGTGTCTGGAATAAATACTTGTGTGAATGATGTGTTTTTGGTTGCTTATTTTATTTTTTTCTTATAATCAAGAACACTACATTCAAGAACCAAAGTTTTCTGAAAAGATCCTTTATTATTATTAAAAAAAAACCCTTTTTGTTTGTGTGTTTAACATGTGTTCAATTAGGCCCAAACTACGAGGCTTTAAAATGCTCAGAGATAGCGAGTGTTGCTTTTATTTTGTAGTGACATGGTCGGGAACATGGTAGTTAGAATTTTGCTCGTTTGCCTCTGGTAGATTTTGTTATTATAAAATAAATTACAAGTTCCACCTCTAAAGAGCCAGACGGCTCTCAATTAGATTAGTTCATCAGGACTCTTGATTTCTTCAGTAGGAGGGTCAGTGCAGTGTGGTAGAAATTTGAGCTACTTCAAAGGTGACAAGTTTGAGTAACAGCAGTGCATGATACCAAGACATTTAAAGTAATTGTGGATTTTTCAGTTTGCTATGCATATAGGAAAACAGGAAGTTTAAACAAGTCCTTCTAATTTCCTACTTAAAAAAATATTTATGCTACCCCTTAATAGTCAATCAAAGAAAATAAATTGTTAGTTCATCTTCTTTTATTCTAAGATAAGACTATTAAGGCATATTATTTTAGCTATATTTCCAAATCATGACCTGCTTGAAAAGAAAAGGATTTCTTTGTCTAAATTTTGTACTTAAAAATAAAATTGGAAAAATAATCCCACTTTGTTCAATAATTAAATCTTTTGTGGGGGAATTTTTTTTTTAATAATTTCCCACAATTAACGTATGTCTTGCTTTATAACATTGCTAGTATGTTAATGAATTTCAAAATGACAAAAATATATTGAGGCATTTGTGTAAAAGAAGAAAATAGGACAAAAACAACAACAACAATAACAATAATAATAATAATAATTTAAAAATGTTTTTTTTTTCTCCATTTGGAAATTGTGTCTTAAATGCTCCAGAAGAATACGCATGTTTAGAAAAGTGACAGGTTCATATAAAGTAAAATTTAAACACTGTTGTTATTCGTGGTTTTTATTCCCCTCTTTTTTTTTTTTTCTTTTTAAAATTTTTTATTTATCTACTTATTTTTTGAAAACATGATCTGGCAGAGATTGTGCATTGTTGCTGGCATTCAAACTATCCACAGTCGACCTTCTTTCTTTTTTTCCCCCATCAGAAAGAGGCATTTCTCCCTTCACATAATGAGCAAACCCAGGAATGTTTCAGAACATGTTGTTTACAAATGCCCCTTTCCTCAAGGCAGCAGAGGTTTAATACCCTGGGCTACTGGGGGCATCTTTCCAGCCCTTGTGCCGCTGGCAAAGTTCTGATTGCAGCTTGGGGGTCTGGGCTGCTCAGACAAACCGTGGACTTGCACCCTGTTTGCCACATGTAATTTGCCCTCTCCTCTTTCACAAGCAGATCCGTGTGGTGATGATAATATATGGGCAGGGAGTGTGTTTTCAGGAAGGTTTTTCGTATTCCAGGTTGTTTTCTTGGTGTGAGCACAGGAGGGAAGGTGAGGAGGGAGCGAGCGCAGGGCAGCTGGTAGGGCACTGCTGCCAGAGCAACGCGGGTGTCACTGCAGCCAAAGTGTTGACACCTTCTGATCTCTGGAAGCATCCCGGCATCCAGCCGAGAGCCTGAGAAGGCAAACCGAGTTGACTGTAATTATTAGCAGTAGAGTAGACTTATTTTAAGGTGTTTACAGTAAGAGAAAGATGGGGATGTGTAATGTTGAACTGTCCAGGCTTATAAAAACCACTGGTGCGAGAAAAAGGGTTCTGGAAAATTTAGAGGGAACATCACTGCAGACAGGTGTCTCATTGCTATTTAAACTAAAAAAAACAAAACTCACCGCTTTTCAACCTGAAAAATTGAGGGTGAAAGGCTGGTAAGTTTTAAATTTGTATAAGATATGTACTTAAATTATACCAATTAAATAAGATGTTAGAGTTTACATTCTTTTGGTGCCACTCGGGTTCTAAAAGATCCACTAAAACTCCATTTCATATTTATTAAATGCTTGATTTCTTTCATGAGGCAAAAGAGAGACATTTAAGACTAATTGTTAATTTACCTAATATTGTTTTTAAGCTGTGTAGGCTTTGCTGTTGACTTTATTTAAAATATAGATGATCTAATTTCACTGCCTGAAAAAAATTTTAATAAAATCATGTTCCTATCAAATTAAAAAGAACATTGAAGTCAGAGTGATTTATGTAAGATTATAATGTTAAATGCCTGAAATGCCAGAATTAAGGAGGTTTTTTCACAGGCTAGTATTTCTTTTAATCAAGTGTTTATAGAGAGTAGTTCTTTGTGAAGCCCAGAGTTATTTTCACAAAAGGGGAGAACTGCCTGATGGTGACCTCTCTTAAAAGAGCAATTCAGGGTTATCAAATCAGACAGCACGAGACCAGAGCAACCAAGGATTGCACAGGGTACAGCCATTACCCATTAGTATAACTCCACATTAATTTTAAATTGAATTTTTAAAACTTAATTGAGCAGCGTTTTCAAGCTCTGTTCAGTGTGAGCAGGACATAAATTGAAACAGTATGTACCAGGAACCCTTAATAAGCAGAGAGCACTGCTGCCTTTCTTCCCTCTCCTTTAAAATCAGTAGTAATGCTCTGACGTTAAAAAGAAGAATTTAATTAAGAGATTGTGACAGTGCATCTGAACTCTGACTGGCTAATGGGTTACCAGTGTAAGGGATATGTGCTAAAATGAATGCAGATTTTTTTCTTTAACATCCATTTTTAGATGAGAACTCTCTTTTGTTTGAACTTTTCATCATTTTAATGATGGAGAAATATTCTAATGGATAATCTGTACATGAAGAAAGACTTTGAAAATGTAGTTGTGCAGCTGGATTCCCAAGAAACAAATTCTAATACAAAGATGTTAGAGCAATGGCTCAAGCCTTGTAAGATAATATGGTAGGAAATCACTGATATAAATAAAAAAGAAAATCTGAGGTGTTGTTCTAGAACTATAAAGCTTGTCAGATTTTATTTTAATTAATTTCTCTGAAAGTGCATTAATATTTCATTTTAAGTAGAAGCTAAATTCACTTTGTTTCTCAACTTGAAACATGCAGATGAGCTTAAGTAAGCAAGTTCTGATCTTCGGAGTGTAAATTATTTTATACAGTGTAGCTAGGATGTGCTTTTCTTCTGCAGAATAAGTGTTTGGCATTCTAATTTAAAGCACTGGGCTTACTGAAACGGAGTCCTTCATTTTAGAAAACTCCCTAATATGTATTTTCCCTTTATAGCAGAACAAGAATGACTGCATACATGGTGTACTTGTCAAGTCTGCTATCATATAAGGTTTCAAGATACACCTTCAGTTTATTATTGGCTGCTTGGTATTATTGACATTCATATGGCAAGTTTGTGATTAGTGGGGGAGTTCTTCCTTCTGTTGGGTGGTTATGATATGGCAAGGCCATCAGGGCATGGGACAGGCCTGAGAGGATGAAAGTACCAGGAGGTTTGTTTATTTTGGTTACTTCAAGGCGCTAGATCCAAGGTTTATTTTAAGTTATAATTTCTGAGAGTCCAAATCGTTGGTTGATACTGGAGAGGGGGGTAGGGGTGAGGAGGCGAGGAGGATGGGGAGTGCAAAGCTTGAAAATCTTGCTTTCAAATTTAATATTTTCTATTAAAAGACACCAGCTAGCTGGAGGGGAAGATGCACTTCCCACAAGAAAATTTTGCTGTTTAAGCATCATCAAAATAAAGCCTTTAACATCATCCCTCATTTGTTTGATATTGGAATTTAATAATTTCATTGATTCCTGAAGTTTAATAAGGCCTTTCGTGTGTAGGAGTATTTGCAGGCATCAGAAAACTTCCTTAATTTTTCTAAATCAGAGTCAGATACCCACAGAGCTGAGGATGGAGCCTGTGTCTGTCACAGGGTGACTTGGCTGCACCACAGTTGGTCCAGGTGTCCTAGAGCCCAATAACCATTGCTTTTGCCCTCTCAGAGACCACCCCTGTGATAACCAGGGTTGTAGTTGTTACAAGATGATGATAATTTTAGGGAGAAGCAATAAGAGTACCTTTTGGAAGTGTCTTGTGTGCCATTTTGTTCTGGAAATCTGGTTTTGCTCTTGGTATCTGGTGGCTCTTTCTGGCCCAGCGCTGCAGACAGACCCCACACCTGAGGAAATGGCAGAGAGGGTGGCTGGATAAGGGAAACTAGATGATGTATTCCTGCAGTGAAAAAATCACACCAATAAACCTGCAGTTGGTAAAAAACAATGGCATGGTCTTTGTACTGGAATATGAGTGACTGAAATCTGCCTGCTTTGTATAAATAGAATTAATCTGTTTAAACATGTTAATAGTTAGAGTGAATGCTTGTTTCAGTGGCGATGGACCCCTGGTTAATCTAAAAACTTTTTAAAGCAACTAACCCATGCTAGGATGACAAAAATGAACGGTCTGAGTGTTATGAAGTACTCCTGCCTGTGACAGGAAGCTGGCTGATATATACATGCAACATTAAATCATCTCCTTTTCTGCCCTTGGTGTTTTGCCACAGGCTTTCAGGTTATTAAATTCTGTGGCTCAGCAGTAATGCTTTTGGTGTTAGAAAGCTTGGAGTTTAAAACCGCAATGAAGTTTCTCATTCCAGGGGTTGATTGGAGCTAAAAACGTCCACAGAGGTCATGCTTTGGCTCTCTGTTGAGTGGAATAGGGGTTACAAGCAAATGCTTCCATCTTTCCAGGGACTGGGCAGTGCTGAGTGCTCAGAAACTGCACCCTAGTCAGGAAATAACATGCAGTTGATCCATGGGTGACAGTATTTTGACATTGTTTGTTCTCTTTGTGCAAGTTTCTGTGTGTTTTTTAATGCTGACTTTTGGTGGAGGGTCTGTTTTTCAACTGAAATCAAAATTGAGCATTTATTGTGAATGGTAATAAGGAAAAAGGATCCCACAAGAGTTCAAACTGTTTCCATCTTACTGACCTGTCACCTGGCCCCGCAGCTCCAGACAGATTAAATTTTTCAGTGATTTGTGCTAGCTATGCTTTTTTTAAGAACTCTCTAAGCTCCTTTCTTTAAATGAGATCTGTGTTATTCCTCTTTTAGTGCCTTCCTGCCCTCTCCACTTTTATTTCAGCTAGCTTTAGATGGATAGGTGGTGCTTAGTATAACAAAGCTAAAATATTAGAAGGTATTGAACTTGGACAGATAAAAGGTAGCATTAAAGAGGAAACATTGGTTGGTTGGTGAAAAAGAGCTGTTGCAGATCTTTGAAATCCCTCAATGCCAGGTTTGTTTAAATATATCTTACAATACATCCAGTGTATGTGTTATAACTTTGCTTAAAGTTGAATGAATTTTCTTAGAAGTACAGCCCCTACTGCTGGGCTCTCCTAGGATGATTCCAGTTATAAGGCAGTTTCAGTCAAGTATGTCATGGTCATGTTTTGTGCAGCGCAAAGTCCTGATGGTACTTTTCACTGCCTAACTTGATTTTTAAATGCTGTTGAGTACTGATTGTTTCTTGATGGGACATCAGAACTGAACTCTTTTACCATGGAAATGCATGGTAGCATGGTCTGAGTGCATTTGGGTTGAGGTTTTTGTTTTTGTCTTCTTTGTGTGATGATAATGATAAATGCCTTTTATATCTTTTGAGTTAACTCTGCGTTGGTTTCTCTTATTTTCAGAGAAGAAATGGGGAAGATATTCCAGTTGCTCAGACTAAAAATATCAATCACAGGAGATTTGCAGCTACCTTTAAGTTGCAAGAGGTGACAAAAACTGACCAGGATTTATACCGCTGTGTAACTCAGTCAGAGAGAGGTTCTGGAGTCTCAAACTTCGCTCAACTTATTGTTCGAGGTAAAGTTTTCTATTTTTTCATTTTATCAAGTTAAATGCTTTTAATGCCAGTGCTTTTTGCTTACACTTTTTATTTAGCCTAGGTATGCCTTGATCTGAAATGATCATACCAAGATAGCCCCGCGAAACTGCCGTAAAATGAAAGACTGGTTTGCAAAGCTTCTTACAATTGCTTTCCATGGAATGCACCTGTGTAAAACTCTGATCCCATGTGTGTGGAATTTGCCTGAATGCTTTTATGAGATTGCTATTTGTTGAATTTAAAGTGCAAATCAGATTCCACCTATACATAGTTACCATTCCCTTTTAAAATCTCTTGCCTTGAGCACACTGGTAGTAGAGCAAATAATACATTGTTCTGTTACCTGGGAGACAGGTAGATAAAAAGAGTTGTAAACTTTCACCTACCCAAGGACTGAGAGCATTGCGGACATGTTCTGCGATGATTTCCAATACAGAAGTAAAAGGAAAGAAAGAAAACTTGCTTTCCACTCTTGAAATACATTTTTGGTTGAAATTTATTCAAAAGCCTTTTGGTGTGCAACCATAGCTTGTTTGTGGTGTGATTGAGTAGATGATTTTTTACTTTTGCATTTTATGCTCTGGAAATATGTAATCTTGTTGGGAGAAGCATATGGTTGAACATAGGAGCTCAGTTTTCATTTCCAAAACTCTGTGCTCTATGGCCTGGAATAAGCTATTGAGCCACTTCTTACCTAATTATGTTGCCTCCAAAACTGCCTGTTTCATTCTTAGTTGTGATGAGGTTTACAGATTTTTAAGTGAGAAAAAGAAGTGATGTATAATGCATGTTTGTGGGGTTGCTGCCTGGTGGAGGGGCAGTTTTGGCCGGGTTTTTGCAGGGGTCTGACACACAGTGGGCTCTTGCTCAGTTTGTTGGTGAAGCAACAAGCTGTTTGCTTGGTTTGGCTTCTTGTAGTCAGATACTGCATCTGGAATGGGGACAGGGGCAAGCAAGTTTGTCCTCAGCATGTAGAAATAAAAGCAGTGTAGGAAATGCCCTGACCTATTTTTTATCTGTTTTTTGCTGGCAGAGGTATTTTCCCTGGGAGACCAGTTGATTGAGGTCAACCAGGTTTTATGCCTGCTATAAAACATCAATAAAAACGGGCCTTGCTGACTATACAAAGATTTGTACAACATGTTAAGACCTTCTTTTTATTCTGTTAGATGCAACTTCTGTCTAGCAAACTGCAAGATGGTCTTCATCCTAATAAATTGAAATAAGTCCTATTGAAGCATGAAAACAGACTTTTGTGGTTAGAAACCCAGGGAAAATCAATATATTTATCCAATAAATTAAGTTTTCTATTTTTTTTTTACTATAAAACCACAATAAAATAGTGTTAAGAATACTATTTATCTCAAAAAAGAAAACCCAACAAAACAAAAAAACTAACAAGAAAATAAAACTTCATAGTATCATCTTTTAAAATGTATCATATTGTCCTGCTGAAAAACTTAGGTAATTTCATAGATAACGCCATATTTATGGCTCAAAACATAATTTTTATATTTAGCTATATATATAACAGTTATAGAGGTTTTTTTTTTATTTTAAAGTTGGAGGTTTTACTAATTTTGTGCTTTTTATTGGAAGTCCAAGAATTGTAACTTTTCTTTTTTAATATACATATACACACACATACATACATATATAAATATAAATATTAAAAATGCCCTAAAAGATAAACCATCCAAAACCATTTTCATCTATTTGACATCATGGTAGAGAACAAAGATGTATGTTTTATAGTTGGATTTATTGCTTGCTGTTGTATTTGAAAAGCAATATACAGTAATATATTTTCTTGTTTGTCTGTATAACCGCTAAATAAATCTTGTTAGCCAAAAAAGCATACCCGTACCCTTAGGGATCAGCTACCCTGGTGTTAAAACTGTAGTGAAAATTAACTATAATGACAGGTCCTATATCTCAGTGGCACTTTAAAGCTGACATCCTGCTACATGGATACAAAAGATGATAATTTTAAAGGAAATTTTTGGGCCACTGATATGAATTGCCTTTAATAAGAGCTGGCATAGTATTGCCCATTGTCAAAGATGACCCAGGGGGAAGAGTTTATTAGTGCATTTCCTTCTAAACTGGAAGTGACAAGGCATGCTTGGGGCTCTTTTGTTGCTGTTTGTAACAAATGAAAATTTCTCTGCAGAATTCTCATGCTGAAGAGTATTGATCTGTGTGTTCTCACAGCCAGAGGAAGGGAAAAAAACGATGAAACACAATTTACTTTGTCATGGCTTTAGTATTGCTTCCAGATAGTTCTGAGTAACGATAGGGTCTTTGCTTTGTTGGAGCCAAATTTTATTGACAACACTGTTTGTTAGAGAGTGAGGGATGAGGAACAGAAGTTGTTGCACAGTAACTCAAAATCTTGGTGTTAGGATTCATGGCCAAGATATGGGTATATCTTGGGGTATATCCCATGTCTATACAGATGTGTAATACCATACAGATGCAGAGGCTTTTGATACTTTCCTGATGATCAAACTATAAGTTAGTCTTGATGAGTAATGAAAGTTTCCAGTTCTATAATGTACATTATGTTGAAATATCTTTATTTAATTTTGAGCTTTAGCAGAAGAATTACTTTTAGTGGAGTTCTAAACTCTATTGCAAATGTAGTTACCTGGGAGGGATGGTATACATTTCAAGACCCTGAAAGGGATAACTCAATTACTCTGATTAGTTTTTTGAAGAAAAATTGAACTAGCATAGGATTTGTAATTAAATTATGAGATTTTACCAAAAGTAGTTCCAGTCAATGATTTAATGTCTCACCTTTGTTTAGAGCTGGTCTTCAGCTCCCAGCTCAGTGGCTGCACTGTATTGATTTTTTTTTTTACATGGTTTCCATGGCATTGCTATTATTCTTGGATGCATTTAGAGCGAGTTTTCCCTTTCCCCTTCCTTTTACAGGAAGTTTGGTGCTGTCGTTACTGTTAGTTGACTTACCCTCTTGAATATGTCCATCTAATTAATTGTCTGTTTATATTTTCCCTGGTAAATTGGCAATTTCTGGGAAGGGAGTTTCTTGAAATCTTCAGATTGTCAACGCTGGAACTTAAGGGAGATACTTGGAGGGAAGAACAATATCTATGATAGATAAGGGTGAACAAAAAGACACTAATGATTTCTTTCTTTTTCACTTGTTTCTTACTTGCTTTTGAGAGCAAGTGTATCTCAAAGTCTTTGCTGCTTAATGTGGAATTGTAGAAATGAATTGCCCAAAGAGAACACCAGTGCCCTCACTCATGTGTATATTTGATATATACAACTGTGTAGCCTTTCCAAGTTACAGCATCAAAAGTTCTGATCTTCAATTGGTAGAGAATTTTGCCCGGTAATCTGTTCTTGTACGGCTTCATTGTTCAGTGCTCTTCAAAATGTACTGGAATGTTTCTCTGAAGTTGTCAGTATTTGCCAGAAAAGTTACTTTGTGCATCAAGAAAAGAGGTAGTGTCCAACATAGCAGCTGTGATCAACTTCTTAGCTGACACAACGTGTTAAAAGTGGCTGTGAGATGGAGATGAAACTGATGTTACATTCTTGTGTGGTTAGTTAGCAAAACTTCGTAAAACTGAAATGTCTCTTTTGCGCAGTCTTGCAGGGACTGTGACTAAAATCACCATATTCCTTGGCTGCAGTACGTGGAAGATACAGATGATAAGTCTCTTTTTAGTATATGTTCATGTAATAACAGTTTCTTGGTCTGATTTTTAAAAAACCAAGCAAACTACTTTCTTAAATGGTATAATAATGAATTGCACTTTATGTAAGGTGTTTGTATGCTTGTCCAAATTTGGGTTTTTTTTTAAAGTAGCTGCACATTATTAGAAAAATAATTGTACAAAACTTGACATTATGATATCAAATGCTGCAAAATCAGCAGGAAATATGCTACATTTTATTTTCTGTCACAGATCTTTCACATATGGTTTGGAAGAAAATGTTTGGTAAAGATAAGGTAGAAAAATAAAGGATAAAACCCTCAAAAAGTATGAATCAAATGTAGCATTTGTTAATAATAACAATATGGAGTTCTATCATATGTCTGGTTCTACTGATAGGTTTTTAAGTTTTATCTGAGCCATAAATTAAAGCAATTTTTATGGTTTTACTACATGATTTTATTTTTTTTTTAACATTTCTTCATCCAGTGA
Source organism: Thryothorus ludovicianus (assembly GCA_013397245.1). NCBI lineage: Eukaryota > Metazoa > Chordata > Aves > Passeriformes > Certhiidae > Thryothorus > Thryothorus ludovicianus. The sequence goes on along the minus strand of VZTB01006085.1, from coordinate 1,028,657 downwards.
AAATATCTGTGCTGGGTTCAAAGCAAGGGGAGGTTTCTGCCTTGATTTGTAGTTTCAATATGGAATTGTCGTCAGTCACCGAGTAAATCCAAGTGTGTAACAGAAAAAAAAAGGCAGTTTTCCTCTACTGTCTTCTGAAAGTTCTTCCAAGCATTCAAAGTTCTGATGAACTGACCTGTTTCTAGGCATCTGACCTGTTTGCATGAGTTTGTAGATATCATTGTTTCTTGTAGCTGATTTGACATTGTAAGCAGTCTCTCTTCTAAGTCATCAGGTTCAAGTTTTGGTGGGATTTGTGGTTATGTTTGCTTCTTCTTTTTGCTGTTTGCCTTATTGGGTTGAGTTTCCCATCAGAAGCAGTTCCTGTTACACAAGCCTGGCTGCAACTTTTCTGCCTTTCTTGTCTGAATCTCTTTAGGGATTTTATATAGGAAAACTAGTAATTTGGCTCTTCGTGGTGATGCTAGAACACTGTGAAGATGAAGTTTGCCCCTGGCAAGGAATTCTCATGGGAGTATTATTCTTTTTCTCTTACAAGAAAGCTTTGAAATATTTCCATTTGAGAATGCTGTGGACTGAAATGCACTTTCCAAATTTCACTGGTACTTGTTTTGTCTGGAAAAAAATGTGAAAACTCTAAACTTGCTTTAGAAGTGTGTACTCAATTTTGTGACTTGGTTTATTTATTCAATACAATAACGGACTTAAAAAGTCAAGGAGAGCACTAGGTGGCAGGTAAAAAGTAAATACATCAGGTAGCCTGAATTTATATTTCCTGCTTGCAAATGGACTGAAGTATTTTTATACCAATTTCACAAAATGCTCCATATTTCTGCTCTCCGTTATTAAATTCTCTGATAAACAGAAAATTTGTGAAAAAAATTTTTCCCCTCTGGTGATATTTCCTACCATCAAAATATTAGACAGTTCAGGTTTGTAGTGATGCTTGGTAATGTGTTCAGAAATTCAGTCTCCAAGAGAAAGTGACTTTGGACTGTATCTTTAAAAAGTCTAGAAGAGGGCCTTTGGTGTGTGTTTTTCTGAACCCACTGAATTTCAGACCAGAGAAGAAATTGAGGAGAGAGATTTTGCAGTCCCAATTATTGAAATCTGTGATCTTTACTCACTACCTTGACTAAATTTGTTTTTAAATCATCAACAGACTTCAATAGAGGTATGCTAATATTTTATATGTGTCAGAAGACCCCTGTGGCTGCTGTGCTTGGTTCCTAAGATGCATTCCTGGAGTATTGATATTAATACTGGCACTCTTTTGGACACTGAGCTCATCTTCAAAATTATTTTACACACTTAAGTTTCCTCATTAGTTGCAGCCTAATTCTCTCATGGCTGTATTCCTTCAGGAAGAGCAAATAACAATGACATAATTACAGTAGTAATACAGTAGTTGGAAAAATAAGGAAATTATTTTGTGAAGTTTTTCTAAACCTTGCTTATAAAACACAAATTATATTTTGGTTGTATGTTTAGGTATAAGCCTTTGTCAGGGAGTCAAGGATCCAGTTAACTTGATCTTTTTGTGGCATTCTCTGGTTTTAATTTCTCTACTGTATTAAGATCTTATCCTCTTTAAGTAGGTTTAACATGTCAATCTTCCTATTTTTCAATCTTCTATTTCTTACAGCAGGTAAAGAGGGTCTATCACCCTGAAGTCAAATCCTACCTTCTTTACATAAAAAGAATTAAATGCCCCAGTCTTTATTCTCATGATGAATAAATTGAACTAGATAGGAGTCTCAATTTTGTCATTCATCTACATATCAGAAAGAATAGCAGCTTCACTTTCTGCTCTGGAAACTCTGTGGAAGCAGCACTGCTCAGCTCCTTTGCTCAGGCAGCATTTTTCTCTAGTTTATATAATTAATAGGTGCATTGTTCATTTTATTTAGGAAGTGTAGGAAAACTGCTTTTGCTGGAGAAGCAGGAGAAAATAGTTTTGACAGGATTTTTCAAAGACAAAGAGACTGATTCACACAAGATATCATAAATGCCAGGTATTTGGCAATGGCTCAATTCCATCTTTCTGTGTTGAGCAATCTTGGTTGCCTAGGTTTACATTTGAAATGACAATCACAGAATGGCTGAGATTGAAAGGCACGTCTGGAGGTCATCTGGACCAAACTCCTCACGCTCAAGCAGAATCAGCTAGAGCCAGTCATCCAGGTCCAGAGAAATTCTGAAAATCTCTCAAGGATGGATACTCTGCAGCATCCTTGGGCAATCTAAGCCAGTTATCAGGCACTCTCAGAGTGAAAAAAAAATTAAAAAATAGTGTTTCCTGATGTTCAGAGGGGCGATCCTTCATTTCACTTTGTGCCCATTACGTCCTGTTGTGGAGCACCACTGAAAAGAGCCTGGCTCTGTCCTCTTTGCACCCTCTCTTCAGGTGTTTATACTCCCTGAGCCACGTCATCTCCAGCTTTTTTGAAATCTTTTTAATGTGAGCTGGTGCTTTATTGTAGTTCTGATGTGTTCTCCAGGAAGACCTGAAGCATTTAAGGTAATGCACACGTTTTGCTTTTATTTCATAAGACATTAATTTTGTACTGCTTGATATAGGCTAAATTAATATTCTCATTAGGCAAAAACTAGCAATTTCAGTGTAGATACATCTCTTCTTAATGTGTTCTCTGAACTTAAAGGAGACTGATCTGTGTCAGAGCAAAAACTCAAGTCCTGTAGCTCTGTGTCCTGCCCCAATAGCCAGTGATTGGGGCTGAGTATCAGAGAAAAGTAGGTGTAGAAGTCTTTGCTGACTTAGAATTTTTCTGTCCCAGGTGTCTGTGGTTCAAACATCATCTAAGTAAAGGGCAATATCCTCTCAGCCTGGGCATAAGTGCTGTGCCTTGGTTTCTCACTCATAAGCATGCAGGAACCAAAACAAATTAATGATTAAGTAATTCACTTGATGCAAGGGCTGTTTTCTATTTATAATTTTCATTGCCTGGTGTATATTTTTCCCTGACATACATGATAGATGTTGATGCTTTATGGCACTTTGATTCATGACTCCAAGCAGCATGAGTTCCTCCTGTGTTTTCTGCAAGGCTTCATACTGTCTGCATGAGAGCACATGGGACCTGTGGAAGTCCTCTTTTTTCTCTGCTTGCTTCTCAGTGGAAAGAAGTATGATGGGGATACTCTTTTCACAAGCTTTGGGTGGAAATCAAAATAAAAGAAAAAAGAAGAGGAGGAAGGCTAGGAATGCTGACAATTAGCTGGATCGATGTTTGCATGGCTATTTCTGCTTTTTCCTGAGAGCTGCTTTTCTATGTGTCAATATTTTAGGCATCTGATCACATCTAGAACTACAGATTGCTTTTCTTCTGTCATTCCTAATTAGTAGGTGTGGCACAATTTTGTGTGTCATTAGGTGTGACACTACTTTGTGTCCAGGAATGAACATGTAGCAGGCCTGACTGGTTTTCTGATGGTCGTCTTTGACCATGTTGCACAAACATTCAGGCAGGAACATACTTTCAAAGCAGATCTCCAGGAAAGGGCCCTTCCCTGCCGGTCCAGTCAGTGGACTGCTTCTTGTTCTTGTCAGCACTTGAGGAGACCTTGCCATGGCTTGGCAGCAAAATAAATACAGCTGCAGGATCAATGAAAATCAGTGGGAGCCTATAATGGGTGGTGACCTGGGATGATCTTGATTTAGTGGTTCACGGTTGCAGTGGAGTTAGCTCTGCGCTGTCAGGCTTAATGCTTGCTTTAGGTAATATTCCTCACAGGTTTTCTGCCTCTGTGGCACGCCAGGTATTATCAGCCCCCATACAGGAAGCATAAACTGGGTATCTCCTGCTCTGCCTAATCCAGCAAAGCCAAGATACGGTGCAGCTTCACTCAGCCTGATTCAAAATTGTGTTGCTGGTGATTCCACAGATGTGGCATCAGTGACTGTATGAGCGAGATCTCACTGTTTGGGTGCTCTCCTATACCTCTGCCATTTTCTCATGTGCCTCCCTATTGACAAAGTACTTAAGGGAATCCAAACACTGCATAAAGCATTTGGGAAATTAAAATGTAATCACTTTGAATAGTGGGATTCTTGTTGGCCTTTAGGCTTTATGGGAGTTAGTGCAAAGACAAAAAAGAGGCAAGGGAAAAGCTTTCAGAGGGTGTCTCTTCAAGGAGGAAATAAGGGGAGTCTTTGTTTCTTATATCTGTGTTTTATCCAAGTATAGTGACATGAAGATCGTTTGCAGTAATGTGATTTTTCTCATCTTAATTAGAGATGTCTCCAGACTGCCCCACCACATCACTGCTGTATTTCACTTAGATAATTTCCCTTACAATATCTGGTCTGTCTCTACATTTATTAAAATCAAATATTTCATTTGAATACTGTAGCTCAGGATGGTCTCTCTCAGTTTAAATGCCACTGACATTAGAGTGGAGGTTAAAATATTTACTTAAGTATAGACAAAGTTCCCTTACCTGCCATCATTTTCCAGTTTGGGGGAGGGAAAACCCCTCTAGGTTTGACATCTCTGTATTGTGCAGAGTTGTTAAAAAGGGTGCCGGTGAGTAGATGCATGGTAATGATGAAAAGGAGTGCATTTGGAATTCAACATAGATGGCAGAAAATGCAGGATGTCAGAGAAGCCATATATTAAAGGGAATTTGAATTGGAAACTGAATCCCAATCTGCCACTGGGGGCATTTTGATCATTTTGATTTATTAAACTTTTATAACAGCATTCAGACGAAGCTGAATTAAAACGCTTAGTCTTGGGTGGTTTATGGTACACAAGTCATCATGCTAGTGAAGTCTAGCCATGATCAATGTAGAGTTAATTTGAGTTGCTTTTTTAATGCAGGTGCACCTGTGTGCTTTAGTATGTATTTAAAAATCTATCAGTGTTCTAATGCTGACTCACTTAACAAAAATACAAAACTGCAGCCGTACCGAGATTTCTTTTCAGCTGCATTTTAGTGAATCTTACTATTAAATTGTAGTCCAAGTGCACGAAAACAAACAGCATGTATATTCCTATACCAATTTTATATAATGATAAATATACATACATTATAAAATAGTTAGCAATGAAAATATAACTATTTCCTTGAAAATGGGTCGTACTGCTAAAGACATAGGTGCTTGCATTGTACTGTTCTGACCATCTCCCAGCCTCAGCAGCTGAACGTAGTCTCAGTGATCGTGGTCCCTGCAATAAAAAGAAATCAATTACTATTAGAGTGGCACTGCAGGTTAGAGGCATTACAGGTTCACACTCAGTTTTGCAGCAAGGAGATGATACTTCACTGCAAATGGGGAATGATGCAAAAGATGGATGAGACAGAGTTCAAGGAGCAGTACTGTAAGGGTCTGGCACTATCATTCCAAGCTGTCTCAGAGACATGATGGATGATTCAGCAGCAAGAAGCAATAATACTCGATGATGAGAGATTCATCCCCAGATCTTGAGCCCACTGCATGCTGTCTACCTGTTGGTGTTCTAGTGGCATAATGATTCCTGATGTGTTATGAAGAACTAAACTATTGTACTTAAGCAGCTAATTTGGAATGTTGAATTTAGTAACCTAGATTTTTGCCAGCTTTTAGGAAAGCAAATAGCATATCAAACACTCATGGTGAATTTAATTACCTCTTATTTATGTGTGGTACCTGTTGACAGGATCTTGTAAGCTGTGCTAATATGATAGGTAATTTGTTACCTCCAGAAATCACTTTCTATGTGCCCTCTGATCATTATCACGAAACATGATAAATGATGTAGCCCATGAGGTGTAAATGAAAATGAAATGGATAATTTGATTCTATGTCTAAATTGACGCTGGAAAAGTTGTTGCAATTATAATGGAATTTGTCTCATAAAAATATGCTTTGCAATGTCCCAATGACCTTTAATCATCCTGGTTGGGGAGTTATTTGAAGATAATTTTAAAGAGATTATGGAAAGTTTGCTCAGTGTAGTTTGGAGAGAGTTTTTTTCTTTCCTAAAGAGTTTTAAATATTTGTCTGTTTAATAATTCGTATTGCAGGATTTTTCTTCAGTGTTAACTGCTGGAATATTTGCAGAATTATATAGAAAGTGGAGAGAAACATATTTGCCTCTCCTGAAGAAGAGGGAAGCTTAGCTACATGCAGATAGATAGATTTCTTCCTGCTGAGATGCAGTTTTGAATTTGGATGTGCTGGTTTACTAGAGACCTTGTCATTGAGATTGATATGGAACTGCTAACAGGCATGTCTTGGAGAACATTTAAGGAGTGCTACAAGGAAAATGAATGTGTTACTCTCTCCTGTTCCCCAGGTATGTTCACAGTGCTAATGGCAGAGTGTGCATCCTACCTCCTTCATGAGGAAGGATGACTTTTCATTAGGACTGAAATTTGAATTTTCATCGCTACCTACATTTTTTGTAAATTTTATTTCTTTTTGAACTTCTTTGTTTGCAGGACCTCATCTATAACGCTTCATGTAGTTATTCTGCATCCATTTTCTTAGCTTTTTGGCACGTCTTGTACTGCCAAACACTTTGAGTGTACCTTCCCAGCTGATGTCTGTACATGGTAACAAGTGAAATTTTTCAGTTTTCTGATTTCTTTGCTATTAAGCAAAAGAGAAAATTTCTGTTGATGAGTTTGGGCACTAAACAGAGAGAAAACTCAGTGAACAGTGTTAGGAAAAAGTGAGAGTGCCTTTTTAGGAATTAAAAATTGCTAAAAATTAACTTATATTAGAAATCTTACAGATGAATAAGAATCGGTTGGGATGATAGGGAAAAGCCTCTCAACAGTCAATTTAATGCTACATTTTTCCTTCAAGAAAGGAAAGTACAAAATATCACAGAATAATAGAATTTTCAAGGTCGGAAGAGACCTTTAAAACCATCTAGTCCAACCATCAATTCAATACTACCACTGTAACCCCCAAATCATCACTCAGTGGCAAATCCAAACACTTCTTAAACACCTCCAGGGGTGGTGACTCCATTGCCTTCCCAGGCCACTTATTCCAATATCTGATCATCTGAACAGCGTAAAAACTTTTTGCTGCTATCTAATATGAATCTCCCCTGCCTCACCTTCAGGCCATTTCCTCTGGTCCTCTAACTGCGGGCACAGCAGGAGAGCTCAGTCCCCACCTTGNTTGGAAGAGACCTTTAAAATCATCTAGTCCAACCATCAATTCAGCACTACCACTGTAACCCCCAAATCATCACACAGTGGTAAATCCAGACACTTTTTAAACACCTCCAGGGGTGGTGACTCCATTGCCTTCCCAGGCCACTTATTCCAATATCTGATCATCTGAACAGCGTAAAAACTTTTTGCTGCTATCTAATATGAATCTCCCCTGCCTCACCTTCAGGCCATTTCCTCTGGTCCTCTAACTGCGGGCACAGCAGGAGAGCTCAGTCCCCTCCTTGCTGCAAGCTCCTTTCAGGGAGTTGTAGGGAGTGATGAGGTCTCCCCTGAGCGTCCTCTTCTCCAGGCTAAACAAACCCAGCTCTCTCAGCTGATCCTTGTAAGACATGTTTTCGTGACCTTTCACAAACCAGGTTACCCTTCTCTGATCTCCCTAATCAACGTAATCTGAAAGGTGTAGGCATTGCATGGTGTTAGTTCAAGGCTTATAAAGCAGAGATAATTTTCATTTTATTACTAACAATTGTCCTTTGCATGAATTAGTTAATTTGGATAAATAAATAAATGCCAGGAAAAATACTTTGCTCAATTAAGGATTTTTGTCTTGAATTTTCCATAAATAAATGTATTATAAAGTAAATGAATTTGAACTTTCCTTGAATGTATCAAGCATCTTATACTCTGTGGAATCTAGATGAATCTTTTATTCAATTTTTTTTTATATTTACATTAGCTTTTTACTCCTTGTGCCTATCTTGTGGTAGATCTTGTATGGCATGGTACCTGTTTGTGGACACAAGGTAGAATATTCCAAAGCATCAATAAAATATGTTTATAGTAAAGCTTTCTTTCTTTAGTAAATTGACTTACTAATTTCCTGAGAAAATCAATAATAGTATATTGCATTGTTTAGCTGATCTATTTCACCATCCAGTAAGAATTAAGTCTAAAATTACTTTTTTTCTGTTTTCCTTTTTTTACCTGAAGTTGCAGTTCTGAGTTTACATGAAAATTTCATCTTCATTGTTATATTGACATCCTCATGGTAACATAAGTTGTGTTTTTTAACAACTGGAGATATAAAGGCTACCACTTTTGAAGAGAGATAGGGGTAAACTAGATGGTTTTTCTTTGGCTTAAAAATTGAGATTGAAGTCTCATGACTTTTAATGCTCGCTTTGAACTTTACTCTGACTTTGAATTGTGTTGACAGCAGTTGGAAATGTCTTGACTAACAATTTATTCTTCAACTTTCTACTTCTCTTGGACTGCATGACTTACCTGTCCTAGAAAACACAAGATACACGTAGTGTGATCAATGGACTGCATTACTGGCCACTGCAATATTTCCCCCATTTTTTTGAGATAGAAAGGAGCAGTTGTTTGGCAGTGCAGGAAGCACAGCTTCATTTTAGCAGATGAATACTTTCAGGGTACAGTTGCAGGGTGGTTTGTTGTTTTCCTTTGTTTTATTAATATATGTGTTGCTGAGGCACAGTTCCTGCTTTGAATGTATGCAGCATGGTACTTGGCCACCTTAATGCACTGAAGAGGAGAAGACATCTGCAAGCTCTCACAAGTATAGTATGCTGCAATCCTCACTTTAGCCAGTGCCTTCTCTGTTTATTATTTTTCCTATTTTGCACCACTGGACTTTCTGCAATGTGATTTACGTCTGCCATCTTTTGTGCCCTACCTGTTGCTTGCTACTTCTATCAGTGGAGCAGAGAAAATGCTGTCCGGTTGAATGTGCCAATAAATGGCAAGGACATAATGGAAAGGTGATAAAACATTTGTTTTGCTGGAAAGAATAACTCCTTTTCCAAAAGGTTTAGTAAAAGTAATATAATTGGACACTTCAAGAAAAAAATTGGACTGTGTCTGTATTCTGACTGGCTGCAGACATGTTTAAGATGGATTTTGAGTTTAGTCTTACAGACTTCTATTCTTTCCTGAGATTTCTCTTTGCTTTATGTAGGAAGCTGCCTTCACCTTTTAATTTTTACTTTTTGTTGCTGAAGTTCTTTATCTTCAGCTATCTCCTAATGCCACTTTAGTAATATGTTTAACTTTCCTCTTGCATTTTTCTTTCAACACATTTGCCTAAAGAAATATTTAATGAGTTTTATTTTTCCTGGGCACATTTCCAATACCTACTTGACCTCTAACTAGGTACGTGGACTATGCAACACAAAGAATTGTGCCCTAGTGACACTTCTTTTCCTTCCAAATTACTGTGACTATCCGTGACATTTTCACAATTAGAAACAAAATGATCCTCATTTTTTTTTTACTTTCGATTGTTCCAGGATCAGCTTTAGCCTCTTCTTTGAATGATATTACAAAAGGTTAAAGAACTGATACAGAGAACACAGGCTGACTTTTCATTCAGGCCAAATCAAGTTATGGTTTCAAGAAGCTGAGCAAGCAAATTTCTGGAGTTTGCAGATAGATAAGAGTGGTTTAATTTGCTCCAGGCTGGAGCAAAAATTTTTTTAGACAGGTGTCATGAAAAGAGGACAATGTTCTTGCTCTGAAACAGGATGTTTTATACAGGTGCTATTTGCTTACATTATAAAAAAATGAGGGGGACAGGCAGGGGAATGTACGTGTTCCAAACAGTTGGTGCAAACAATCACCTTATTAAGGAGACTATCCCCTAAGACATTTGCATCATTAGGACTTCTGATAATTAAGATGAACTATATTTCAGTACGAAGACAGCCTTCTGGCCAACTGACTAAGCAGATGCCAAGTGGAAGCAAATGATGCTAAGTTGAGCTCTCAGGCAATTAACAGAAATTAATGGAGCAGGTACCTACAGTCTGTTTCCTGTGGCTCTCAGTTCAGTGTCCTTGCCCTTCCTGCACTTCCAGCTCAGATGACTTTCGGGGGTTTAACACCTGAGGTTTCCTAATCAAAATTTGATGGGGTTTATTTATTTGGTACAGCTCACAGGATTCCTATGATGGATTAAAAATTCTACAAAATTCTGGAATTTTAATTGATTGAGTGGAAATAATTGAAGCAATTATTCGATGACAAGAATCCTGTTTTTGACTCACAGCATAATGTTCAGAGGAAGCCTTCCAGAGGGACTTGCACTGGATAAAGAGTTGAAACCTGTCACCGTTTCGTCTGGTTTCAACCTTATTTCTGAAAAATGAATCTCCATATTGCCATAATTTATGGAGCTTCCTAATCTGTCAAGGAATTTCTTGTGTGCCCTGTGTTTGACTAATTCTGTGCCTCATGAACAGATTTATACACTAATTATTTATTTGTTTATTTATTTGTAGGACCCTTAAAGATAAATATGTAGGCATGGGCAATGTCTGCTTATGTGCAACAGCATCTGATGTTACATCAGAGGCAACAAAAGGCATGCTCCTACCTCTCTATTCACTCTCCTACTCCCCGTGACTTGCCATTTCCTCCTCTTTTACATTAGAAGCATGCTTGGCCCTCTCTTCAGTGAGCTGGCTGGGGAGCTAAATTAAAAAATCCTTGACAATGAAGAATGAAGTGGATGTTTTTGTGTCATACTAGTTTACTAGCAGCAGAACCACTGGTGTGGAAAGATGGAAAGACAGAGTAGAGGTGATGATTCACTCCCCACAATGATGTGGTCATTTTGGGTTGGCTTAGATACAATGTTAAACTGCATCCTCAGCTTGCTGTGCAGGTGGATTACATTGTGCTGCAAAAATCTTTGTGCCCACAGGGAATTGTGGTGTGGAATGGTTCCTGAGATAAACAATGTTTTCTTGGGGGTTTTCTTTGGTAGCAGCTTCCTTGTATGAACATGCCCTTAGAGGAGTGGATATAACAGAAAGGAGCTGACAGGAGATACAAGTATGTTCCCTCAAGCCCACATTATCTTGTCATAACTGAGGAGATAACCAGATACCAGAATGATAGGCCTTAATGTAATAGGCTTGAATAGAAAAACTCACAGTAAACCTCATATTTAGGTTCTTAAGGGAAAAAGCAGCTGGACTTGGTATGAAAGAGGAAGAAATCGATGAGAAAAGTAAATAAAAAGAAAAAGAAAGAGAAGTAAAATATTTCTCTTGAACTGGACATTTGGTTTAATTTCAGAATGCTAATCAGAGCATTTAAATACATAAATGCAATAACACTTGGAGTGGCTTTTCAACAATATATCAATGAAGTAAGCTATTATGATTTCTATAGGTGTAATTAAAATGTGGAAAAGGAAACATATCAGTGTAGTTGTTTTATCAGTAGTATTCAGAGAATAATAAGTTAGACAGCTATGTACAAATCACTGTGCTGCTCTGAAATGTATTTGAAATTTTCACCCAGAAGAAAAAAGTGGGGGCAAAAATGCATTCTTGTTAAAGGATTTGTTGAATCTTCCACTGAAGTGACTGATTGCAATATCAGAAGTAATTCAAGTTTCTTGAAATGATATTTAAAAGGAGAGAGGCAACTAGAGGACACTGTAAGGTGTTCATAGAAGAGGAAAAGCAATACAAATGCAAAAATAGTATACTGAAGAGCAAAAGATTAGGTACTTGGGGGAGAAAAGTGCCATGAAGACTCATAGATGGAATAACAGGTGTTTTGTGGATTTTTAATAATTAATATATGGTGTAAATGGGGCATGAACAGAAACGCTTCATTAAATAACTTGAGAAAAATTAGGCAACACATCCAAGGGATAAGGTTTTGGTCTCTTTAGTGCTCTCAAAGGGTACTTTGAGCTTCAGCAATGTTACTGACCTGCTTCCGTTACCCATTTTTTACTTTATGTGTTGAAGAGAAAGAAATGACAAATTGTTTAGGCCAAGAAAAGTATAAACACCACAGAGTTAGAATACTCACCTCTGGGGAGAGTATTTAAACTACTTGTGAAACACAGGCAGACAAGACAAAATATTTTGCTTTGACAGGAGAGGGTGTGTAGAAAACTGGTTGTTTTACCTTCTTTTAAGGTATTTTAACAGTTGTAAGTCCCAGTATTACTCATGGATTGGCCTGCAGTGAGAAGAATACAAGGAGTTCAAACAATTTTACTTGCTGACTTTGTTTACCTTTCCTGTTCATTTTCCCACACGATGATGGTATAGGGAAAAAAAATTCATAAGATATATGTGGAATGAGTTAATGAATGTACAATATAATTATGATCTTCTTACTGCATCTATATTACGCTAACCATTCAGGGATGTAGATCAACAGAAATTAATCTCTTTTTAATTGGTTAGCTTATATCACTTTGGCTCTGCAAAGTAGCTTTTGTTTTAAAACCCAGAGTTCTCCATTCAGGCATCAGGAAAAATAAAAGAAACCTTGATAATTCATAGTTAAGTGTGAATGAAATGTGACCATGCAGCCATGCACCACCTGCACTCTGAAAGAAGAGGATACTTGGATCATTAGCTTTGTGCAAAGGGCACTCTTCTATAATGGATTACATGGATTGAAGCCTATGGGTTATTTCCAATATTGTCCAATATTCAATGAGTAGCTTGACAGCTAGCAGCAGTTTCTTGTATTTTTTTACTTCTAGAGAACATGATTTTGACTTCAGAAAGTGTTGCTACTGGGCCAAAATCTTCTTAGTTTGGTGTGTAGGCTTAGGGAGAGATGTAAGGATGAGAGAGGTACTCCATGTATTACTGAGCATCTAGCAATCTCTAGCTTAAGATTGATTGAGCCACAGACTATATCAATGAATCATGTGTGTAATATTCATGATAAATGCTACACAAATTTGTCAAATAATTTCTGAGCTTGTGTTTTTTGCCCAATTGGGAGCAATGAGTTCCCACTGTTAGCTCAAGTTATTCACAGAAGAGTGTACTTCCCTCCAAAGCTGCCATCTATTTTTACTCCAAGAAATAGCAAGTCATTCCATATTAATCAGCTTCATGCAACTTGTCATTTCATAGACATCTAGCAGTCATCATTCTTTCATGTTGAGTGTTGCAGATAGGTTAAGTATCTCCACACAGGAAGTTGTCCTAGATCTTCAATAACTTCTGTTTGGACTTTTCTGTGTCTTCTCTTCTAGCTCATCTGGCAGGAGATAGAAAGACCAGACCTATATAATTTTAGATCAGAGAACATTATGAGTTTACACAGTAGCAGAAGATATTATGTTTTCTTTGTGTTCTGTTCCTAATAATCACTGATATCCTACCTTTTTGTCTGAATTGAAGTGACGTGATCTTGAAATTCCCAACAGAATTGTTTTCCCTGTCTGATTATACTGACTTAGAGTCCATAAGCGATTCATAAGGCTCAATGCACTGCTTTATATTTATTAACTTTGACTTTATTTGCCATTTCATTTCTTAATTCTGCAGTATATTAAGGAAAACAAGAAACTCTGGATGTGAGTATTCACAAAATACCTGCAGCTATGTACCACAGCAGATAAGGCAACTGCTGTTTAATTTGAGCCATCACTAAAACTTCATGTTTTTTTACTGGCAAGGTATATTTAGACATATGCCTTAGTAAATGTTTAAGAAAATAGTTCAGCCTCAAAAGGAGAGTTGTAGAGACTCCTCTGAGAATCTCTGAACCTTTAGGGTAAGGTGCTGTCCTTGGAAATGGAAAGTCTCTGCATAAATTCTGACTCCAGTCAGACAAGAGGACTGGATGTGGAATGTCCTTGTGCTGAGAGATTGAGACTCTTCTCTATAATCCTGAATTATGTTCCGCATCCCCCTTTGTGTTATCTAGTATCTCATATGCACCTAGACTGAAAAATCAAAACATCATTTTGGAAATGTTAATGTAAATGTTTTTCTTTGAGCTATTCTCTGAATTTGGATTAACTTTTTTATCTTAACCTTCTCATTTTTTATTGTTTTCTACACATCTACACACCCACCCTTTCCTCTCCATAAAGAAATGCCAATCCTGTCCTCAGCCTCTCTGGCCCATTTCCTTCCAAAGGAGAATTTTTTTGTTGTTGTTTTTGTTTTTTTTTTGTATATGGAGTTATTCTGTTTTCAATTTACATGTCACTGAGCTTAGGAAGGTATAAAATATGTGTGCATGAGATTGGTTTGTGGTATCTCTATATTCTTGACTGTAACCAAAGTTAACTATAAAATAGGTTTCCTGTACTTGTGTGGCCCTGAAAAGGGGATTATTTGAACACTGGAAAAAAGCCAGAATCGGCTTCATGCCCAAGATTGTCTAGGCCTGGAATTTTTACTGGCTGAATGTGGGTGTTAAGGAGAAGGATTTGCACCCTGAAAATGTGCCTCAGAAGTTGGGAAAAAAGGGTATGCCACATGGGGAGAACTTAGAGATACAAATCTTGCTGATTGCTGACTTCTTGGTAAAGTGAGGAAGAACTTAGAGTAAAGCTCCAGTGAATTTTGTGAAGCAAAACACTATGTTAAATGAAAAGGAGAAGGTTATAGGGATTTTTTTAAAATGTCAAAATGCTGTGTTGTGGTTTCTTATGCTTGGAAAAAATTATATGCATCTATTCTGCATATTTCTGTAAGTCCAGCTCATCTTTCCTATTACAGGTTGAGGAGGAAGGTGAATAATAGGTGAAGGCTTTCTTGAAGGCAGGCAAGATTATATGTATTGAGAGGCAAAAAACTTAAATAGAGTTCAGTGGGGCAGCTTCCCCAGTCCCCTGACTGAATTGACAAAACTGCTTTTTTTGTGCCCCAAACTCACACTTATCAAAGGGATAGCAAGTCCTGTGAGAGAAGTTTCCAGGTGCTTGCAGTTATTTAAAAGCAAACAAAATGGCCAAATTTTTCAAAGAACACTCACACATTAAAAGTTTGAAGTAGAACTTTAGAATTCAGTAGGAAGAATTATGACTTTCTTTGTCTTCATCAAACACACTCTTTAAAATTTCTGAAAAATACTTACAGCTTTGGGTACTGGGTTCAACAGAGCTTGCTGGTAAAATTGCACAATTTTTTTTCCTCATGATGGCATGCTTTTGTTACCAATGCTTATGTAAAATGAAAGGGCTCCTTTAAGGTGTTGCTACTGTCTATTTAATTGGCAGTATGGTGACAACTGATTTATTTTCGTCTCCAGATTTTTTGTAATGTGTTTTTAGGTGCTTGGTTCAACACACAGAGCCGACAAACCCCCAGCCTTCGACAAAATGCCCATTATGCACAGGCCATCTAAATGTAATAAACAGCAAAGGTTACCTGTGCAATCTTTGAAGGTAGCAATTTCCACAATGGTGCATATTATTATAAACTATATTATTACCAGTGGATCTTGTATTTGGAGAGAAAAGCTGTACTGTACAATTTCTACCCTAATAATTTCTTCTCGTATTATTTCTATAGAGTTTTTGATTTTGTTTGCCTTTCTTATGTGAATACACAAGACTGGTTCCAGAACTTTCAATGTGCCAGCCCAGCTTAAGTGGATGTTGGTTATCATATTCAAGAATTAAAGCATATAGTAGCAGAATAAGAAGCTGTGTATTCTTCTTAAATTTGCTCTTCAAAAAATTGATAAGATAACTTAGAATGTGTAAAATAAGAGAGTAAAAAAAAAAAAAAAAGATTTTTTTTTAACTAAATGTTTGTGTCAGTTGAAATGAGATGCAGAATTTAGACTTTTACTGTACTTGGGGAATTTCTATTCCAGATTCATACTGATACTTTGAACTTTTTTTGCAACAAAACAAAGATAACAGGCTTTTATCAACTCAGGTAAAATAATAATATCTCATAAAGATCTTATTAGCATGCAGAACTGGCGGGGTTTTCTGCTCTACTTTGTTTTTCTATAAATTTCTTTCAGACTTTTCAGAACACTCATAATCAATTTGGCAATGGGGTGGATGGCAGTTGGCAAGGATGGTGGTCACTTTTGGCCACCTCTATCCCCCCACCCCTTTATGAGGCTGGCTTTAATGGTAAAAGCAGATGGAGTAGCCAGCACTTTCTTAAAAGGTAGTCTTTATCCTTGCTTTCAATTTTCCCTTCACTCAAGAACTTGAACTTGTGCTTCTGTTTCTCTGATGACATTACCTTTTGTCTGAAACCACTGGGAGTTGCTGCAGGGACCTAGGAAAGCTGGGGACTTCCATGTACAGCCCTGCAAGATCAGTTTTAAACTGAAACTGCTTTGAATGTAGTGTAGAGGAGTGACACTGCAGGCAACACTGATGGTGGGAAGTGGAGGAGTAAGGTTGTTCTCTGAGGTGCGCGTTAGATGATGCGTATTTCACATTTGTGATGTAAAACTGTGGTCTAAAAATCATTTTAGTTTCTGTTGGTTCATTCCATAGATTGAGGTAAGTGTCTCCTAAAATTACTCTCCTTCTCTGTCATTCCAGTGGGTTGCCTTCTGGCATTTTTGGCAAGAAATATTTGGACATGCTGTAATAAGAAATGTGAATACAGTGCTGGTGGGAACATCTATATATGTCTTAGAGAAGATTATGAATAGAAAGAGAGGGATCTGAGCAAGAAAAGCACCACTCAAAAATAAGTTTGCTCGAAAGTGGTGATAGATTCTGTCATTTCTCCTCATAGATTTGCATAGGCTGAACACACACAAAATCCCTCTAGATAATCATTAATGTGTAACCCTTGTATCAGCTTTTCCTTTGATGGTAGTATTCAAGTGCTGGCACAAAGCTTTTACTATCTGTGAAATGGGATACCTGAGAAAGAGCTTTGCAGAATGCCTTGCAAGTCTGAAGGGAAAGGTTTTCCGTTCATCTTTGCCTCCTATGCATTTGTAAGGTCTTACCTTAACAATAAGTATGTGGTATGTTACCCTTCCTTCCTCCCTTCCTCCCTCCTTCCTCCCTTCCTCCCCCCTCTCCCCCGGTGCATCAATGATTTAACCCATAGTTTGGGTTCCTGGTTACAGTAGAATCAGCATCACCTCTTACACACTTAAGTTCCTCTAATTGCTATTGAATACAACTGTAACTGCTTGGAAGCCAAAGCCATGCCAGCTATTCCTGTCATCTGCAGATGCTTTAGTGCTCAGTACCCTTCTGGTACAAGGACCTGTAGAGTTCATTGTGTTTATAGACCAAAATGCAGTTTTGAATCCTGCCTCACAATACTGCTGTCCCAACAGCATATGACACATTTTTCTCTGCCATTTAAAAGGCATGCAGGAGACCTGGTGATAAAAATTTATGTTAGTGCTGGCAGGTTATAACGTGACTTCCAAAATAAGACATACAGGAGAATTCCAGGGTGGCAGAAGTGAAAATTCAGGAGGTGAATTTTTTTAGCTTCCAAGTTTTATAGATAGGTAGAGCTAGTGAGGTGTAAATCTGCTAGTTTTTTTTTCCCCTCCCTATTTTTATAGTTATTTATTTATTTTTGTTTCACCAAATTCTGTTGAAATGCTCTGGTTTTGTTGCAGGCACTTGAATTTTTTTGAGTTTGATTATAAATATGTCACTGTAACTGTTCATCCAAAAGTTTCTATATTAGGGTTGTTTAAGCAGTAAACTGAGTGTGTGAGCATGACTATAGAATCAACAGATAAAAGAATAATGCCAAAATCTTCACAATCTCATTTTACTGGACCAGACTTAAATAAAAATTAAAATAATACAAATATTTAGAAAATATGTTCCCATTGCACACTGCATCACCATAGAAAATAAAGTTTTGGAGTCTCTAAAACAATATTTTTTTCTTCTTCAGGCATTGTTTCTGTAATCCATAATTTCATTCTTTCTTACCATTGACAGCATATGAATGTGCATGCAATTGCAGTATCATCAAACTGCAAAGCCTTTTAGAGTTGAGAGTAATTTTTTCTTGGGAAATATCAATTTTGAAGAAGACATTCAATTTTGTTCTCAACCTGCTCATTCATGACAATGAAGCAGATAAAATGTTTCTTTCCAACAGTAATCTCAACACTGAGATCTCCAGGGCATTACTGATACATGTGGATAATGAAGTCATTGTGATCAAGTCTTTGCTGGAGACATTTCTACAGCTGACTCATTTATGCTGACTGATTTTTTAAATTTTTTTTATTTAAAATTTGAATGTCTTCTCATTACAGGCACCTCTTTTTCTTACATTTATTCATTTTTCCTCTAGGAGTGTGCTGCATAAATGTCTTTAACACAATGCAATCTTTTTGACAAAATGTGTCATAATCTTCTAATTGATTCCCCTAGTAACATAGCCTACTATCATTCAAAAAACAGGCATGTGTCCTGATCATAAATTGTGTAGAAAGATGACATATTCCAGACATATTTTTAGACAGACTTTTTTTTTTGCATGTAAGTTGGGCATGTTTTTAACCTTATTTACAGTTTCTGCTGACAATGCTAAAGCTGCACACTGTTCCTTTATTTTAAAGGAAGATAATAAAATGAATGTGGTGGTGTTTCAAATCAAGGTGAATAAAATGCCACAATGATGCATAGGATATAGCATCACTATGCAGAAGTTAGCAGTTTTCTCTGTTGAAATAATTCCTATTTCAGCACTTTAGATGGTCACTAACTGCCACGTCACCTAAATTAAATACATTTTAGCTGCATGAGCTTGCAAACTTTGTTGTATCTACGACACAGACTTTATATATTAGGTGCTCAAAGCTAAAACAGTAGCTTGAAGTGAGCTTGTGACATACTACTCCTATTTACAGACCCCAAATTAGAGACATTATGTTGAAATATGTCAGTACCCTACCTAAGCCAGTATTGTGAGCTCACTGTTCAATTTGCCATTTCTCTTTGTTGCTACTTCTTCTCCAGTGACTGACTCTCTTGGTAGTTACCTGAATTTCAATGTTACAGATATTTATTAGTAATGTTTATTTAAAATTGTTCCTTTTAGTTTTTCCATTTCAAGCAATAAAAGACAATGAAAATAGTCTTGCAAACTCTCTGAAGAGAGTTGGATAAATCACTTGATATCACCTGGTCACCAAGCCATTACTTAGAATGCTTTTGTTCCAGACAACTAACTCTCTTAATTAAAATGTAACATTTTGTAGGTATTGTGTCTCAACCTCCGGACTAGCAACTAGTGCCAGATGCTGTGCGGTTGTGATAAATTCTGTTTTAAAGTCAGAGAAATAATTTTCTGAAGTCACAGAAATAAAGTCTTCATAAGTGAAATTAGAAAGAAAGAAATAATTTGAGAGGAACCTTTATAGCAGAATCATAGATCATGAGCTGTTTAAGTTTGTCCATGCAGCCACCATCACTTATGGCCACAGGACAGCAACTGAGATAAATTGGAATTAGTTTTTGATTGTGTTTGAGTTTGGTTTAGTTTTGGCTTTGGAGCATTTTTTTTTGTTGTTGTTTTGTTTTGTTTTTCTAAATAGAGGCAGGCCTGTAGTCATACAGAACACTTCACAGTAAAAGCCTACTGATTTCTACATGAAGAAGACATTCTATGGTGTAACATATCAGAGTTAGTTACTTTTATAAGAAAGTCTACTAACTTCTCATCAGTACTGTGCCTTCTCCAAGTTAGCTGTAGAAGACAAAGATGGGAGCAATAGAAATTCTCTTATCAGAAAAAAAAAAAAAGTATAATTGTTAACAATGTAGAAAAATAAAACACCCATTAAAATGCGTTAAACTTGATAAACAGAGAGATTTTGGTCCTCTGGGAGAAAAAGAAAAAGAAGCACATAAATTTATTAAGAAAATGGTAAATGAGTTTATGGACAAATAGAAAAACCATGTGACGGCTTGGGGAATTATTAATAAAAGGGTCAAGGCTTGTGAGTGCTCCAAAGGACTTGCAACTGGTTGGGTTTTTATTCTGTTAATTTCTCAGTAGCATTTGGTCTTGCAATAGTGGAGGTGGTTGTAAAACTTCTCTGAGGTGAGTTATTTTGAGAGTTGCAGACACTTTAAGAAAGTGTGCCTTCCTGCAGCCTCTGCTCCTTTATTCTGATGTTTTTCAGATGCACTATGTCTTTTGGGCAGGAGTAAACTATGTAGCTGCTGTACAGTATGTCTCGCGGTGAATGAGCTTGCACTTGTTCTTCTGCTTTGTCACTAGAATAAGGTGGACTGCTAAGGTGAGAAAAGCAAGTACCACTATGTGGTATGCAGGCAAGAATCCTGTGAGCTAAGTCTCTAATGGGAGCATTTCTCACATGAGGCTGGTTGTGTGTCTGAACCTATGAATTGGGTAGTTAATATTGTCCTGATGCAATTTTGTTTATTGGACTTCCCATGTGAAGTCTGATTAGTGGTTAGAAGGTTTTGGAGCAATGTAGACCTAGAGGTGTGTTTTTAATAATGCTGATAAAAAAACCCTGCCACATTCTTGTCTAGCTTTGGCTTTGGGTTTTTTCTGTCTTTTTTCATTTCTTAGTTTTCAGAAGCCAAGGAGAGTGCTCATCTCCTGTTACTGAACTGTACTCAATGGCTTTCACAAACTGTTCGAGGCATAGGCTTCTGCATATTTTTATTTGCCTTCAATGTGTTATTCAGCAAAACCACCAAGGACCAAACTGCTCACTAGAGACGGAGTATATAGGGTGGCAGACCCAGCTGTGAGTGTAGTCTGTCATGCACAGAAAGAGAAAACTTGAAATCTTGTTGGAAATTTAAGAATAAACTGCAGAGGCTTTCTGTGACTTTAAGGATCACGGTACCTCTGCTGTTCATCAGGTCTGTGCTTTCAGCTTGGCGTCCCTCAGTGTCCTCTGCATTAACCTGCATTTTAGCTGAGCAGAAGAATTTCTTATCAGGCAAGTAGTGTTTTCTGTTATGCTTTCCCCTCGGTTGGCAAAGTCCCCCGTTTGTGTTAATACATCTTATATTGGTGCTGAAGGGTGGCAGGTCTTGTCAGCCTGCTATCAGTGTAGAAGGCAGCCAGGTGTCCTTGCAGACAGGCCAAGTCCAAAATAAACTTATTTGTCTTAAATTCTGATTTTTTTTTCTCCTGTCAGAGCAGTACTTCTTTACACTTTTGAGGAGCTGAATGAAATATTTCCAGTCTGTATTAAAGATATGCCACATGCACAATAATTTTGCAAAAATGGAAAAAAATTCAGTGTTTAGGATCAAAGCCTCTATGGTTTGTTTTTATTTACAAACTGTTCATAATTCATCACCACCTTCATGACCACATAATTTCTTTCAGTTGTACTTCTTCAGAGCCATAAGTATAAGAAACATCTATTTCCCCCCTACTTATCATTAAGAGAATGCAAAATTTCCTAGTGTTATTGTTCTTCAGTTGCTATTCTCATTTGTGACTTAATACTTTATTTGAAATTAAGTTTTCTGTCTCTACTTCTTGCTAATTCTTTTTTTCTATAGGATTAGCCAACTTTTTAAAGTAAGAATGTTGTTTTCCTGCTAGTACTTGATTGCCATAACTTTTTCTCCTGAATATCATCTCCAAAATTTAAACAAATATTTCTACTTCTTCTGGTTTTCAATACTTTTTAAAACACGTGAATGTCTAGAGCAGTATGTAATCTTCCAATACACAGAGTACTGGAGCAGTGTAGATCTTGCAAGGAATTGGCAGCCTGCTTCCCCATGCCCTTCTGCCCTGTATCATGGGGCTTCTGATGCAGCTTTGCCACGACATCTCCATGTGCAATCTGGAGCCCAGTGCAGAGGCATGCTTCTCCACAGGTCCAGCCCCTGCCAAGCTGGGATTTACCCCTTGCCCCTCTATGTGTTGGGTGTCTCAGATTGCCTGGATGTCTCACACCCAGGACCCCTGGCCCTATAGGGCTCCCTATGGCAAAGATTGTACTCTAAGTATGCACAGCCAGTGTGGGTCAGGACTGAACCTCAGCTGAATTCAATTAGAAAACAAAAGAGGTGTAAGAAATATGCAGACATACTTAAACAGCTTTGCAAGAAATTTCCCTAGAAGAGGAAGTGGATTTGATATAGGTGGGAGCTGAGTCAGTCTTGAGCCATTTGTGAAGACATCTTTGCTATACTCCTTAGAGCATCCAGTATTAGCTGTATTTACATGACTTTATATTTTTGTTTCCTTGAATTATGATGAATTTTAAAGGAACTTGGTTTTCTTTTAGTTAACCTACTTTCTTAATAGCTTATGGTGTAATTAAAGCATCAATTGTAATTTCTGAGGAGGTGAGGCTGATGTTTGGCTACTTATAATAAATAAATGTTTCATTATAGTTGTAAAAATTAAACTTTTTATGATTACCCTTGTTATCTGTCTTGGGTTAAACAGTTGATACTCATCAACATTCCAAGAGTATGGCTTGAGATATTTTACAGAGCAAGCTGAACATGCTGTCAGCAGAGGGAAGGCACAGTGTGTGCATGAGTGGAGGGGACTTGCAGACCATTACTGCACAACATTAATGTGTGCAGGTCCTGTACAAGGCATGAGTGGGACAAGAGTGGATGAAGGCATGCACCTGCTTTGAGTGTTCGGGCTATGTGGTGACCAGCCCTCTCCTCCCCACCTCTCCAAACCCTTCTGCTGTGTAACAAGAGTCTCTTGCGACTGGTACATATTATGCTCAGCAAAACATGACTCTTGTAAATAAAATTTAAAAATAAGATTATATCAGGCATGCGTCCAGTATCAGTTTTTCCTCCAAAATGGAACAATATGTAGAATTCTGATTTAGTTTTGTTTTTTGCTTTGAACTGGTCATAAACAGTATATGATTGCCAGTAAGATACATTCCTTTGTTTTAAACTTAGGAAGTGTCTAGTCTTGGAAGACAATGTAGTATAGTATGCATATATTACTTGAGCATATTGGAAATTTTATGTATATTAGTTACTATAATAATAACAACACTAATGACCTTTTCTGGTTGTTTTTTTCTGCCTGTGAATGTGCAATTTGCATACAATGTTTCACACTAAAAATATGACACAACCACTCAACTGTAGGAAGACTGGTAGAGGAGGTTGAAGCTGCGTGCTTATTCTAGTCATTGGTGCCTAAATATCACACTACATTTAATATACAGTGTCATATACATACTGATGTGAGCATAATGTACTGCTAGTAGCTCAGCAGAATGAGAACTTAGTACTGATGAAATGTCAGTCTTAATTTTTTATTACCTTAGCTGTGGGCATTTTATGTCAAAGCCAGAGCTGACCAAATACTGCAACATGCTATGCATGAAAACACTTTCATTTATTTAATGTCTTGCAGATGTACAAGTGGTCTTTTAATATAATCTTTCTGAGATGTCAGTGGCCATGAAAACTAGAAGGGATTTCATCAGATTTAACACCTTTATACACTGGCTAAAAATATAGGCAGAAATTGAGTCAGTAATTAAACTAGTTACATTGGATAAGGAATCTTAAATTTTGTGCTTAGCAAAGGAAGAAATGAAGCTCACCATGCAGGGTCTTTGATCAAACTTTCTAGTGTATCCTAATATACCTATTAAAATGGTGATTCTAGTGATGAGTTAAACCACCTATGGGTTGAAATATTGTTCCATCAATCATTGTTGAGAACCTTGTGGCTTTTCACCGAGAGTTCATGGTTAAGAAAAGGGGAACTGAGCTCAAGAAAGATTGATTGCTAGGAATACTGTGTGCCTTATCTTTTCATAATAGTTAAAGAAGATGTGTTCTTTTTGGCAGACACAAAGGGCACAGCTCTCTGGTTGCGGCAGGAGGAGGCTGGAGGGATATCACCGTGCTGCCTCACCTGGCTTTAGTCTGGGTGACTGAAAGCCAAAAAATGTATCTGAGTAGGGGCCACCTTCATTGGAACACATTATAGGGCATACATACAAGGCCAGGCAGGAGGGAACTGCTGTGATGGGAGCCAGTGAGTTTCAGTTTCCTGCAATTCTACCTCTAATCCAGGCTCTGAACATCTAAGCCATCACCTGGCTTGGTTGAGTTTTTCTGTTGTTTATAATCCAGAACAAACTTCTGAGAGGGTGATTTTCTTTAGGGTACTTTTTCATGCATCTCCTTTTATTTTTCATGCCTCATATAAGAGGTTTTTCATTTTTGGCAGATTGTCTTCTCAGGGCACTCTGAAACTGGATTATTTACTACAGGTGGACTCAGATTGCTGGGGTAAAAAAAAGCCAGCAACATATACCTCCTTGAAGGACGTAAATTGTGTTTTAAAATCCGCTGAAAGGAAAGTTTTGTTGATATATCTGATATTTTCTATGGGAATGGCAACCAAAACATTAATAATGGCTTTGTTCTATCTTTTCTAGCTACCAATGGCAATTTTTAAACTGTAAAAGTTTCAGATTGCTGTATATACAAAAGGAAATAGTGATTTCAAATTATAATTGGAGATGTGGTTGCAGAATAATGAATGAGAATAATTAATAGAAAGCTAATTGGGTAACATCAGAAAAGTTTATCCTGGTATATTGGGATTGCATGCTTCAGTTGATACTTAGTGTACTTTTGGGATTTCTGGTTGCACCTCACCTCTGGTTCTGATAGTATATTGTATTATGAAGAATATTAATAATGCTGCAGAACAATTACTTGTTCATTTGCTAACTGATTAAAATTCATGCATAATTTATTGGAACTGGGAGAGACTTTATAAATAAGTCTCCTTGGCCTCAAGAGCTTAAAAACAAAATACGTATGCTAATATAAGAGTGTGCTTTACTTCTTAACATAAAATCTTAATAGGCAATGGTCTCATTAAGGTGAGGTTTTATTTGTGATAATCGTGCTCTTAATCAAAGTGTATACTTCTAAACATAGCCATATGTTTTAGAAGTTTATAACTTGGAGTTGGTTGTGCATCATGCTCATCATTGATGATGTTTTCTGCTATAATATACACTGACCTTAGAATACATTAGTTTGACATTTAATATGTTAGCTCCACAGCAAATAAACTGCCCTCATTATGCCCAGCTGCATTTCTGAGCTTTCATGCAGGTAGGGATCTAGATTAATTCATAAGCACATGTATTGCCAAAGAAGGGTAAAATGTTATTCATTAATTGAGGTGCTTTTTGTAGTTTTGTATATCCTGAAGCAGAAGTGGAAGCACCTTGGAGCATTCACCTTTTTACTGTGGGAGGAAAAAATCAGGTCCCATTACAGCCACTACGACACGGCTACGGTCTCCCTGGTCTCCAAACTGAGAGGTTTGAGAAGCAGCTAATTTAGAAAAAAGTCCCAAGATATGTGCCAAAATATGGGGAACTTGGTGGCTCACAGAGCTGGTAAATATATTATTTGGAGCAAGCTGTGGTATCTGGAAGGGAAGCTTTGCTGCTGAAAATAGAGAAGCAGGCAGAACCAGGGAGTCATTAGCTGAACTTCACCATGTGGAGAGGATGGGATGTCAAAGGATGTCAAAGGACATCCACCACTCCCCGCCATGTGTTCTGTCATTGACACTGGTGGGATGACCTCTGGGAGGCAAAATACATGCAATGCATCTGTATCTTAACTTCTGTTGTGTAGAATGTGAGGGTCCCCTGCTAGGGAAATCTTATAGTCTGGGTTTAAAAGTTATTTTTAATGTACTGGCCATGAGATCCCCTCTACCTGGCCAGAGTGTCTGATTTGTTAGTTCTGCATCGCTGCTGTGTGAAACCCCTGTGTGCACTGAATTTAGCATTCTTGTCTAATTAACTGAAACAAATTAGCTGAAATATGAGCCATCTGGAATGAAAATGAACCTTCCATGTTTATCAGTGAATTCATTTTATTAGAAAAATACTTGTTGCTTGTGTTTGTTTCTTAAAATAAATCATGCTGAGGCAATGTTTCTATATTAACATTTCTCAGGGTAGGGGAGACCACCTCTTCTTGTTTGGTCTGTCATTACCTTTTTCACTTTGCAGCTGCATTGAAATATGTAGGCAGGCAGAAGATGCTGAGAAGAAAGGATGACAAAAGGCAGCACACATCCTATTGTTCAAGTTTCAAAATCAGTAGTAACTCACTAAAGAATAAAATATGTGGTTGCCATGTGTCTTTATTTTGTCATTATCCTGGCAGCTTTACTCAGTTCTGAGTACTCTGAATGCCTTTAATAAGCATCTGTATCCCTTTTCCTAACTGCATCTGGTGGATTTCAGATTAACTGCAGTGATATTCATGTTTAAGAATATTCTTTGCAGGAGTAGTGTATCATCTCTTGCAGCTCTTTCTATAAGGAAAGTGCAAATATGGCTTCCGACAATAAAAGAAAATCTCAAGTTATAGGTATAGTAAATTATATAAACAAGTATAGTTTTTTTCAGAAAAAAATCTCAAGCAGCTGCAGTATATAAATCAGACAGGATTTTGTAGTCTCTAACTGAGATTTTTAAAAGGAAAATATAGTATTGAGCAGATGCCAGTAGTGCACCACTCACTTCCATCAGCTGAAATTCTCCTCATCTCTTCTTCATTGATGTCAGTTTGAATTTGTTTCTGAGGTTTGGAATCTTTGCTGACCAAACTCTGACAGCTTCCTGTGTAGAAAGCCCTCCTCTTGGTGGGTTTCTCAGCTTTTGTCTTAGCGCTGGCTTTGTTTTGTCTCCCCTGCAGAGCCGCCTCGGCCAATAGCACCCCCGCAGCTGCTGGGCGTGGGCCCTACGTACTTGCTCATCCAGCTGAATGCCAACTCAATCATTGGGGACGGGCCCATCATCCTGAAAGAAGTGGAGTACCGGATGACATCCGGGACTTGGACCGAGACCCACGCTGTCAACGCACCCACATACAAGCTCTGGCACCTGGACCCTGATACCGAATATGAGATTCGGGTCCTGCTCACCAGACCGGGCGAAGGTGGCACGGGGCAGCCAGGACCGCCACTCATCACCAGGACCAAGTGTGCTGGTGAGTGTTGCTCTGGGAAAACTAACAAAAAACCCAAAACTGTGATGTAATTTGATTGACAGGCCTGTTGGCTGCCAATTCAGGACCTAAGGATTCCCGTCACACCCACAGGATCCCCAAGTTTCTGGATCAGTAAGGATTTGCTGTGTCCTCTTCTGTGCCTGGTCATTGTCTAGGTTGCTAACATTTGGGGGGTAGATTAGGAGGCAGGAAGTTAGAAATCTGAGAAAATATTTTGTTTCTTGTCACATGAGGAAGGGGACCTCTTGATTTCTGGAAAGTCCAGACCTCGCTGTTTCTTTACCTTCATATTTTCAATTACTTTTTAAGTAAACTTGCACATAAAGCAAATTGCATGGGGGAAAAAAGGATATGTTTAATAAAGAAATAAATAAAGTAGTGTTCTTCCGCATAATGTGTCTTTTCCCTAGCAGTTACGTGTGGACTGACAGAATCTCCAAGAACTCAGATACAAACACTAAAATCTCTAGCTATGACAGCTCCCCAGAGAAGTAGTCACTGCACCAAGCCTGCCAGAGTTCAAGTTTTTGGACAAAGCTCTGAGGCTCATGGTGACTCTTGGGGCTCTCCTGTGCAGGACTGGCAGTAGGACTCGATTATTTTGGGTTCCTTCCAGCTCAGGACACTGTATGATTCTCTAAATTGTAGAATACAATTGAAAATAAAAATAGAGTGTTTTCTCCATTTTTTACTACTATCACCAAAATCATGCGCTGCTGAGCCCTGCAGTCTGCTTCCTGTTTCTTTAAGTGCCCTGGCATGGCCAGCACCAAGAAGATTAAGGACTGTCAACTTGTGTTATATGCTATTCCTTCTAAAGCTACTTAAAGTTATTTTAATCTCAACTTTCACAAGAAGAAAGATAGTATCTATGTCTCGTAGTTGCAGGGGAGAAAAATTATGGATTTGAATCTTAGGCTGCGAGGAAAATAAACATAAATTAAATTATGGGTTTTCCACTCCTAGTCTTAGGACTTCTAGGGCCTGGCAGTATTTAAAAGTTAGCACAATATTAGATTTAGCAAAGAGTGCTGATAATTATCTATTCAAAATCACATTAAAGTAATCAGAAAGACAAGCAGGAGTCTCAAGTTTTCATGTGTCATGTATATATGTGCATATTTGAATCAGAAATATAAATAGTTTTTTCACAACTTGAAGACAGATCTCTGATGGATGACCACTCATTTTGTTTACTTGAGAAAGAGTGTTGGGGTCTGGATCAGAAGCCAGAAATTCTAGCAGACTAGGTTGGTGGGTATGAATTCCAGAAAATTAGAGAATCTACTTTAAAGCTGCTCATAGTACTGTCAGATGCTAACGCATGAAGCTGGAGTAAGACTAAACTGAATGCATCTTTTGGAGTTTGTGATAGTTTTTATAATTTACTCTGTCTTTCCAGCGAAGTAGAAAGTTCTATGTGCCTATCTCAGTTAAGGTGTCAGTCTTTGAAATCTAAGTAAGGTTAAAGTTTTTGTTTATTGCACAGAATTGGTTTAGACATTGTTCTGAAAAAGTACGAATTGGAAAACTGCTTCTGTTTTAAAAAGCCTGAGCTGAGACTAACAAATTGAAATGTTCAGGTTGTTTTCCTAGCACTTAAAACAATGTAACTTAATTTATCCAGGTAGTGACAGAGTAAAGATTTTTTAGTGGGAAAGGAAGTAATGAATTATGTGACATATTTTTAGAAGCCTGTTAGGTGAAATAATGTTATTGTGGATGTGTTTTTATTTTTAATTTTATTTTTTTTTTAGCATAACACTCACATGTAAGGCTCCAAAATCTAATCTGGCTTGAGAAAAAATACTACTCAATTTAACCCACTATGAAATTAGACAGAACAAAAAAAAATATTTGAGCAGAAAACTCTAAACTTTCTGTGACAATATTATTTTAATATTAATGGAATTTCAAGCTGTTTACCTTGCAGTGACCCATTCTTCCTATTCCGTTAAAGTGAAGGCAAATAATTGTTACTACTAGCTAGTTTCAGTTAGAAGAAGGTGTGTCAGCAAGGGTTTGTGAGGACTGAAATATTGTGTCCAGCATCAGGGATGAGTCAGGGACAGAACCAGATTGAATGCCCTGCTGCCTCCTCACCTGTCTGGAAAATGAGACAGACCTTCTTTTCTGCAGTGTTCTCCCAAGGCTCCTGATAGATAACTGCAAGTCCTCGTCAATATGAATTTCTTGGTTGTATGTACTTCTATTTTGCTTGTAAAAGGCAAATTATAAAAATAAAAAATTAGTCTCTTCCAAAGAGAAGATTTATAAGAAAAGGTAAAGGTAATAATGGAATATCTCACCCTGCAGTCTCTGCTGCTGCCGGTATTGTACCAGTGACTGGCAGGTGATTTACTGTGCTATATTAGATGACATCTCAGCAGCAATATCTTCTTTCTGGAGTTTCTTCAATTA
Organism: Thryothorus ludovicianus; assembly: GCA_013397245.1. NCBI lineage: Eukaryota > Metazoa > Chordata > Aves > Passeriformes > Certhiidae > Thryothorus > Thryothorus ludovicianus. The sequence continues at coordinate 999,322 of VZTB01006085.1, read as the reverse complement.
TTCCTAATTCTTATTTCTGACAAGCTCACTTATTTTTCAGACAGATACTCTCTTTTCTGTCAATGTTCGTCTTTCCATAAGTTTTATACATATTAGTTCAAATTCTGAAATAAGTTATAATTGATTATCTCTCAGTATCAGATGGAATGGTGGGAAATAAATGAAATTTTAACATGAAGTACGACTGCTCTCTATACAGATTAAAAAATATACATTAGTGAACATTGATCTGATAAGATTGTAAGGATTCAACTTTGCATTCCAAGTAGCAACAACAGCAAACTCACTGAAAAACTAATGAGAATAAGCTAGTATTTTGCTCTCTGTTTGTTTAATACTTAAGCAAATACCGGCATTGTTTTCAAATGAAGCTTAAAATACTTTTCCCCCATAATTCATTCAGCATTTATAATTTCTTTCTATTTCCTAATAACACATTATTTATCAGTTGTCCCCTGCTTTACTGGAGATGTATTCTACTCCTTAATGATTTGACTGATGATCATACTTACCTCATTGTCATACATGCACTTTTATTATTAGGTATTTAGATCATTTTCTGTCTCCCTCACAGCAAAACTAGTGTCTGGTGACTCATTTACTAAATGTTTCCACTAATGATAAACAAAATTGTTCTTTAATGAAGTTATAATTCTTCCACTAGTTAAGTCCTCTGACAGCCTGTTTGTCTATCCAGCATTTCCCAGGTAATCTTTCCTGTGTTGTAGTTAAGGCATTTTTTTAGATGTGTTGTATTATCAGTCTTTGATTAAAGACAGTGCTGAGCAATCAAATATATGAAACCAATAAGTGTTTTTAAATGGCTGAGGTCTGAAACATCTGAAGCAAAACACTATTTTCTTACATTATCCTCTGTAAGAGCCAGATGTATGTTTTGTGATCAAGGCATTGTGTTCCCAGCTGCTGGTACTGAAGAGTACTGCCTCCCCCTCTGTCCTCACAGGGCACCTGAGCTTTGTTTCATTCTGACTTCACCTCTTGCCTGGGATCATTGCTCATTATTCACTTCTCCAGGATTCTAACACCAAAATAAAAGGCAGAGAGTAACACTTTAACCAGAAGTAATCCTTAAGGCCATTTTCTGTGCCTCTGGGGTGTGTTGTCCTTCTGAGCGTATCCTCTGAGTTGTTATTACCTTTCTTCCCTTGGGGGGTAGGGAGAGAGGGGTAGAGTGTAGAAAATATGTGATAATCTAAAGTTGTCCGCTTAGCCTGCTTTTTCAACTCTAAATTAGGACTTGTTCTCTTCCATTGGCTGCTGCTTCTGAGTAACAACTCACAGCTCAGTTGTATGATTAACTGATATTTTAGCAGCAAAGGAGGTCAATAGTTCAGCCTGTCCAGAGCTTAATATATGTACACAGTGGAATTGCTTGCTCCTACTTTACTGAAGTTCAGCACAAGGGTGTGATTTTTTCAGAAAAGCAAGAAGAGTTGTGAAACCGTTGGAGAAAAGAAGGCTGTGTGTTCTCATTTTTTTTGGTTTTGATAATGAAATGAGTAGGGGCAGAGGGAAAGCTTTATAGCTTTAGCAGAGCTGAGAAAGGAAAAGTATTTATCAATGATATCATTATTATTGCTATTGTCATTATTGCTATTTCATTGTTCAAAATCTTTATCCATCACAGAGACCTGCTATTGGTAACAGTCTGCCTCAAGGCACAAGAGTAGGAGATGCTGGTTCAGCGATGCAGTGCTGGCACATGAACATCTGCAGTTGAAGGCTTGGGAGCTGGGCTGCTTTCTGCTGCCTTTTCAAGTGCAGAATGTTTGTGTGCAGTTTCTACATACATTAATTTCAAAAAAATATACACAGAGTACAGGATACTGCTAAATTCTCCTCTAACAAACAAAAAACACAAAACATGGAAAAATTGAAAAACGAAAGCAAGCTCAAAGGTTTTTAATCATTGTCTTGGATTTATAACAGAGGGACCCCAGTTATTTTGTAATTGAGAAAGTGAAAGTGACCCTGCAAGGCCATCTGGAGGAGTCAAGTCTTGTTGTGGTTATAAAAAAATTGTAAACAGTTTTTAAAATGAGTGGAGTGAGTGGGACATTGCAGTATAGAATCTGTATGTGGTGATGTGGGTGGGACATGTACAGTGCTACTTCACTCAGTGTCTATTGCCTTTTACGCTTGCAAAGCCAAGGCAGAGGGTTCAGGGTGGAGATCTGGGTTTGTAGGCTTTGCTTTATGCTATACAAGAGAATTTAGGATGTTGTAATATGAGGCAATGTGTTTATAAAATTGAGTAGAGTCAACAACACAGGAGGCTCCTGGAATACTCAGCACTGAATAGATAAGCTGTGCTCTTCATTTGTGTCCCTTGCAGCACTGCAACCGCAACTAGTTGAAACTTTAAAAGCTAGTAAAAATACAGATAAGTGCATAATTTTCAACAATTATTTTTTTATAATGAGGCAGAGAAAACAGCTGTCTTTACAGAAAACTTTACAGAATTTACAGCTTTACAGAAAAACAGCTGTCTTTATATTTCAAGCAGAATTTTTATCTTATTTCCCTCAAAGCATGTATTATTATGGACCTAGATTATAGCTTCAAGGGCAATATGAATACATTTTGAATGCTTAAATTACATGTTTTTATTGCTCATATTTTTGTTGTTTATGGTTTGAATGCATTTTAAGGGTAAACTAAAGATGAACAACTTGAAACTAAATTAATATAAGGCTTTTAAAAATTATTTTACATTTGTCATTCCAGAAGAGCCCTCATTACACCAATATTTATAAGTTACTGTTGTTTTTACAAATGTGTTTGGCACTTGACTGTTTCTGGGCTTTTGGCCATGTAGTAATTGGAACCATTTAAGATCTTGCTATCAGATTCCAAATGCACCAGATTCTTGTTCCATATAGGTTTACCAACTGGGTATGATATAGGGAGGTGAAGCAGGGAGATATTAAAACAATGGAAAAGAACTAAGGAACTTCATCATATTCCCATTAAGACTGAATACTACGATGGTTATTGAGAAGGCATCCTATAGAAGAGCCATCTGATTTGGACCATCATCTGGCACCAGCAACTGTGCCCTGCTTATTGTGTGCTGCCTGCCACTGCTGAGATATCCATACCACATATAGAATCCTAATGATGCTTATATCCATAAGAAAGGACTGTAGTGCAGCTGACTTACCTAGCAAGAGACTAGGCAGACTGTCCAGCCAAGTTCTTGTCAAATTGTGTAAATCAAGCATGGTATCCTCTTTTTCAAAGGAATGCAATGCTGATGACTCAGTTGAATTGGCAGTAAATTGCAAGTTCAGACACTGACCTCCCCTAAATTAGTTTTCAACTTTTTTTTGTTTGCTGTATTCAGCCTTGCTTAGTTAGTATCATTTATATGGTACTTGCAGCTGCAAGTTCCCTCTGCACTAACTGGAAACTCTTCCTGCAAAATTGCAAGTGCCATATTATACAAAGACATGGATTTCCTGAATTCTCACATGCTTCATTTTTGGGAACATTGTTCATGGCTAGTTTTTTATAGTATAGTATATATTAAGCAGTAAATCACTTTGATGCTCTACACTTAGAGTCAGGAAAGCAGACCTAGTTCAGTGCACTCCTCTGGTATGGCCACCCACATTTGAAAGCCTCTGTTGTGTGCAGTGACCTCTTCTGCCTTCTTTCTGAATTTCTGAAGTCTCTACCATGGGCAGGGAGGGACAAGTAACCTACAGCGAGCTTTGGTTGTGGTCATTGGCACATGACACACTGGTCAGTCAAGGTTTTGGTGCAAAGACTTTGGTTAAAGTTACTGTCTCTCTTTCTGGTGGAGGACACAAGGTCAGGATACCCCTTCACTTTGTGGTAGAGGCGAGGAAAAGGAGCAGCTACCAACACCACACAGAGCTCCCCTGTCTCTCAAGCAATTTCTCCATCTCTTGCCTTACCTTGGTTTGTTTGGTGGCTTTTCCCAGAGCAGAGCATGCCACAGCACACCGAGACCATCATGATTTATCCAAAGTGCATGTAGCTAGTCAATAGATAGTACTTCCGAGAGGAGCACTGTCTGTGGCAAGAAAATATATTGCAGCACATTAATTCACGGTGCCCATTCCAGCTGTAAAAGAATAGATGTGGGCAATAATTCATATTGCAGCACTTAAAAGTGCTGTGGGTGCACCCAGGCCAGATAACTCATAGCCTGATTAGATCTTCTGCAAAGTTGGGGGACTGATGTTTACAGATTTTTGGTCTGTGTCTGCTTTTAAAAAACATGACTGCAGGTTGAAATAATCTTTTGCAAGACCAGAGCTCTTTTTTTTAACTGTGACTTCTATTTTTAATTTCAGCTGAAGTAAATAATTTTATTTTTTTAGCATGATTGATTAATGTGTTTGGTGCTTTAGTTTGGTATTGTAATTAAGGTCTCTCAACTCTTCGGGAATGCAATATTAATTTTATAGTGTGTGAGAACTGGTAAGTACGTAACTAAAACAAACTTTTGTTGGACCGACTTTTATTGTACATTCATTTATTAGTCTATTAAAAATTAATCAGAGAACATTTTAATAAAGTTTTTTAAGATGCTCTGATCTTTTTGTGGCACTAAAGTGTTTTGGAAGCATACTAATTTTTCAGTTATTTTGGCACTTTTGGCAGAGTAGTGTGGTTTAGATATGGAGGACTGTGAGTAGCAAGAGTGGAAGAATGGAAGAGGAACACAATACCAGCAGCCTGTGCTCTGCAGCAGGGGATGCTGATGAGATTTATCAAATGCCTTAGATATTTTTCCTCTCTGCCCTCATGAGTCTCTCTCCAAAGCTGTTAAAAAGAGATATCATGTCATTCTTCTCAAAAGCCCTGGTTCTCACAGGCTTCAATTCTTTGGACTTTCTTCTGCTAGATAAATATTTGGTTTTTATTTAGTTCTTTGCTTTTTTAGTTTTTTAACTTTGTTTCATTTTAATAGTGAGCAGCATAATTCTTTTCACCTAATTTGAACCTAGACTATATAAAGTAGAACTAAGTGAATTTCGCTCTCTTCACTTTATTTCCCAGTAAATCCTCCTGCTGGTGCTGAGAGGTGTAATGGACCATGTGATGCTTTTGTATGGAATGATAATGAAATAGCCTCCATTTTAACAATGAGTTGAGGAGCGTATTAAGCAGCAATTGATGTCAAGTTAAACCTCAGGTGATCAGTAGGTCCAGAAACCTAAAAATTACTTTTCAAGGCTCTTAATGTTACCTGGTTTTGTTTTCTGTTTTCAAATAAAAATCTGGAGCAGTCCTGGAAAGCTCCCGATAACTTGAAAAATAAACATTAAAAATACTGACATGAAGGCTCAGGATCATGCAATTAATTAAAAGCTTGTCATCTTGACTTTAATTTTGAACAGAGTAATGGAACAGCCAATACCAAGCCTGATTAATAAAGAATTAAGGATCTAATGTAATTAGAGACAGTCAACAGATTTATAAAATGCTCTTGTCAGAATAACTTGATTTTTTTTAAAATTAAATTACAGATTTGGTTAATAAAGCTGATATTGTTCTCTATTGCATTTAATTTGATATAAGGCATTTTGATTAAGAAACCATAATAAATAAAATCAACTCAAATGTAGAAGAACAGGATTACATATCTAAAACTGGTTTTATGGATTAATTGAATAAACACTTCTGTTTGTGCCCTATCAGGAACAGTTTCATGTAATTTATAAAGAAAATGACTATGATAAAGTTGACAAATTACAGAATATTACAAAACTGGTAGAAAAAAAAAACACTTCAAAAAAGACTTGAGTTCTAATTTACAGTGGTTTGAATCGGTTGAATCTTATCTATGTTTCAAGTACAACATTTGCAGTATAATGGAAACAAAGTAGGCCATATGTACAGAGTGGGAAAAGAGATCTGAGAGCCATGGACCATTAGGGCTGAGACTTTGGCACCGAAACTAGCAGAGATCCTCTAGTCCTTGGCTTGTAAACCAGAGCACAATTTCTCCCTCTTTCTTTAGTGCTGGAGAATGTTTTAAAGCTTTTGAAGGTGTAATCTTGAAATTGCTTACCAAATTAGTTTTCTTCTGAGCCCAGTCTTTTATCCCTGCCTCTCCAACCCCTTTCCAAATCTGTATAGCATTCTATAGAATTAAAAGCATGGCATTGTGCAAGAGTTTTTGTTTCCAGGAGGATTAGGAAACCAAAATAAAACATAAAAGGCATGAAAGTTGAAATCTGGAAACAAAATCCCGTTTGCATGTGATGTGACCAGAATTAACACTGAGTTTAGAGATACAGACATGATTTAGGTAGTAACTCCTCATGGGGTTGAAACTTATTTTCCCTGTTTCACATCTCCAAATCAACTGCATAAACCTTTTATTCCTTTGTATACTATTATTTTTCATTTCAGGTTACCTTTGAAAACTATTTCATTTTATGTATTGTGTTTTTCAGGTCATTAATTGCTAAAAGCTATTTCATTACCCTTGGAAAGACAACATGCTAAATTATAATTCAGATAATTAAACTTTTCAGATACTATAACAGTACCATAAGTACATATTTTGCAGTTTGTTACCTTTATTTTAGAGAAATTGTGCTCAATGATAGGGACTGGTAAAAATATATTTGAAAATGTACCTTCTTTTGTCTGCAAAACGAACTCTAACAATTAGGCTGACATGTCAGAGCATGAGCACCCACTGGGAATATGATGTGCTCTATTCACAGTTCACAATCTGTAGTAGCTTAGATGATTGCAAATAAATAAACCCATTGAGTTGTACTGTGTTTCCTTAAAGTAATGACCTTTGAAGACAGTGCAGAACTGCAGTTTAAGTTCTTAACCTGCTCTCTGTTTATGGCCTTTGTCATCACCTTCGACAAATCAGTTCACTTTGTTGTCTCATTGCTATTTAGAAAGAAGGGTTGACTATGAATGTTTTCTCAGCAATTTTTCTCAAATTTATTCCCTTCACATGATTTTTTTTTTTTTTCAGCACAAGCACTTTTCTTACTGTGTTGTGCTGGCTGCAATAAGATCTACGATTTATCTCTCTGAATGCTAAATATTTTGTAATAAGAATCTTATACAAAAAAGAACATGTATAAGGGGTGAAATGTTTATTCATTCAGTGACAAGTTGTATCACTGATGTATTGTCTGCGTTTAGCTGGTAACCAAGACCTCTTTGTCCATGCAGAGTTGACTTTTGGTGTTGACTTGATATAATAAGGGGTGGATGGGGAGTGTGGGAAGAATGCAACAAATATTTTATATAGAAATCAGTGGAGATCAATTTATTCCTGAAGTTGTTGGTTTTCTTTTTTGGTTGTGTTTTTTTTTTTTTTGCTTAGCCCTTGTCTGTTATCAACTGAATAGCCATAATTAAGGATCACACAAGTTGAGCATGTTCTTTTTTTCTATGCGTGTCAGCCACTTCACCTCAAACACTTTTAAGTTGCCATTACCACATTTTTTTTTCTGCTCAGATTTTTGTGTTTGGTTTTTTCTTGCTCCTTTTTTTAACATGATCATACCTCCCCCTTCATCCTGAGTTATTCCTTCCCTTCAGCCTTGAAACAGAATTTAAAAGTTTAAAGCAAATATGGATGCTTCTGTCTAAACAGTGGATGAGGAAACAAATAATATGTTGTAGAAATTATTCATATGGCATAATATGCTTCTAGGTTTGCAGTTCATATGGTGATGAATATAGTATAAGAACCTCTACAGAAAAGAAACATGTAAAAAGTTTCTTAGATGTCACTTATTTTGCCTAGCAGTAATTGGAAAAGTTGAGGAATGTGTATCTGAAAGACAAGTTAAGATGGTAGACATTTTTCATAGTCACTTTACTGAGGGGCATATTCAGAGCATATACACATACTTTATACAATGAGAAAAAATACATACAACAATACAATTGTGTAGAAATCAATAAACCATTATGTTTATGCCTTTCTTTGAATTATTTAGTCCTGAATTTACTAGTTGTCATGTGCATTAAATTAAGGCAGTTCACAAATGTAGGGTTTTTTCTCCTGGGTTAATTTGATCAGGTCTCACAATGGGGAAAAAAGTGCTATCACTCTTCAATATTGCTTTCACAAATCAGCTTACTGTCTCTGTGTTTAAGAAAGGATTTGCAAGTTTAAGTTGGGAATTCTAAGTCTGTACAATAATTTCTGTGATGACTCTAAGGTGATTTAAAGATCTGTTAAAAATAGATATGCTGTGGGTTCCCATGGGTGAGGCTTCAGCTAAGCTGCTTCATCCAGTGAGGTGCAGGTTCTGTGGAAGCCATGATCTTTTAGAGCACTCTGAAAGTCTGCCTTGTGGGCAGACTTAAACTAGAAAATATCAGATGCTCCTGCTGTGCATTTTGTTGTGCTAAAACTGATCTTTTGGATGGCTTTCACTATTCTCTCCCTAGACACATGTGCCAATGTTTGTTGTATCCACCTCTGAAGAGCAACCATCCTGTTCTGGTAGTTCAGCGTAAAGTGCGTGGGTATGATGGGCAGGCTTCTTTCTGCCTGTCTACACTGGAACACAAGAAACAAATATGCAGCAATTGTAATACAGAACAATAGTTGCAGAAAAACCCCTTGTAGTATTTGCAATATCTTTTATCAGCCTTGAATTGCACTAAATCTCCCTTTAAATATCCTACTGTTATTCTCACCATCCTTCTTTCTGTGTTTCATGCTATGCCTTACTCCATCTGATGTGGACTTGTAATGGGGGTTAAATACAGCACTGACAGCTCATGAAGAAAATCTTCTCTCTGGTGCTAAAGGTCTAGTTTTTGGAGTTGTTTTCTGCAAAAAACAGTTACTGGTGTGACAAAATAGGGTACTGGAAGCACTGAGCTTTTGTAATAGAAATTCCTCTTGGTGAATATGATGACATTTAAAAAATATGAAAGTCATTGTATATACATTTTGTTGTTTGAAAATTTAATATTTCAATCCGCTTCTTTAGATTTAGCAACATTAGGAGCAATCCACTTTATGATAAACAAGAACATAAAGGAGGACACTGGTCTGGGCACATTAAGATGCCTTGATACTTGATACTGAGGTCTGAACATCCTTGCAGAGGGGTAGCATTGGGATGCGGAGTTCTAATACAGTGTTCAGCTTCTAATATTTTAATTTCTGCAAGTAAAGTGTGACTTTTCATCCTTGGTAAAGTGAGTGTCTAGCTATTTAGTAAGGGACAAACCATAATGCCATCATTGGAGAGATGTATTGTCAACTTGGACAGGTGATATTTAAGGACCCTGAAGAGAGAAATGACCTGGCAGTGTAACAAGACATATCACAAGTGACTGTCTCAGAAAGAATGAGAACAAGACAGACAATTTCCATTACTTCTCAGTGTTAAGGTACTACCATTATCCCCTAAACGACCATACGCTCCAAGCAATAATCATGCACTGTCTTCTTCTGTACTAATATGAAACTGGAATTCAATTTCTTTGACACATATTGCTTCAGCTTGTCTTGTCAAGTTGTTTCTCTGCTGGAGCTCAGCTGATGTATAGTGAATAGGCTTTGTGCACTGACTGAAATGGGGAAATAGTTATCCAGTTTCCTTTGATGTTTTGATGCCAAGGATATGCTAGAAGAGAGAGGCTTTGTTTCTTGTAGCCTGTAAGTTATTGCCAGTTAGGAAATCAGTGAAACCACAAGCAGTAATTCAAACTGGTTCCTCTTTTGCAGTCTCTTTCCAGTCTGATCTGAGTACCCTGTTAGCTGTGGACTAATTCCCATAATACCTTGGAGAGAGGCAATCGTTCTTTTTCCATTGTCTTCCCAGGAGTGAGGAAATCCAGCACACACTGGGTTTTATGGCAGAATTTTGTGCTCCCTTTTAGTTTGGTTGTTTTGGTTTTTTTTCCTTAGTGGGAATCTGTACTTGCAGTAGCTGATGGAGTCTCTACATCATTTCTATCAATCAGGTCCTGCCTGTCAACTACAATATCCACTGTCATTATGGTATTCTGCACATTGGTGAAATATATTTTTATAGTAAGCTTGTTTTAATTCTGAGTGGATAAACACTATGCTACAACTGTTAGAGTTCTTATAAGGAGAAATTTGGTTATCATGTATAAAAATGAAGAAAATAAAGAATGTTCTCCATTGTCAGTACCATCCTGGAATTTGCTGTTTTTTCTGAACCTGTGATGTAGTAAATTTGAAAATTTAAAATACTTGATCTTAGTCAAATTCAAGAATATTTTCAATACTCAATATCTTATGCATATTCATAATAACTTTTTTAGTAACTCAATATCTATTTGTCATGCTTCTGTTTCTGTTTTTTAATTTTAAAGCAGTCATGTAAGTTTTTCCTTAGCTGACTGCATCAGTAAAGAAAACTGTTTAACTGCCCTACCATATTCTGGATCATATGGTAGATTTATAAACTCATATTTAGCAAACATAAGTAGCTTACAGACCAGGCAAACCTTTCAGGATGTTCTCTGATGAATGCCTAGTGGACCATGTGCTTTTATGTATAAAATATGTGTGAGGGCTCATACAGCAAGACACCAGTGCTGCAGCACTAGTGTCTACAATTGTCAGTGAGACGTATTCTTCAATATGCCTTTTGTGATCTAGTTTGATTATTTAAAAACAATATGCAAGGAGTACAGGAAATATATATAGAGTATATATTTAGTATTATATTTTTATATATTTATAAAATACATATAGTATATATAATATTTATTGCTTTTTTTTTTTAGCTTGTGCCACCTAAACTAGTTGACATTGTATTTTTATGTATAGATTTTTCCATCTTGCATCAAGGACAATAATAATATAATGTATATGCATAAGGAAATTGAATGAAGGGTGTAACTGATATCTCAAAGGTGGCATTTCTTAACTTTTAAATACTTTATTTTGCTCTTTTACTACAATATAGCTTTTGTGCATATAATTTGCTATAAACAAGAAGAGTAGACATGAAGACCCTTCAAGTTCTTTCGTTTGAAAGTTTCTTCTGGCAGTTAGAGAAAAAGAAAATTAATAAAAAATGCATTTTGACATTTAAAAGAGAATAATTTCCCTTAAAATGCATAAAAGATACAAACTCTTAAATTGCTTAAATTTGCACATTTTGGAGCATTACTCTGACGTTTCTTAAACCTGCACATGTAGCAGGTTTCTCTGTAGCAAGCTTCACCTTTGTCTCCTGAACTAAATTGCATTAGAAGAAGTAGCCCTACAACCCTTGAGAAGACAGACATAATCAAGTTTGTTTCCCTGTGGCTTCTTATCCTTAGAGCTTGCACCATCAGTGTCCTTTTCATTGATTCCTACATTTCTTGTTGCTGTTTTTGTGGTGTTCATGGAGAATCTCTAAATCCATTTCTTTCTAGCATTCTGTAACTTTTGAATTTGTATTTGTGGTACTTCTGTGTGTGTGCCAAGAGTTAATTGACTTCATCCTTTCTAGCTGCTGGTCCTCAGGCCTTTTGGTTTTTCTGAAGGATCCTGCTGCTCCCTTGACACTTACACACTGGCAGAGAAAATCGCAGTAGTGGTGAAGGCAGCATTTACTTACCAAATTCCCTGCATCTCATCCTCTACTCTAGAGAAGCAGTTTAAGTCTTACGCAAGAGGACAGCATTTCCTATTTTAAAATAAAAAGTAGGGGAAAGCAAGAGATGGCTTGAAATGCTCTCTGCTGTCTTAGATTTTTTTAGGAATGAATTAGTTGATAAACTTCACCACTGCAGTAGCTACTGGTGCTCTCCTCTCCCAGGTCCCTCTAGGCCATGCTGTTCAGCTCATGTTACCTGGAAGATGGTGCACTCTGTTCCTTCCTCCATGAGGCTGCTAACGTGCAGAGGCAGTTCCTGGCTTCCCATGTCCTCCAGGGGAAAATGCGTAGTCTGCAGCCTCCTGTGTGTTTAAGGGGCCAGAGGAGATGAAAATGATGAGACACCGATGTAGCAGTTGAGATCTAATGTACTGTAAAGCTGGGGAAGAGTTTGAGGCACTGCAGGATATGAGAACCAACCTGTCCCTTGCAAATCCCTCCTGCACTTCTGCTGTTGAAAACCTGGCATGCATCACGGTAACTGAGTGACAGGAGTAGGCAAGGGACCCATCCTTGAAGATTGGGGTCAGGGAACAGCATGAGACAATGAGGTTTATTCAAACAATATGTTTTCTCATCTACCTTTTGTAGTGAAATTTTTCATGTCAGAGATGCAAGAACCATCATGAACAGTTTCTGAATGAGTCATGGTGAAATGTGTGTTTCAAAACCAGTCTCTCTTGCTTAGGTACTTTACAGAGGAAAAAAGAAAAAAGAAAAAAAGGCAGACTGATACTCTCTGTTGTGTTCAAAGACAGGAAAAGATCCAACTACTTTTGACTGCAGCACTGAATAGAAATCTTGCAGTCCCTGATTGCTTCCAGAAATTGCTTGTGAAGTCCATCACCATTCATAGGTGTTGCTGGCAGTATTTTCTAAAAAAGCATTTGAAAGAAATATAGAAACCTGTGTTTTGAGATTTAAAACTGTGTATATGCACACATTGACGTGTTGAAATATATATAAATTTCAAGAAAAATATTCTGATAACTTTGTAAAGAATAAAATACTTTCAACATACTGGAACATTTTTCTGTGAATTGTTCTAACGTCTTTAATAGCCAGGCAGATGTTTAGAAATATTTTTCTCTCTCCCAGTGTATTACGATAGATATGAAGGTGAAAAAAATCCATACCTGTTTTATTTTCTGAATTTCAAAAAATAGACAAAACTGTATATTCCTGCTAGGCATCATTTGCAAAGAACCAGCCACTTATTTTCAATGCATTTTTCTACATTGTCATCATAGTCATCTTTTTATCTCAATTAGTCATGTGAGAGGGGTACATAAATGATACCAGTTACCTGGATGTCTGCAGCAACCTGAATTCACCTTATTATTTGGAACAGCCTGCATTATAAGAATGGCTTAATGTGGGAGAAAACACTAACTCTAAAAGTTGTGTCAAGAAATTAAATTAGGGATAAATTAGGGAAAATAAGGATTAAAAAGCAATATAAATTATAAATAAATGCAGTTTGAGTGTTGGAAAAAAATATAAGCATCCAAGAAGTAGAAGGATTTGGTTTTCCAGTTGAAGATAAAAATTATACTTGCAGCATGAATGTTTGAGTATCCCAACCACTGATATCAAAGAGGCTGGACTTCCTTGCATGTTGCATGCAGTGTAGTAATTTTGTCTGTCATGATTGCTGCTGATCTCTGAGGAGCCCAAGAGTCACTGCTCTTTTTCTCCCTACAGCCCCCTTGGTGTATAACTTGCCTCTTAGCTGTTTTACTTTTAATCCTTCCTGTTGGTCACTGGCTTTGTGTTTTCATCTGATGTCATAAGAACTGGACCAGTCTTTGGATCTGTGGTCAGAAGGTCAAACTATTTTTAAGGGTAGACTCAAAGATTCCATCACAGATATACCTGGTAGCTCATGAATACATACTGAAAGAAACGTGTTTCTCTCTGGAGGGCAAAAGGGTCTAGGCAGGATAGCAGAGTTTTTCAGTTGTTGCTATTGCAAGTAATTTCACTTCTCCAAGTACATGTTTAATGATGTTTCCCTTGTGAGCAGTGTTTAGTGATCTCAAAACCAAGCTCCCACTGAGGCATGGCCAATGAAACCTGACCTTGAAATGATAATGCAAGCCGTGCCGAAAATTAATTGCTGGTAGCATTCTCTCTGCTGTTTGATTTTTAATGAATAAAGAGTTGCTGCAAATTTTAAAGTTCTTATAGATGGGATGCAAATTTCCCTTTTAATATTTTTAATTATTGTTATTTCAAATTGATAGCTCAGTTGCTCTTGGTTCTGTTTATTGAAGGTATCTCTTAAGAACTATTTTGATTTTTAAAGTTCCATTGTAGAATAGAAAGGAAATAATATAAAGGAAATAAAATGGTTTAATGGAATTCAGAAGCTTAATTCATTGGTTTAATATTATACTTGCAAAGCACATAATTTAATTTAACAGTGTTAGAAAAAATTGTATAAGTCTAATTTATGTTGACAAAAGCAATACAAAAGTATTTTGCAATAAACGAGGCACTAATACAGAGCACAAGAAATCGATTTCATATTACACATTTGTATAATTAAGTAAAGTGCTAACTTTGAAGTATTTCTTATGACAGCCCATAAGGCTGCATTTTTTACAGTCTTGCAGTTACTGTTTAAGTTGAAAAGCTAATTTAATTTAAAAATGTTTGGTACCAAGCATGCCAATACAATTGACACTAGAAAAAAATTTAGCCCTACATATTTTATTATTAAGTAGAAGTAATTCTATATCGATTTTGTCTCCTTGTTTCTGAAATTTAAATTACAATATTGTGAATATTCTACGTTTTGAAACATTACTCAACTTCCGCTGGTCCAAAGGGAAATGATGTAAGATAAAATCATCTATAATTTGTTCCACCATATTTGTTCCACTCATCTCAAGTGTTTATCAGCCTTTTCCTCATCCTCAACTGTCCTTTCTCTTTTAAGAGTAGTTTATTCACTTCGTAAGTTTAGCTTCGAGTTTTAGAAGTAAGTTACAGAAGTATGTCTTTAAAAAGGTCTTTTCTGCAGCTTCCAGTCATTTGTCTCTTTTTTTCTGGAAGATATAAGTTAAGGTTTTTTGTGGTGAATGGATTGGTGGATTTTGGATAGAAATAGTATTTTCAATTTTGTTCATGAAACATGGTAGAGGATGCAAAGGGACTTTCTTAATTTTCTTCCTTTCAAACATTTTCCCTGGTACTGATGGCAATGAATTGGATGTGCTTTACCACTTCACTTGTTTTTCTCATCCACTCTTCAACTCCTGGGTATTCACTTTCCACCTTTCTCCTTATCGGGATTTCAATTTCCAGTTAGGCATCAGATACGGGACCTGGAAATTTAAACGCGTCTATGGATGTGAACTACTGTGAATCAAAGGAAGGCTGTAATTCTGTCCTGTAAGCATCAGTGTCTACTTTAATTGCCCTTGCAGCCAGTCTCCTCTGCACAAATTCCAACTGCCTTTGCAATACCTCTAGTCTTACAGTTTTGGGTTTTTTTCTTTTATATGGTTTTTGTTCTCTGAAGAAACAAACTATTAGAAGAAGATAGGAAGCCAACCCTTTCATTTCTTGTTCGTGAACTCTTGAATGGTGCAAAAGAAACAAGGAAATTAATATATCCAAAATAAGACAACGAACAGTGATTTACTGTTTCAGTTTATTATGGAATATTGTTAGATTGTGCCTGATTTTTAAAGAATGTGTTCAGCACTTGTAGAAACCTAAAAAAAGGGGTTTCCCAAGACACAAGTTTCTGAGCTTTTGGCAGGATATTTATAATTTGTATCCTTTGCTTTAGGCATAAATAGAATTAAAACACATGTCAGCTTAATATCTGACATAGACCTGTTAAACCCTTTATACTCTGCAGAGGCCACAGAATTTTTGATGTAACCAAAGCTCTAACTGATTTGGATAATCTCAGTGCATAGGAGTGCCATGGAGTATGACGGACTGGTATCTACAAAGAAAACTTAAACGCATTCTCATTTTAATTGGACTAGCTTGAAAACTCAGTGTTTGGAGAATATTGCGTTCCTTAGGTAGAATATTCGGCTGATGCTTCAAGTTTATTACTTGGTATACAAAAATGTTCAATAATTCAGCTCTCAGCATGTATACCTGAGGTCAGGAAATTGCATAAATTCTCAAAACATACAGTCTGCACCACTAGGATTATTCTAGAATGGTATTATCCTATGTTTTCTGTTAGAAATGGTATGAATTTTAC
Organism: Thryothorus ludovicianus; assembly: GCA_013397245.1. Classification (NCBI taxonomy): domain Eukaryota; kingdom Metazoa; phylum Chordata; class Aves; order Passeriformes; family Certhiidae; genus Thryothorus; species Thryothorus ludovicianus. Next base: position 983,458 of record VZTB01006085.1, on the reverse strand, counting down.
TTCTGTATTCTTTCCATATAAATACTATGAAAAAATTTGCTTCTGAAAAAGCATTGTCTCTGCTGCTTATAATTGTAAAATCTTTGTGTCAAGTTGATGAACAAAAATAGCTTTTCCAAAAAGTGATTTTTGCCTCTCTTAATATCTCAGTTTGGGTAGTTGAAAGAAAATCATAAAGATTGGTAATTTGTTTCTTCTAAATTTCCTATAGCTAGAGTGCAATTCCTACAGAAAGTAACTGAAACAAGAGTACAGGATAACATTAAAGTTCAGATAACTCAATAAACCAACAATGCAGATTGATTGAAAGAGAACATAGTGAATTACTATAAATGAGATATAGCTAATAATTTCCTATGAAAGCAATAATTTCCTATGTAAAAACACTAAGTTTGCTCATTCTACTGAAAAATGAAAATGGCAAAAATTAAATAGCATCTTTGATTCTTACTCCTTTTTCTGTCAAAAAATGAAAAAAAATCATGTTATCAAGAATCATAAAAATAAATTAGTTGGAATAATCAACTTGCAAGGTATTACCACTGCATAAGAAGTAATAATAAAGTTTGATAGCCTAAAATGAGTGGAAAATAAGCAATAAAATACTGCATGATATTATTGTATCGATGTATCTGATGTCTAAAAATTTAAATACTCTAATATTCCAAGCTTTTTAATCAACAATATCTTCTTTTCATTTTCTTCATTTCCAATCCCAAAGAGCTAGAGTGCTTGCAAAGCTTTATCACAGCAGAGTGATCTATGTCACATAAAATGGTCCCTGAATTTTGTAATGCAAGAAAAAATGTGGGATTTGTCACACAAGTGCTTGAGAAAGACTAACCCAAAAGAACAGGAAAATAAAATCCTTCTAGGGGTCTTCAATGTGATGATTGGATTTTTTACCAGAAACAAGAAGGTATAACAATTATCTGTCTTAAGATTTCAGAAAAAACCATTACATTTCTGTAGACATTTTTATAGCAGAATATTTTTCCAAGGGCCGGTGATTTCTTACCTTAAAACCAAACCAGATTTTGCATTACTTAGCTTCCTTCTAATAATTCTACCTAATTTTGTTCATATATGCTAACTGCAAATTTTGCTGTACATACAGATGTCAAGAGGCATTATGGTCCATTGTCTTCTTACTATTGCACAATTCCTGGATGTTGCCATCTTGCCTTCCCTTCACCAGGGAGAGAGAAAAGATCACACAGGGCCTTTGCCTACTGCCAGACAAAGCCAGCCATGTATATAACTGAGAGTCCCCCTTGTTGCCAATTTAATTGGAACTGCTTGAATTTTTCACTGTAGAAAATGAGATCTCATTGTGCTGGTGGAGATTTTGGGGGAGAGAATTGCCAGCAGACAGGCATTAATTAAATAACAACTACATTGCTAATGCTTTCAGGGCAGGACTAGGATTTTGATTATCTCTCTGTCCTTTCCTTGGACATATATCTACAGAAGTATATACTGCCTAGGCCATGGAATGTGAATATTTTAAGATACCTCTGATGAAACTTGTCTAGAGGGAGTGACATAGGCCAGATGGCATAAACACTAAAACTGGAATGTTTCCAGGTTCATTCTGAATCCCTCAGTAAAGGTAGTGATATTACTGTTAATATAAGGCAGTAGGTCAAACACTTTCAGAGCAATTATCTTCTGTGTTGGTGTCTTGATACATATCTTGGGATTATAGTGATGCCAGGCCTCCTACCTTCAAGTAACTGCTCAATCTTCCCAAGGGAGCTGGCATCTTGACATGGGTTGCAAACCCTAGAAAATTATTTTACTGAGTAAAGAAATTCCATGTTTGTGTAACGTCTAATCTGAGGTGTAAGTTGTAGATAGCAGGCTCATATCAACACATCTGATTTTGTCTGTAAACCAGCTACTGCCCCCAAACTGTTCAAGGTTAATTATTGTCAGTAATTATTTTACTGCTAGTTTAAAAACAATGAAGGTATGGTGCTTAGAAACAATCAACTATGTAATACTGAGCTTTATTACTTTCATTTTCTAGCATGTAAGAAATTATTTGGCTTTTTCTTGGGTTGAATTATGCTGTACCATAAAGAACTCTAACAGTACTAATTTGCTTGAAATGTGGTTGAATTTATCACAGCCAGCATGAGCTTGCATGGATGTTTTTATTTCCCTGTCTAATTTCACAAATTGAAAATCAAATAAAAATTAATTTTCTCATCTGATCTTGCAGTCACCACCTTCCCAGCCAATATGAGTACATTCAGAAGACACATCAGTAATACAACTTTAAAGTATTTTATTCTTAAAAGCACCATACCAAAAATGTGAGGCTGTGTGTAGGTCTTGTGGGTTTTTTATTTATTTTATAAGAGAAATTAAAAAAACATTGTTCGAATGGGTGCCATACAAATAAAGAATGTTGATGAAAGTCAGCGTCCTCAGTGTCTATCTGAGCTGTCTCTGACAGCTACTGTTGTTTAACCATCTAATCTACTTCCCCTCATTGAAGATATTAACCTTATAAGCCCAAAGTCTTTAGAAGTTAATGGCCTGTTAGACAAGTCTACTCATGGTGATGGGATATTAAAGTTATTAAATGTATTTTGCTATGTAACTAAACCTCGAGTTGTTCTCATAAATAATCGCTTAATTTGTTAGTTTAAATTGAGCGCATCTATTTTTCTGCCTCTCTAGTCCTTGTTATGCTAGGAGTGGTATTAAAATGTGAGTCTGGTAAACATCATCATAAATCTCTTGCCTACCCTGTGACAGTAAAAGAAGTGTAGATCATCAGGTTTTTTTCCCTCGAAAATAGACATTTCAAAATTAACAGATTTAGGAAGACAAATTCAGTGACAGTATATTCTGTCAAGACCTTTACATGTTCCTGACAAGCTTCACTGAATTTCATTTTAGATTTTGAAATTTTCGAAGAGTTAAATTTGAATTGAAGCTAATGTTACTGACAAGAGGAAAATAGAAGCAATTGCTTTGCACTAAACAAGTTTGAATGGTTGTTAATGTGAATGACTTTCAGGCAGCAAATGTCAGAGAACAGTAGATTACTTTCTCTACCTCGGGCGTTTTAAACCATCTCCTGTGGTAGGCCTGACGTAATTTTTTTTTTTTTTTCTCTTGAACATGGGAAGCAGAGTAATTGGAGTCTGGTAATTTCAGCCCATGGCTGTTGAAGATAAATCATAATGAGCTACTAGAATGCACACTGACAGCCTACATAGGGCTACTAGAACATGAACTCTCCCTAATGCAATATTCAAATTTTGCTTCCTTCTGATTCATTTTCTAGAAGGCCCCTGAAATTGTTAATTATAAGGCTAACCTCCATTTGTTATTCTGCAGAAATTTTATGCCAGAAACCAATTGCTTCAAAACAATTTCACTTTTTTCCAGGACTTGGGTATCTGAGCATCGCACTTCTTGCTCACCATGCCAGGACATGTATGCAGACTCCTCTTCTTTGTCTGTGGGGAAGGAGAGCTCATTTTGTTGCTTTTGAATGAAATTACCCTCCATGTGAAATGAAGTTGGTCCTCTTGGCAAGTGGTCACATAGTTGCGTCACATTTGTTTGCATTAAGGTGTGGCTGACTGCCTGCAGAAACCCATCCCACATGGTGCAGCTGAAGAGTAGCCCTGCTGCCTCTCCAGGCTTCATCTGGATTCACCTGGTCTCTTGGGGTTAATGCTTGTACCAAGGCAAAGAATGCATAACTGACCATGGGACAGGAACATAGTGATTCAGTTTTAGGCTGGGTTATGCTTCTGGGGATTTGCACACATTGTGACTTTGCACCTTTTCAACCCTTCCTAAGTGACGATCTGCTCCCATCCTTGATCCTCATATCTAGTCTGGGCCATCTTCAGTAACAGAACCTCCCACCCATATGTGATGGCTCTAGCTTTATCCTTCTCTGGGAAGAAAAAGTAGATACATCCCAAATATTTTATCATAAAACTCTCCATTCTGTTGTTTCAGCAGACATGTGTGGCAGTGCCGCATCACTGGCTGGGGGAAGGTGTGGGGGGACCTGTGGGAATGTAATTTTCTCTTTGGCTACTCCGTCTCTTGTCCTTGACTGCAAGCAATGGCATAGTTTGCATCCCAAAGCAAATTATCCAGTAGGCAGATTGACTTATTTCTGTGGTCTCAATTGCACTCGTGGTAATGCCTGATGAAATTGTTTATGCAAATAGTGTATTAACTGGAAGACACAGTGTGGTATTGATCAAAGCTATTTGCCTGTTTTGATGCAATTCATCCAGTAGTTTCTGATGAGGAGAAATATTGGGAGTTTAAATATTTAATTTCAGTGGTTTCAAAATGAAATGGCTCCTCTTTGATTTTGACACCATGTTTTGTTTTCAAATTGAGCTAAGCTGGTTTATAAAAAAGGATAAAACCTACCCAGCAACAATTATGTTGAGACATCCAAGGAAAAACTTTTACTTCAGTTTTACTAAACTAATCTTTCCTTTTTCTATTTTTCCGTCCCATCTTTTATCTTTTTCTTTTTTCTTATCATTCTTATTTTTGAGCTGAAAATACCTTACAACTCTGTATGTAAGCATTCCTTGGGATCATACAAAGAATTGTTTCATTTTACATTTCCGTACCTTGATTTCTTCCCGTGTGTTTCATAGCCGGAGAACAATTTACCGCCACTGATAATTTTCAGGGGACTTGAATATACAGCAGAGAAGAATGAGAAGCCTGGGGGAAGCCTTCTCCTCTCATTCAAGGACCCAGTCCTCTATGTTTGTGATGGAAGATGTCACCTGACACTTGCTATAAAAAGCCCTACATAGATCAAATACAGATATTTGTATGAAACTGGGCTTTTTGGGGATTTTTTGAAAGGAAATGGAGAAATCACCTACTGTGTTACAAAAAAAAAGATCTAATGGAATGCTACGCAAATCTGTTGCCTTCCACCTCAGATTTAACATTTTGCTTGTGCCTGGTTAATTTTGCCACGAGCTCTGTGACGTTTATTGTCCCCAGGAAACTTTGTCAGTGCTAAACAGCTCTTCTAGTTATTTGGTCCCTCCCCAACAGCTCTGTTTTGTGGCTGAGGAGTCAAGATTTAGTCTTGAACTCTTGACTTGCCTGCAGAGTTGCACTCTGCTGTTGCTGTGTGCTCTGGGCACTGCTTTGTACCTACATGATAGTGAATTTTGAGGCTTCTGGTGGGAAAATAAAGACCCTAGGGCAGCAGGAAGGGGGAATCTAGGGGATTCTGTAGCTTAAAAGATTTTTCAGCACCAGAGGCCCTGTACCTGGGGGAAAGGTGCATACAGACTGAGACATTCAGCTCATGCATCTAAAATGTTACTCAACAAACACATTTTCCTCATTGTTCTATGTTTGTAAGCCTTACTGCAGTCTCAGACATTGTATGCAGGCCAGCTCAGGGCAGATGCTCCATCAGTGGCTTCTGATCACTCTATATTATTGTACAGTATTATAAAGTTGGTGCCTCCATGTAGATCTAATATCCCTTTCTCCATGATAAATAATTGGTAGCTTGATCTGACACCCTCTGAAGATGAAGTGTTTTATCTTAAGTTTTACAACTTTAAATTGTTGTGAAGGACTATTTCCTGTTAGAGAGAAGCCATTTTTTAAGTGCTATTATTTTAACAGATGCTAAAAATGTCATGTGAACCAAGAATAGTCAAAGCTCATTTTCAGAGTTGTAGTCATCAGAAAGGAAATTTGCATCATAAATCTCAAATCTGCTTTTGCCTAGTCATTGATTTCTTCACAAATTGCCACTGCATGAAATTAAAAAAAAAAAAAAAAAAAATCTGTGCTTTTAAGCAATATAATCTCCTTATTGACTACTTGATGGGTTTAGCCTATCAAAAAAAGTTCTTTCTAGTATGTTACTTTTAAAGCTTTTTGTTATGTGAAGTTATGAAACTTTGGGGAAATCTGCTTTTTATCTGGGAAGACATATATTAATGTGAATTATAATGCCAGGCTCATCAGTCTGTGTTGTTTGGTGCTTAGACAAACACTTTGGTGTTTAAGAACAATACGACAGTAAGCACAAAAACAAACAAAAAAGGAAGAAGTTAGAAACAGTATTTAACAAACAAACCATCTGTTTTGTGTCATTCAGTAAGTAATAGATCTACTTTTATAGTGGTTAGTACTAAGCTAAATAATTTCAACATACCCCAGTAAGCAATGAGGACACTATGTAATTTTAAATAAAAATTCAAGTATAGTAGTGTTTTAAATTGCTTCCTGCTATAATCATAAAACACATAATTATCTAGTAGACATACTTGGAGAAGTAGGCTGAGTGAGAGCTGTGAAAAATATTTTTTGCTTGCATTTCTTTACAAACCAGGTCTTTCTAAAATATATCATACCAATTGTCAGCCTTCAAAAGAAAGCTTTTATCATAAGATCTACTGCTCATGCACACAGAAAACAAAAATCAGAAGTCGATTAGATTATCATAGTCTTTGTGTTTTTATCCTATTTTTCCAAAATGCAGAATCTGAGTAAGGGGGCTTGTGGATTATTTTAAAATTATTTTGTGTGTTTTTGTTTGGTTTGGGATTTTTGAGTACTATGGTCTCTTCTATTGTATAAATTTAGCAGGTAATTGAAAATCTTGTGTTTGATCTTTCAATCTATTGCTATGGAAATGAAGGTTATTCCAGAAATTCTTGCTTTATGCATTTGTTGACTGATTCAGAAGGGAGAAATGGTGGAAAAAAAAACCCAAAATATTCTTTATGTGGAAGGGAGATAAAAGACATTTTCAAAAGTATGGATTTAGGATGACTTTTTTAATTCTTAAAGAGTTCATTGCATTTAGATTCTTCATGTGATTTTTAATGCTCTGTATAATACCAGTTCTAACTATTTTTTAATTATATTCTTAACATGAGCTCATAGATGAATTTCAGCATTAATACTGGATCCCTTTGTCACTTTTAATACATGATTACTTTATTTAGCATTTGACTGCTATTCAGCACTTGAGTCAGCAGAAACATTAATAGCTTGTAATGATGTTTGGCTTTTAAGATTACTACTGGAACTAGTCATGTTACAAAATGTCATATGTAGACAGGGCTTCATTTAAACTTCAGCATTAAATGATGCCTATTTCTCCCCCATTGTCTGAACAGAATGGGAAATATGAATGAACTAAATTACTGTTAAGAATAGAAGAATTCAAATCTTAAAAGTCCAGCCCAGCTGAAAGCTAATGGAAATGGGGACAATTCCAGGACTTTAACTGCAGTAAAGAATTGCAGGAGAAAATGATTGTAAAAAAGCCGGAGTATTACGGAGGAAATATATGTTTCAGAATTATGAAGTACACAGCACTCACATCAAAAGTGTTGCATCTTCAAAAGAGAGCTCAGGAGAAAGGTTAAAAACAAGGTAAATTTAGCTGTACTTGGCTATCTACTTCTATTTTTTTTCTTTTTTTTTTTTTTTTCCTGATGGAATGGAATGTTGCAGGAGGAAAAAGGGCTTTGAATAGAAACCACAGACCATGAAGAATTTATACAAGTAAACTATTAGGAGACTTGCAATTAACTCCAGATAAAACAGAAAATGTGTCAAACAAAGCAGGATACCATGAGTGGACGAAAACTTAAGGAGAATAAAACTCTGATGGTGAGTGATAGGAAAAAAACAGACTTGTTAAACTCCAGAGAAATACACACAGGCAGGCTCTCAAATAGTTGCTTCAATATTTTCTTCAGGCCATGTCCACAGTCATGAATTTCTGAAATAATCTGTATGTTGTGGGAAGCTGTTCTCGGTGGTGATAGCCTCACGAGATGTATGTTCAAACTAACATCTAAATAAATAAATCCTTAGCAGCTACCTTCACTGCAATATTAGTATTGTGCAGAAGACATCTGGGTGGTGATTTTTGGGATGCACATATTTCTGAGCCAGCACTTGCTCCCAAGCTGAGTTCATTCAGTAAGCTGTTTCATTCCTAGCCAATGCCTGTCTACGGCTATTTGTGAGGTCTCCTTGCCTCCTTGTTCTTTTTATCATTGTGTATCCCTCTTGCTATCCAGACGGAATTGCTGTGAATACAGGGTCATAAGAGAAGAAAACCTAATTTGCTCTGCCCACAAGAGATGCTCTGTGTAAATAAAGAGAGATAATGGAAAACTACCTTCTGTCCTGAAAAGTTAATCTGAATGACACATGGGTGGAGGCACAACCAGTATTTGAAGGAGAATTTTGTGACACTGACTTTATTTTTTCTTGAGTAACAAGGCAGGATTGCCATACAGAATGCTGAGGCTCCCTCAGATTATTTTTTCTTCTTTAATTTTAAATGTTTAGTTCTCTATTTCCTTTGGGGGTTTGGGGGTCTTTAAGATTTTTGGGTTTTGGTTTTTTTTTGTGATTAGTTTTGTTTGTTTGTTTGGGTTGTTTTTGTTTTGGATTGGGTTTTTTGTGTTTTGGGGGTTTTTTTCATTTCATTTTTGAATTTTTCTTCTTTCCTTTACTGTTCAGTTCTAAAAGTGAGTAGGACTGGAACATAGCCCTTCTGTAAACTATTGTTACTATGTCTTATAAAAGTGCTATTTTGACTATGCTGTTGCTTCTTCTTTCCAAAACGGAATGTAATGGGTTTCTGAGCTGTGCGCTGAATGTCTGCCCTGAGGAATAAGATATATGTTGGGAACTTGCAAGGTCAGAGATGATACAGCATAGAAATCTGCTGCATTTTTTTAGAAATCTCAAGTATGCATGTCCTTCCTCTTTCCTTATTCAGTGAAGAGACATAAAGGCTAAATGTAGCAGAAATTGAGCTTCGAGCAAGTTTCTAACATAAAAACACAGACTTATAATAGAACTTGGCAAGTGGTTGTTATCTTTCATCTATAGATCACAATCTACAATGGGTACTTTGGGGATTGCAGCCACGCCTGGCTGGACAGGGGAATTCCAAGTCCTTTGTGTTTCCTCTTTCTAAAAAAAAGTCCTCATAGGTTTGATTGTTTTTGACCAAAGGATGAGTGTATGAAAACTTTTCCTCATTTGGAGGTGAAAAAGGGCACTCGAAGGTTAGGGACTAGATTAGTTGTGTGGTGAGGGGGAGGAGTGAGAGGGAGGGAAGGAAATAAATTAAATTCACTTGCTGCAAAATATGTATCAGCCAGACATACAATACACTTTCTTTTCTTAGTCCTGCCATGAGCATTTGGCACTGTGTATTTTATATATATATGAACAACATATTTGATGTAGCAGCAGCAAGCAGCCATTCTTCACATCAGTTAAGACCAGAGTGCCACTATTAAAATTGTTTTATTTCTAGCAGGCACCCCATATTGTTTGCACAAGAGTAATTACTGTAACCCATATATTTGGGGGGTAGGGTAAGGTTGTGTCTTTCCTGTAGCTTAAAATTTTTCATTCTGAGATTTCCTTGTGGAACTGAGCAGTTTGTTAATAAATAGCATAGTAAACTGAGTAGGTATCATATATGGAAGGCTGCGGATTTTGAGCTGAGCAAAGGAAAGCTTGTGCTGAGTTTCAGGCTTCTAGCCATAATTTTTTGAAGTTGCTTTATAATTTCTAAATAGATGTGTGCTGTTCCCTTAATTGATCATTCTGAAGTTTTCAGCTTATCTGCTTCCAAGAGATTCCTGACAGATAATTATTTGAATGGTCTGATAGGTGTCCCCTCCATGGGAAGTTGCCCCTGAAATCCCTGACTTTCAGCAGAAAGGCAAGGACTTGCCTAAGCATAACCCAGGATCAGAGGTGTGTCAGTTGCTCAGGGCTTTGTGTGCTTGTCCAAGTGGAATTGGCTTGAGGTCTTCCAGGGCTCATCCCTCCTCTGAGGAGGAAGGGAACTTGCATATTCAGTTGGTTTTCTTGTAAAGCAAATGAAGTTTTATGAAACTGATTTGTGTTAGTCCTGTATTTCTGCTGTAGAATAGGAGAAGTCAGATGGAGGGCTGTAAGTCAACAGATAGATCTTTGTCGTGAGCAAATAAAGAATCAACTTTTCACCTCTGGTTTGCTCTTGTCATGATGGCTGGTATATTTTAAGGATTCTATCACCTACTCCAAGAGCAGTGTTCCTGGAGTGGATATCTCCTGGTGCCTTTCTCAGGTGACTGAAGGCTTCAGAGTTGAGCTGAACAACTGCCTGCAGGGCAATTATTTATCAAAATCCTCAGTGAAACTGTATGCAAAACTATTTTCTTTTCTTGTTTTATTCAGAGGTCCTTATTCTGAGAGCCGTGTGATTTTACTTACAAGCACTTTTTCAGCTGTTGTTGTACTGTTGCTGCTGCTTGATCTCGATTTGCTTAGACATTACTTTTCTTAAGGAAGATGATATGAAAGCTCAAATCTAAATTGCAACACACAAAGTAATAACTCTACAGCTGAATATAAATTGATTGATTTATAATGAACCACTGCTTCTCACTTGTAACAAATGAAGCTCCAAGGCATAGCTCTGAGCATATTTTAAGAAGAAAAGGTCTTGCTATTGTTGTCATCCTTAAAGTTAGACCTGTGGAGAAAACAGTGGTGTTTTTCCCCATGTGTGGCATGGTCAGCTGGCCATCTGCTGTTAGTAGAATAGCAAAATGATTACAGGCTTGGACAGAGGAGTTCTCAACCATAAAAATATGCCAGTACATGCTAAGGTTAACTTTTATCACCCGTAACACTTAATAAAAGGATTACAGGGATCTCAACAGGGAAGATTCTGCCTTTTGTATTGTCTTCAGAAGTGGCCTTGATTTATAAATAAGAAGTAATTAAGGATTTATGAGATATGATCGGACACAGTTTCACGCGTCTGTACACCAGAGTGAATATATATATTGTGCTTGCCAAGTGCAGCAGTAGGAAAGCTGTATAAACTGTGATAAGTAACGAGTAAACTGTGGGGGTTTTTTGCTTTGGTTTGTTTTTTAGGTTTTTTTTTCACTGAAATCTATAGTGTTTTCTGACTGCTCAGAAGCTTATGCCTGGCATGTGTTATTGCTTAATTATATCCTGTTGTGTGATTTGCAATACACGCAATCTGATCCTGGAAACAAATGGTCTTTCAAAATTATAATGTGTTCTTCATCCTTATTAAGTCTTTGGATTTTGTTGGAATGTGAGTATGGGCTGCTTTCATTGTCTTCAATTTCTCCTTGTAAAAATTAAAAAGTTGTTTTTTACTTTTAAATCTTGTCCTGTGGATAGAACCTCCCATCAGGTTGTCAGCTATTTCAAACCCTTAAAATCCCTGAACAAATTGAATTACAAATCTTTCTGTGACTGTTCATTTTCTGAAAGGCTTCTGTTATCTTTCCATCTGTAACTTTATTAAGAGTGATTGCCCTGTAATTCCTTGCTTCTGGTCCCTGCTCTGGCTAAGCAGTCAAAATTTTAAAAGGTACAAAAATGTGTAACACCTTTCTGTTGAACCTTTTGAGGAGACGTTAAAAAACCCATGTCATTAAAGCAGAATGCATAAATCGTTTCTGTTTTAACTAAAAAAAAGAAGAGATAGAGAATGCCCAAAAAAAAACCCACCAAAAAACCCCTCACCAAAACCAAAAAGAAACCTATCTCCATCTGCAAAACTTCTCTTACTTAAGTGTCAATAGTTGCAATGCCTTTAGCAGGATTTTGAATGGGATTTAAACACCTCTTAGTAATTTATTTTGCTGTCATGGGCTACTTCTTAGGTTACTAACAGTGAGGCTTGAGTGTGGTTTAAATTCTTGCTGGTATTAGGGAAACTAGGGTAGCTAATGTATTCCACAAGCTATTTTATTCACATTCCTTAATTATGAACAGTTAGCTTGAGTGGGTGGTGTTTTTGACAACCTTTTGAAGAAAATTGCAAAAAAGTCATTGCAAAGCCTCTGTTAGAATGTGATACAGACTACAGGGATATGACATCTCTTTTGTGTTGTTTGTTACTGAATATCTCAGCTGTCGCTAACTGATCCTGTTTTTCATGGTGCGGGCAACTTTGATGTGGTCTTTGTCATATAAAAAAAAGTACAGAATTTAATACAAAAGCTGTAGGATAGCTGAAAAAAACCCTTAGTGACTCCAAAGCCCAAAGTGTCTGAACTGCATTTGAAATATTTTATTGTGTTTATCGAAACTTCTCTAGCATTGCCTCTGATAATTCTAAAAATTCAGGTGGCATTATCATTACATTCTAGACCTGAAAATAAAAATGTCTGTAGTTATTCATTCAAGTAGTCCCAGCAGAATTTCAGCAATTCAACTGAACTATGTTCCCATACAAGGTTAAGACCAAAGAGGCCAAAGATATTTCAAGTCATGGTGAAGGGAGATTTTTATAGACTAAGGAATGGATTCTGAAAGGGTAAACCTCCTTTTAGGATCCTGTCAGGGTTGTCTGAATGACAAGCTGGATAAAGAAGAAAATATGGACATGCTTAACAAGAGAAAAGAAGAAAGCTCCTAATCTATTTTTCATGTGGCAGCATTAGCTATTTTTTCTGTTTCTTGGCCACTTCTACATACCAAACTGACAAGTTTATTCACTGTTCTGCTTTGCACATGAAATGATGACTGAAGTTATTTAAAATAGTGACTAACTGGTATCATCTTCCAAGAGATCTGTATTTTGTGATGCTACTTTCTTAAAGTATCCTAACAATCATTACTTCTTTATGACAGTGTGCTGTATTTGAGACATAGAACTGCCTGCCTCAGAGGGCCAGGAGCAGCCCACAGGAATTTTTCCTTGCATCTCCTCACGTTCTACTACTACCAGAAGACATTGCACCTCTACTGAGGTTTTCATGGGAGAAGGAGATGGGGGGGAGGCGTCTTCTGAGTTTGCCAATATTTTCATGGTATTCATTTCATTACATTTTCAGGGTATTTCAATATTTTCTTTAAGCACTCTAAGGAATAAAATAAAATTTTGAAAGTATAAAATATAAGAAACATAATATTCTGCCTGGCTTTTCAGAAGTGAAGGTTAGGGCAAACATCCTTTCCCCTTTACCTCAAATTACATGGCTCATTGTTGCTTTAAAATATCTTTTGAGCTGCTATTCCTAAATTGGTCTAAGTAGCTCAGGAAAATTTGGAACATCAATGTCAGATTTTGTGGGGATTGTACTAAGTGTGGAATTGGGAGGGAAACTCCCCTCTGGTTTGTTCAGCCTGTCCAGAATCCATTCAACAGTGCCCCTTGTCCTTTTCACTGGATATTTGGAAAAGCTCTGTTGCAGGGCTACTGCCAGGGACAAGGTGAAAGATGCTTCCCTTCTTCAGCACGCCCTTGGCTTTTCATGATTTTGGAGCCTGCTTCTCAGATCCAGCTGGTTAATAAGCTAATGATTCTGTGAAGTGAGAGTCAGGAGAATGCACAAGCTGCTTCTGTTATGGCAAGAGGGGAGGAAATGAGACCCAAGGGAAGGCTGGGATTCCTGTGCTGGAGCCATGCCTGGCTAGGGTTACACGTTTTAGTTTAACAGTCCTGTAGATCAGGCTTAAGGTTCAGCAGGCTTGTTAGTTTCTGGTCCAGTAGAGTTCAAAAACAGAATGAATTTTCTTCTTAGGGGGTTGGATGATCTATAAAGGATAGAATTGTACTTTTTCAGACATAGAACCTAACCTACCTTTTTAATATGTACAGTTGTTACTGGATATGCCATTTGGTTGAATTCAGATACCATTGGGCACAGAAAAATAGTTTATACAAAGGATTTTAACATTATGTTTTACATTGGCTTTCATGATGCATTGCTCAAAGAGCAGAAAGAATAAGAAGAGGGGAAGAAATATGGAACTTAATGAATATTTAGATTATTTAACCTATTTTGTTGGTTTACCTGCTGAGAAATTTGTCTGTCTTAATCAGAGATCCATAACTTAAGCACACCTTCCCTCCTGCACTTTGCTGTTTTTGAATACAGTTTATGGTCATGCTTTGGACTTTGTAGCTGCAAATGAGTCCACAGGAAGGAATCAGGCATAGTTTTTGTTCAGAAGTGTTGATATTTTTCATTTCAACTGCAAAAGATCTGATATGGGACAGACCCTCCTTTTGTCCTCTCATTATCCTTTAAAAAATACAGCCTTTCCAGAGCAGAAGCCTGTGTCGTCCTATTTTGTTAAGTTTATAATATTTAGGGAGCAACTAAATTGTTTTGTGATGTCTAACATTCTTTCTTTTTCCTTCCTATATTGTAAATTACAGTTTTCTGTACAACTGTGTATAAGTAACCACAGCTGGTTATGCATGGCAGCTCAGACCACCACACAACCCAGCTTTGGCCAAAGCTTCCATGGTCTGTTTCTGTTGGCCAAGAGAGATTTCCCATCTCTGAAATACCTGTCTTGCCTCACTATCACACCCAATGTGGTGGCTCTGCTAGTTTTGTGGCACTTGAGTCTCAGGTTTATATTTTAGGTTATTTTATCAATATCTTTTAATTCAGATTCTTTAGGGAAATCAGAAACCAAGACTGAGGTTATTTTAGGGAGAATGAGCTGTCACGTACAGGCAGCCAGAGCAAAGCAGACCCTATGGCTTTGAGCAGTATTGGGATATCCTGACCCCTATGTAGTATGTAGAGGTGGGAGCCCAGGGCTGTCCTGCCAGGAAAGGCCATGATGGATCTCTGTTCTCAGAAATCAGAGAGAAATGCTGCTGGGTTGTCAGCACAACCTCAATACCCCTATGCAGAATACAGGCACCTGCAAGTCATCTGCTTTGCCAAAGGGCATGGATGAGCTTGCTGAGCGAGCTGCAGAACTGTATTCACCATGACTAAAGCTGTTAGTTAAGCCAAAATTTTATACAAAAAAAAAAAAAAAAATTAGAGTGCTGAGCTCACAGGGAGAGAAGAGAAAGAATAAGCCTGAATCCAAAGCACAGTATGTGCCCATATTTACCACAACATATTTCAGGGTAACCTAAATATTCCCAAACTTGAGGCTCTCTTAGAAGTATTGACTGTTAAATAGAGAGAAATTCCTAAACTGCATAGTAAAGGTAACTATAGAATGCTGAAATGAATGTTTTGCTAAAACATGATTAAGTGGTATACATATTTAAGTGGAATTCAGGGATTTATTTCTGGCTTCCTATTCAGGTTCTATCTGTCTGGTAGACATGCAAGTCAGAGTCAAATCTTGCCTAAACGTGTGTAAACCTGGGCAAGTTTTAAACTAGCCATTTTAAGTTACTGGTAGGAGCAGAGGGTACTGCAAAAAACCCCAAACTATCAAGCAAACTAGCAAGCTCAGAAAGTGCCTGCCTGCTCTGAGCTCAACGCTGCCTCATCTCTTGTCCTACATAGGTACCTGTACTGCTGACATTAAAACAGGAGGTAGCCAAGCAGCATCACGTGGTTAACTGTGGCATGGATGTCATCTGAGCTTTCAAATAAAAATGAGCTCTCACCAATGCTTTATATGAAAACTAATTAGAAAATCTGAGACCCTGAAGGAAATTTCACAATCTTAATTTTCCAGCTACAACTTCAGATTCTGAAAGCGTCTTTTCTGTAATACTAACATTTTGCTTTCCAATACCAATATTATCTTTACATTTATTGCTCTTATTATTTTTTACATATTTATTATTTGGCCATTGAGCCTTGTAATTGGCTATTCTTAATGTAGTGTTTTTAATGCTAGAATAGATATTTTTAAATATCATCAATACTTTTCCACTAAATTATATGTAATTTGAAGCAGGGAGTTTATGAGTGCCATGAAAATTGTTAATATATGCTTAAACAGAATTACTTCAGGGCTGACTGTCTGAAAACCAAATCTTTCAGTGACCTCCTGGTGTGTTTGCTCATTTGTATGTAAGAGTTAAAATTCGGTTCACATGGAAGTAATGTAGAAACTATGTCTCAAAAGTTAACAGTGGTACTGACCTAAAGTAAATAATTTGCTAATTACAACAAATTGAGGAGAATGTTTCCACTGTGCCCCTCTGGTGTATGTTTTTTGGCTGTTCATTGGTATTGGAAAAATGTTCATATTCAAAGCAATTGTGCATTGTGTGTAGAGTTAGCAAATAAGATAGGAAACTAGTTTCACTGCTCAAGAAAGAATATTGAAGTATTAATTCTACAACCTGTCGTTGCCCCAGTACACATTTGCAAATGGAGCAGTAAAGAAGCACTAGTTTTCTGAGAGTTTGCCCATATGTAGCGAGCCCAAACTAACAAATTAAATGGAATAGAATTACAGCCAATACTAATTTGTGCTCTGGCTCACTTACCATATAATTTTTTCCTGAAATATATTCCTACTTTCAAAATGGTTTGAGTATCAAAATGCTTTAGAATATTTTCTAATATACTGTGAATTACCATGGTGAACAACATTCACTAATGTTTATTCCAACTAGTTATACACTTTTTTTTCTTTTTAACTCATTTTCTTCCAGTGTTAGGAAATTTAAAAATTATCTCCTCTGTGTTGCAGAAAATCATCCATTTTCCTCTGAAGTAGCATAGAGCTCTTCTCTGATAGAAGACTTTTCTTTCATATCTGAAAGAAAAAATAATCAGTCCTTGCTGTAAATAAGCTAGAAGAAAAGATAAAACCAAAAGACTGACATTAAAAAAAAAAGCTCAAGGAAGCACAGGACATTTTTGGCTTAGCCACTTTAAATTAATGGATTTGGTTTTGGTTTAGTTTTTTTTTTGCTTTTTTTGATTTTTTTCATTTTATTTTTCTGTTTAGTGAGGTTTTTTTGATGCATTGTTATCAGGAAAGATTCTAGATACGGAATAAGGAGGAAAGGAAACTGGCCCAAACTCTACAGAAGAAAACATCCAGGAATTTGGGTAACACTAATACCTGCTTCACAGCTGTGGTCCCATCAGAGATGGAGGTACATGACAGATAGTACACAACAGCCTTTAATGTGTATGTGAGTTGCAATAAATAAGCATTTATTCAAGCAGGAGTGGGACGAAATCTTTTTGTTAATTTGAAGGAAATTCTTTTTAAAAATTGCCTTTGTGTTTCTGATCACTCTTTGTTAACCAAAACCTTGAAGGAGAAATTTGCCTACCTTCTGCTTTATGTTCACCTAAAAATATAATGTGTACCATAGAAGTTCACTTTACTGGGAACTCCAAGGCACATTTTTGTAAATGTGATATTTATATACTATTCTAGATATTTATATTCATAACTCTATCTGCATTTTGTGCTTTGTTTTGTTTGCATGGTTAACAGTTGTGATGGATTTGTTCACCCTAGATGATATTTATTCCTTTTACTTCATTACACATAATCCACCTATGCTAAATCTTAGGGTCTGTGTACACTTTCTACTCTACTAGAGAGCTTATCAGCTTCTCTACAGGCAACTCAATTTGAATTTCAAAACTGAAAATGAATTAATTTGTGCTGCTTCTTCAGCTCCTCACAGAGATACCCTTGCACCCTCCTAGTGGTGTGATAATTGGGGGATATCAAGCTTGCAGAGTGTTGTTGATTTTGGCTGAAGGGTTTATGATTTCATTCTGATCAGAAGCTACTTCTACTATTATTATTTCTGCACTTCTTTACCTCTTTCTGCTTATGAGAATGTCTGAGACTTTTTGGCTAGGATAAAGACATCAGGGAGAACAAGAACAATTGATACTTTTAATTTTAGATAGACTCAAAGTCCAGGCTCAAGTGTACAAATAATGTTCATGTAAATGATTCAACTTCATCCTTTAAGACAAAATGTTGTCTTACACATGGATTTCAAGTAGATGTTTAAGGAGTTGTTGAATACCATTGAAATTCTTATTGGTACCGTGAACACATTTAACGTCTTGATAACATCTGATTTTTAAAATTGAATATATTTCAATTTATGAATACATTAATTTCTTTTAACTTGTCAATATACCATAATATACTCAAGTTCATAATCACCAAAACATAGAATGGTTTATGTGGGAAAGGACCTTAAAAATCACCTGGACAGAAACAGCTTCCACTAGACCAGGTTGCTTGGTGCTCCATCCAACCTGGCCTTGAACACTTCCAGGGATGGGACATCCACAGCTTGTCTGGGTAACCTGTGTTAGTGCTTCACCATCCTCACAGGAGAGAATTTCTTCCTGGCATCTAATTAAAATCCATCCTCTTTCAGTTTAAAGTCGCTATCCCTTGTCCTATCACTACTCTCCACCCAGCCTGTAATTGTGCTTGGAGTTGGCCTGGTCCAGGCGCAGGACCCTGCACCTGGCCATCTTGAACTTCATGAGGGTCATAGAGCCCCCTCTCAAGGCTGTGAATCCCTTTGCTCCAGTGTGTTGTCTGCATCACTTGGGTAGCTGTCAGCAGCAAATATTTTGAGGGAATGCTCAATCCGAGTGTCCATGTCACCAGCAAAGCTCTGGCTCCCAACACCAACCCCTGAGGAATGTCACCTGTCCCTGGGGTCTACTTGGATATTGAATCCTTGATCCCTGCTCTCTTAGTGCAACTGTCCAGCCAATTCTTTGTCCACCAAGTGGTTCACACATCAAATGTTCCTCTGATTTGGACATAAGGGTGGCATGTAATGCAGTGTGAAACTGATTGGTCCCTTACCACCCAGACAATTCTGTGATATGCTTCTGTGATATATCGGGTTGCTCAGAGCCCCATCCAACCTGAACTTCAAGACTTCCAGGGCTGGGGCCTCTACAGTTTCTCGGGGGAATTTGTGCCAGTGTCTCACCACCCTTTTAATATCAAAAGAAATATTTTCAAACTATTGCTGCTCATGTGGACTAGAGGATGCCTTTCTTCCTACAAATATTGTAAGTAAAATAAAGCAGGATAATGTTGAAGTAGAAAATTTTCTTTAGCTCCTTCTTTTAATTTCAGTTGTTATAAAATACATTTTTATCGTCTCTTTTTAGGAGTCACTTTATGAAACAAGTCCAGGGAGAGGCAGGGAGAATATATACAATGAAAATAAAACATGCATAGTTACTGTCCTATTCTTTTAATTGGGAATTGTAATATCTTGGTGAAATACAGAGGTAGAGATAATTGCTTTTTCATTTAGGGAGAAGTGATCTTTATCTTCAAATATTCTGTCCAGTATGTTTTGACACTGCAAAATCCATGGCTTCATATTTCCAGCTTCCTTAAGTAGTACAGTCTTTATTTTGAAATATATTTTTGTTTTTATGTTACCTGTATTTATTTCTTAACATGGCTAAAGCTCTATTAAATACAGATCTAACTATGACCTAAGGTGTTTTTCATGAAGTGTAACTCTACTATGTTTTGTTTTTGGTTTTTTTTTAATTAATGCTACTGGTATTTGCAGGAAAGGCAGAAGAAAGTCATTTCTTGACAATTGTTAAAAATTCTAACACATTGCTTTTGTTTCTTGATCCCAGATTTTATCTATTATGAACATACGGTTCATAATGATGGGTTTTCCATCTTAATTTCATGTTTTCATTATTATTCATTTTAATGTTCAAATGATGCCTCTTTTAGTGATTTAAATTGGTTTACTGTCATGGATATGCTTACATATGATGACCAGTGATGTTCTTCTTTTTTTTCTTATGTCCAGATGAAAACAAACACTATTTATGAAGCCTTAAGTCATTCCATGCTGCTTTTTTAAGTTTTGCTTCTTGAAAGTTTATGTATATCTCTTGTTGTTTCAACTGGTCCTAATAATCTGTTCAAATATGTGGTTGGATTTATTTTTTTCCTTCACATTTAAAACCCATACTATTCTATATGAGGCGTGAGTAACAGGTATCTTGTTCTGGGCTTTTCTACATTTTTCATTGCAGAAAATAAGACAAAAAATCATCATATAAAGATCAACTGGATTATATTCATGTTAATATCTAAGAGAAGCTATTTGTTTGGCATCTGTTTCATGTCGGCTGGCTAGGGATTTGGAGCAATCTGCAGTAAATGAAGGAAGTTCATTAGCCATTTGGTGCACCAGTACTGAGTTAAGTGATGGAATACCTTCTCTCTTATACAGTGTAATTTTGTTGAGGAAATAAATTGCAGGGTGCATTTTGTCGTGTTGTGTTTTCATGTTAGTTGATTGTAATTATTGTTCATGGGGTTAGAGAAGTTAATTTCTATATGGGAGAGATATGTAATTTTCCTAGCTATATAATGCAAAACATGTTCAACTGTCACTAATATGTTTAAGTTTCATTAGAGTGAATTGTTTATCCTGATTAGACAGAATTGCAGCATGCTTGAAAGGAAAGTAAAGGTGTTATAGGATTTGCTTACAATTATGTATTCTGCATTTAAACGTGTTTATAAAAGGAAACACTCTCCAAAAGTTAAATCAATTAAGTGGGCAGAATTGTGACTTTCCTCATTGTCCACAGTGATGGTGTGATTTCACTAATACTTTCTTTTTCCTTCTATTTTTGTTTTGACTTCTGGCTGCTAGTTGCTTCCCATGCCTTACATTAGTAGGAAGAAAATGTGTTTGGTCTTAATTTCTGAGCCCTGTGCTTTACACTTTCTAATAGATCTGTAGAATTTGAGGAACAAATTCCACAGGTGTTTGTAAAATAAATTGGATGTGACACAAGCTGCAGGTAAGGTGTCACAGAAGTTTTTTTCAAGACTGAAATCCAAAATACTCTCGCCTTCAAGAAAAATTAAAAGCACCTTTTTGGGAATACGTTTTGGGAGGCTGAACTTAAGATCAGTATACCCAGGTCGGACAGGCCAGTGCCAGATGACAACTGCAGGCAGGTGTGTATAATTTGAACAGGCACAGAATTCAAGATTCCTCATCAGAGGTTGTCTACCCTCTGATCTGCTCTACAACACTGTGTATATGTTTTGAGAGTGAAAGGCCAGGCTGACTTCTGTCTTTCCCAATGCACTCATGTTTATCCCCTGAAGAAACAACATGTTTTGTCCTAGTAAAGCAAACACACTTAGATGGCAGGTATTTGAACAAAAAGGGACTCCTTTTGGAACATTTATGGAAATATGTCTGGCATTAAACTCTTTTAGAAGCTTATCATTACCTAGATTTTATAGGTGGCATCATGATGAGTCACTTTTGTATTGAAAGAGATCTTTCTGCCTGATGAGTAGTGAGAAAAAAGCTAATAAAGGAACACTATTCCTCCCTCTCTGTTGTCACGTTTTCACTAAAAAGAATTGTATTTGTATCATTCTGTTACAAGACCTTTGAAGGCTGCATTTCACCTTCTCAAAGTGCAACAGAGCTGTACAGTTTGTTGATATTTTCTGTCAAGAGGGAAAGCTCCACAGGCACTTCAAATCTTACATGCTAGTCTTGCCTCTTAAACAGCAGGGAGAAGAACAGGGTCAAATCTTAACATCTTTCTTATGACCTGTTGCTTAATATCTTGGTATCCTAACTCTGTGTTATTTTAGTAATAATTCACTTTGTTGCCTGACTGGTGGAACACCAAGGTGAAAAAGTAAATAACTCCTTTAAAAAATATCCGCCTTTTTTTTCTCGAGAATGTTGAGGTAATGAATGGCAAGTTCACTCTGGTCAGAGTAATTACAAATACTATTTTTACATAGCCATCATGCCTGGACTAATTATATTTGCACTGGAAATATCAACAAGAGGCTTTTCAGGAATTTCACCCCATATTCTTGTGTTGACTGCACATCATGGAGTCCACATCTAGACTTACTTCTTCTCCATTAGTCATAAAGTAGTCTGGTGTCAAATATTAACTTTCAGGAAAACCACTTGTGTGGAATTTAACCAGTGGGTGAACATAAATATTAACCAGCATTCCTCTCTGTCTTATCTTACCCATACCTAAAACCACACAGTGATGATTTTAAAAGCTACAGTTTAAAACTGTCAGATGTTAAACCTCTGTCACAAAATTCAGCTGCATGCATATTTCTTATGTATACCTATATAGGAGTTTTTATCATAAAACTGTACCTAAGGAGGATACATGGTGTTTCCTGTCAAATTCCGTTGTTTTTCCTTTTTTTTTTTTTTATCTCTGTAACTGGAAGCTCTTCATCTATAGCTTCCATGAGAATGAAATACTATTATCTATTACAGAGGTCACTGTTGGAAGCAGCTTTCTGGAGACAACCAGTGAATTTAAATGGTGATGCCTAATTAATTCATTTTGTGTGTCTAAATGTCTCTCCACCCTGTCCAGGCACAGAGCACAATACATACCTAATCTGCCAAAGTTTCTTGATCTCCATTAGGTCAGAGATTTTTCCTTTCAAAGCACCCCTATTAGTGGTTCATTTTTAGTTACCAAGGCAAGGAGTTACTCCTGTCATGCACATCTCGAATTTGGAAAACTGCCACAATTGCAAACACTTTTACTTGTCTTCCAGTGCTTGACAGAATGCCAGAATTAGAACTGCTTTTAATTATACAAAGGCTGCTGTAATTGCCTCATCCTTTGCATGGCATATCCATTGTAGATTCTACTTTCAAGTGTCATGGACTTTCTCCAAAGAGGAGGAGGTCTTACTCATCATTGTATTTCCTAATTTATCCATGCAGAGTAGCAATCTGTCCTTACCTCTGAGAAAAGATTTAATGGAGAATGACTGACATAAAAGCTCCCATTTTTGCAAGATTTCCAGGCTCTTCCAAAATATGCTACAAACTTTCTTAGGAATTTAAAGCTATGCTATATCTGTCCAGTGAGAACAGTGTATTTTATGATGAATTTCCCCTGCTATTTCATTATTTTTAGGACTGAATCCCCAAAAATGTAGCCTGAGTGAGTAAGATTCTACTGAGATCCATTTTAGTGAAAAGTATAAATGGATTTATTTATACAAGTTTGAAAGAAGCTAAAAAATGAAAGTTACTTTAACATCTATTCTTAAATGCCTCTTCAACCCACAGTCCTGTGAATAACACAGACTTGTGAATCTGTGAGATTATATAAGAGGACAAATATTCATAAATACCTTGTTATTTCTTAAGCCTATATTCTCACACTTCTGAATTTCTTCCATTCCCTTGCTTCTTTCAGTTTATTCCGACATTAAATTAAGAAAGTAATTTGTAGAATAATCCATTCTGCACTTTCTTAAATGGTGATATTGGAAAGTATCTTCCCACTGATTAGATTATACTCAGAAAGAAAAGTGTTCTCTGCTGTGATGTGAGTTATATAGAAATGGATCCTTGGTGGCAGTGAAAAACAGAGACAAAAAAGTTCCTGTCTTAAATATACTCTAGAGACCTATTGTGTACAATTAGGTTAAAAATTTCCCTATGATGAAAAATAACTACTGAATTTTTGCAAATTCTTACAGTGCAGTTGGTGTCAGGCTGTGTATTCAGGATTGACATGACAATTTTCTGAATGTGAAGTTATCTGTTGACATTCAGTAAACCCTTACACCTAAAAAGATATGAAGAAATGTTCATTGGTTTCTTTGAATGGTGGTCTTCTCATTTCAGTGTGTGAACTCCATTAATGTATTTGACTAACTTGTCTTATATCAGAAAACATGAATACTAAAGGGAAGAGAGGTGTGAGCAAAAGACGTGTAAGAGATCCTAAAAATATTTGCAGACTTTTCCTAGCATTTCATTCTTCCATATTAAAGATAATGAAATTTAATTTATGTTTGCTTTTGGTAGTGTCTATGCCCAAAATGCCAATAAATCTTGTCAGAACTAGATAAAACTCAATTTTATAAATGGAAACTGTTTCCTTAACAAGATTAAGGAAACAGTTATTAGGGATTTACTGTGTTTACCAAACTGACTGCCACTAACCATTAGTTATAGAACTGCTTATTGCTTGCCCTGTTCTCAGCTGCTAGGAGTTTTAGTTGTCTTTTGCATGGGGAAAAAATCAGTTAGAAGACTTTGGACATCTGGATGCAAGGACTAAGTGTTATGTTTATTTGCATCAAAAATTCAGAAGAAATACAATATCCCTAAGCTTTCAAGCAAGGACTAGACTCTTCACAAGGAATTTGTGTCAAGAGAGTGGCTTTTTCTATTCCTGTGAGAATCCCATTGGAGTTGTAAGCCTTTGAAATAATCAAAATTACAGCAGAGACTTAAGACCTCAAAATCTAAGCCCCCACAGATTCTGACTATATTAGAATACAACTATATTAGAATGGTCAGTACTGTTAGAGGTTGAGAACATCTTTGCTGCTGTTGTTCTGGATTGTCAAAAGTAGACAACATGTAGACAACAGAACAGAGTAGGACACAAGTGTGTGTCCCCGTTCATAGTCTGGTAATTTCCTGGCATCACAGGAAGGGAGCAAAAAAAAAGAAGGAGAGGAGAATCTGCAAAACAGGAAAAAACCTTGGCAGAAAGTCTGCGTGAGAGAGCAAACAGAGATGAAAAGTCAGTTCAACAGTGTAGGTTGAATAGGAACTGGAAAGCAGCAGTGCAGAGGAAACAAGGATTGAGGCTGGAAATAACTGGGCAAAATTCAAGGGGAGCAGGGTCTACTAAGAGAAAAATGGCTTTTAAAGCTGGGTCAAATAGCAAAGATGGTGTTAAAAAGGGGAGACTTTTGGGATGACTAATGCCACAAAGACTGGTATATCTGCCATAAGAAGAGAGACTGAGAAAACTGGCACTGTTTAGTTTGGAGAAGAGATGATTTATAGGAAAATTATCCATATGTACAAATATCTATTGAAAGCAGAAGAGGTAGTAGGCACAACTGAAATATCTGAAATACATAAGAAGAAACATTACTGAGGAGGTGGTTGAACATTGAATAAAGTTGCCCAGGTAGACTCTGGAGTTGCCCTCAATAGAAATATTCAGTACCTGACTGGACAGTGCTCTCAGCAGCCTGCTGTAGTCGTTGACTCCACTTTAGCCAGAGAGGTCAGTCTAGACAATCTCCAGAGGTGCCTTTTTACCTCAGCTGTTGTGTGATTCTGTGAGTAGGGCAGACTGGAATGCAAGTATTCTGATGGGAAGCCTGGAGACAAAACAAAAGAGTATATGTGAGAAGTAGTACTGGCAAGAGGAGTTAAGTAAGGGGAAAATTACATGTGAGTCATCGACAGCCTACCTAATAGATAGCAAAGGATCAGATTTAGAGAAAGCTGAGAAGGAATCCTGAAATTTAGTCTGTATCTCACTATTTTTTAAGTGTCAGCATAAAGCTGCAGAAGTGACAACAAAGTCATCTCTGCAAAATGATGTCTCATGTCACTAGGTTGTCAATCCCACCCTGCTGCCCCAATGCTTCAAAGTTGTCTCCACTGGGGACTTGAAAGCTCAAAAGCTATTAATGATTCTGGTAGCTATGTGCATAATAGCACAAAATGATCTGTGAAGGAAAAGTTACACACAGGTGTCGCAAAGTCAAGCCTTCGTTAGTTAGGAAATGCCAGATTTTTATTTAGCTCATTCAGTGATGTCGATGATTGTGCTCCGAAGTGTCTCGTAAAGAATCAGTTATTTTATAAAGGGGTTTCTTGGCAGTAAGATCCTTACTGGATTTTCAGAAAGTTTAAACTTATTGTCAAACAAGATGAAAGAGTTCAGGAAGAGAAGGAAGCCTTTTTTGATGGAAGAAATTGAGCTCCACTCTCAAAAACATAGATTCTCATGAAATTTTTGAGTGATTCTTGGTAGGTCTTATTAAACCAGTTCTTTCACAAATGGCTCTTGATAGAAATTTATCTGGGCCCCTGCACTGGGCTCCTGAGGAACAACCCACAGAACTGCTCTTTTTTTTCAGCTACGACTGGATTCAGTGGTAATTTTGCCCTGCAAAATATTTAGGAATAGTAGCACTGTTGTATTTGTGACAGGCAATGATATAAGAAGGTAGCTGTATGGGGGGAAAATGATATAATTTATTAGACCCAGTGGTACACCTGAAAAATAAGCAAGCAAACTTTGAGGCATATGGGCTCGTGCTGAGAATGAATAACTCTGTTTGTTGAACAGTCCCTGGACTGTGTGTACAGCTTCCCAGGCTGGGTAAGAGGCAGAGCTCAGCCTGTGTGAGGGGTAAGGGAGGCGTCTGCTAGGGAAAAAGTTTTTGATTTAGCAAACTGATAATTTTTTGCTCTGGTGTCTTCAATACACTATTGATATGGTTAATTATGTACTTGTGATGTAGTTATGTGCCTATGTGACTGGCAAATGGGAAAATAATGCATATTTATCTACTTTAGCATAAGGAAATAAATAATAGGCAATAAGAAGTTTAGCACAAAATTCAACTATTTATTATCAAGATGTCTAAGCAGAGAATGCAATTCAATTCTAGGTTTGATATCTTTGCCTGAATTCATTTACAGTTTTACTGTCTTAACAATATTAAAAATTTCTATGGTGATTGGTAATGAAAATTTTTCTACTTACACTTGATCTGCTTTTGTGTACTGTAAGTGTATTGAAGCAGATTCTTTGGTTCTACCCATCCCACACTAATTTTTGCCAATTCCTTCCCCGAACCTCCAATTTTGGACTAGTTTTCTTTTTTCTTCTTTTGAATCATAGTTCAGACTGTTGCCTTTTTCTCTTTCTCAGCTGCCTCTGAGCATTCATAGTCCTTGGCAGAGCGCCCAGCAGTGCTTGTCCTCACCAAATACTATTCACATGCTTTTAAAGTGACACTTTATTAAGAAAAAGGGAAAAAGTAATATCAAAATAAATGGCAAAGTCAATATAGGCATAGCTAGAACATTGGATCTTGAGCCCATAGATCTTTGTAATATATTTGTGAAACCTGATGAAATCCACTTAATTTTTCTAATCCTTGCTGGAAAAAGTCATGGTGTGTGATTTCAATTTATTTCTTATTTCTCTAGAGAAATTTTGATGTTCTAGCAAGTTGTCTTTCCATAGGGAACCTCTTAGAAATGGGTAGAGATAGCTATGGTCTAGGGCTTTGCTTTGCATTTTCCTTAAATATTTTTTAATTTATTTTCTGACCTCTTTATTAACAGCAACATTTGAGTTAACCACAAGTAATTCAAATAAAGCATACTTGATTTTTTTCCTAATTTCTATAGAGACTTTGTTTGCATCTCTGAAGAAGTTTCCAAAGGTGCCTGAGGTCTGTGTGCTGTATGCAGAAAGATAGGATTTGCATACTTAGGGATCCAAGCTGTGAGGTTCTGCCCAGCCCTCCTCAGGAGATCCCTCCTGCTCTCAGATCCCAGACAGGCCCCAAACCCCATTACACCGCAATGGGACCACTCGTAGCTTTTAGTCGACTTTTTTTTAAAAAAGAAGTTCCCCATCCTGCCTTTTCTCATCCTTTTCCTTTTCCTGGATCAGTGTTGATGTGTGTTTCAACTGACCCTTGGCCCCAGCCCCAGGTGCACATTTCTGCCTGAAAAGCACAAAGGTGAGTTGTAGCTGCTTCCCAGGAGAAGTGGGGGCAGCTTGATAAATGCAGAATCTTCAGCAGAAATGAAAGAGGTACTGCATGTTTTTGCCTGTCCATTTACAGTCCTGATCTAAGCAAAGTTCTGGGTTTTGGAGCCTGTTTCTGGGTACTAGGAGCAATAAAATAACTCACTGTGGTTTCTCTTGAAGATTCAATAGATATAATTCATCAACCTGCATATATGTAAAGTAGCTGCAAACTAGAGAGTAAATTTCTCTGAATTAATTTTTTTGGACTTTGAATTGAATTGTTAGGAAAAAACCTACCTTTATGTTAGAAGAACATCTCAATTATTTCACTATTTCCCACTCAGGCAGAGTTGTTGTTTTGTAGGGTAGAGATGACCACAAGTTGCACCTTTCCCAGTGCTTCCCAGGCTTCTTCTGCAGCCAGCTGGGTTATGTTCCCTGTGCCTGTGCAGCTCCATCCTGCCACCACGTTGGGCTGGAAATATCATTATAGCTATTTCAACTTGATCACCAGCAGGGTCCCACTGTGAGTTCTGGATTAATGTTCAAGCAGCAGACAGTGTTTTTAGGCAGCTTTAGGAGAGGTCAGCAGTTTTGAGCAATGTGGAATATAACCAGTGGTGAAGAAGGAGAGAAAAGGTGTGGCTCATTTTATTGTACCAGGTTATAAATTGATTTCTACGAGATGACAGCTATACTCTTCCATGAATTTTTAGACAGAAATTTTACCTACCGTTAGTTTTAAAGATATACTGATAAAAAGGGGGGTTTATTTTAAAAAGTTACATTTTCCCTAATTAAAATTCAGAGGTTTTTCTCCATTATAGAAAGAAGTGAGGATATGTCCAGATGCATGAAAATATTTGCTATTAAAATAGCCATATAAATATAAGAATCTGCCTTAACTTTCAATAAATTTTTTAACCTGGGGACACCTTTTCTTGCAATGCTGGGTTAGCAGCACTGCTTTGTTTTCCATTTTGTTGGCTCTGCGTTTGCAACAGAAACTCAGAGAGGTAATCTTGGAGACAGAAATTTTCATCAAAAGTTTCAGAATAGTTTAGGCTGCTGATCTTGAAAATACACATGCATAGAATTATTCAGTCCCAACCCTATTATTAAAGCAATTTCCAAGAAAATCATGTCACATATTACAGTAAGTTGTTTCACTTTCGTTATTTCACTTTTCCGAGACTCACTGTATCTAGACAGAAGTTGCTAGCAAGCAGGTGGCTGCAGCTGCAGACAGAGTGGGAAGCTGGGTCTTTGTCTGCAAACCTGATGTGTTCATCAATTTACTGTCTTCATTCCTGCTTCTGGTTCAGCTTCCATCCAAGGCTGAGAATTTGAGTGGGTTAATGAGGGGAAACTCTTGTCCTTTCTCCCTCCTAGACTGAAGGAGACAGGTAAGAGTATTATTTTTTTATCTGCTGTCCTGCTAATCCTTTTAGTACCATTGGGATTCAGGGGGAGGCAGGATGGAGCCAATTTGGGCTGGGAAACATATGTGTCAGTAAGCACTAGGAGAGCTAAGGGGACTAGAATTGAGGCATTGGAGATTGTCAGAGATCACCTCCAAATACCCCCTTCACTACTACAGCAAAAGTAATGTAAATTGTATGCTCTCTTATCCTTCAAGAACAGCAAAAGTCCATTCTACCTGCATTTCTGTGATGGTTTAAAGCAGCCTTGGCTGAATGAAGGCACCTAGTGGAAGCAGAGCAAGCTCAGTGCCAAAGCGGTGATTTGGTAACATGGATTTCATATCTGTAGAGGTTCAGAAGCAGCATTCATTAACCTGAGGATTTAGTAAATCAGGTTGTACCGTCGCTGCCTCCACATCTGGATCCCCTATCTTCCTGTCCTCTCACCTGAGTCTTCAATCCAACTATTCTTGTTGCTGGCAAACAATGCCCCTGCCTCAAGTAGTAATATTCCCCATTGGAGCCTGAGGCTGTTAGCCACCATGGACAGGATGGGGAGATGCCTGGCATGAGCTGCCTTCTCATCTTGTCGAGCTGCTGCAAAATCTGGTCTTTTGTATAATGGTGTCATTTCCTTGTGGGACACATAAATGGTGCCTTAGTTCTGCCTGAGAGCCAGGTTAGCATTTGTGAAAGCTATTAAAAAGTTTGTAGATGTCAAGTAAATGTATATGATTAAATAAGTGATTCAACTAGTATAATTAACAGATGGCAGGAACAATTACATATTCATATTTCAGGCCAACAACATTTGGTAGATATAATTGCCTTACAGGTGTTAACTGCCCTTTATCGTGAAATGAGGTGTCTCTAAACACTGAAGGTACTCAACAAAGTGACTTGTGGTTATGAACTTACAAGGAGGTTAATGGCTTTACTATTGCACGTGATGTTGGAAAGCTAAATTTAGCTCCTCTCTCCAACACCAAACCTAAGAATGTGGAGGGAAAGAGACAAAGAGGTGTTACACAATTTGATTTGTGAAAAAAGTCACTGAGAAATACAATGGGTTTAAATTCATTTTGATGTTTGAGAAATGCAAGGTCCAAATAGGTGTTCAGGGAGGAAAAGACATCTGCTGGAATAACTCCTTGGGACTTGTTTGAGGTTTTTTCCCCCAAATTACTTTTTCTTCCCCTTGTGTAAAAGAGTAAATTGTATGTCATCTGGGGTTAGATTCTAGTACAGATTGTGATGAATTGTGGCGAGAAGAGCAAAACTAAATAAGTAGGTGGTAAGTTAATGCTCATTTTGCAGCTGGTTTGTTTTTGTTTGTTTTTTTAATAGAACCCATAAGTGATTATTCATTACAAATCTTGCATAATAAGGTTGCCAAAGGTGATAACTTGCATAGATAAAACACAGACACTGCAAATTGTAATTTTTGAAGTTTCTGTGGTTTATGCCTTACATTTAGCACTTGATTTAAGCAAAAAGAGCTAAAAGAATTGATGGGAAATTATATAATTTTCACTCATAGATAAATATGACATTAATAAAATTTTACTATTTCTGTAGATGTGGGGGATAATGTATACAATCAAGAGCAAAGACTGATCCTTAGTTTTCACCTTTCTTGATAACTGATATCTTGAGCTATCAAAACCTTAGACTTGGTTCAATATTATTATTTCAGCATTGCATTATTTTGATTAAGGCTATTCAGTTGGTAGCCTAGCTTTTTCCTTTTTGGCATAAAAAACTGCTATTTATTAGACAATTAGCTTAAACACCAGCTTCCAAGACCACATTTAATGTTGAAAGTCCATCTTGAAAGTCATATTTAACTACAGTGGTGGTTCCTGCATTGATGCTGGTCATGGTTTCCAGCAGTGTTTGTCAGGGTACCCAGCAGTTGTCATTCAGACATACATTAGGGGAGAGGGAGCAGAAATGGAAGTGGAAGGGCAGAAAGAAAAGAGTCTAGAGACTTCTCTTAGACATAAACCTGAATATAATGGAAAGTGTTAATGTTTGTAAGCCCTGCTGGTGGATGCTGAAGCACAGGCCACACACCTTTGAGCTGTGTGAAAGCCTGCTATGATGCTTCTAAAGTTGGGAGGGCCTGGGTGGACTGCAGTGCTCCAGCAATGGACTCTACTGCCTGTGCTGGGAGTGGCATGGCTCATGCCCACCTCAGTAAGTGTTCAAACCTTGAGACCTGAAGCACAAAGAAACATTCCTCATCATTAAAATGTTTAACTCTTAAATAAGTTTTCCTGTATTAAAAATGTCACATACATTATTCTTGTTATGCAAAATCATAGCAAATGGCAAAAGGTCAACAGTAGCTGTCAAGATTATCGGAGAGTAATTGTAGCAGTTTCATGGCATATCAAATGTGAAGGCTTTTATTTAATAATAGTTCAATAGAGTGACTGGGAAATAAATATCAAATGCAAAACAAATGCAATGTGAAAGGAATGCAAGGGTTTGGGGTTTTTTTTTTCACTTTGTGGGTTTGTAGCTCTTGCTCATTATATCATTTTGAATCCTTCTATTGCCACAGCAGATGTTTTATCTCCTCCATCTCTGATTATGTATATTTGACAGTTTTGAAGTCTCTGAAAGTGTGACTTGATTATATCATAATTTCTTTCTTTTATAACCTTCAATTTTTTTTTTCAATTTTTATTCTGATGGAAGAGTATGGAAATGTACCATCTCAGCAAAAAGAAGTTCTAGACTGAGGTGGTTTTATAATGTGACATACTTTGAAACTGAATGTCTGTCCTGAGAATAGAGAATTAGATCTTCTTGAAGCAGTTTTGACAAATGCTGCTTGGCTTACCAGTTGTGCATTAGTGACAGACAGGATTGTTGAGATTTTGTTGTTTTCTTTCAGAAGTGTCATATACATGAAAAGAACACTGTGCTGTGGTAGCGATCCCATGTGTTTGAGGGAAAGGAAGGAATTGTGGGTTATGTACTGCAAGCTTGAAAGTATAGGGCAATGTTAACAAGAAGGAAAGACTGGAGAAATTAATTTAAAGCTAAACATATTAGATGCATTTCAAAGTCCAGGGAAAAAAACACACTTTTTCCTCTTTTTTTTCCTGTTTTCTGCTAGGAAGGTATGAAATGAAATATTTGGATTGTTTTTTTAATTTATTCATTTATTATCATGAGTGATAATAAACTGAAAGGGCAGGTGGTTCAGTATGCCGTGGGTACCTTGTAGACCTAACTGCGTACATCTTGGTTTAAACCATTTGGATTGTTGTGTATTTCAGTGTTAAATGACAGTTGTTTCCCCTGGCTTTAATATTGACTCAGTTTGTTGAAACCATTTTAAGGGTTGAAAGCTATTTTTGAGTTCTGTGTATACTAAACTGGAGCATATTTCACGTATGGACTGTAGTTTTCAATTCTTTTTTTTTTTTTAATTTCAGGTAGGGACTCATTGCATTTGAAAATAGCATTCACAGTTTTACTTGTTTGAGTTTATTAGGCTGGTATTAAAAGATAGAGTTGGCTAGCAAAACATAACAAGTTTAGAAATACTATATCAGGGTTTTAACAGTGATTTATTAATTCTGGCACCATTACAAGGAAATAATGAATTTTCTGTAAAAATTATTTAATTTGGATTGCTATGTTTATGCTCTGCATTGCTGATTTTAGCACACTTCAACCTTGTTGCATTTTTGAAAAAAAATCTATAATTCTTTTTATACTATTTTATAAAATATTATTTCATCCTGTGTGTTTGTGGGGAGAAAAAAGTGATTCTGATATTTTTTTTTAATTTGCTGAATTACCCTGCGTGTAGCACAGCTGAGAAGGAATTGCATAATATTTGTACACAAACCAGGGGGTGATGTTGCCAGTGACATACAAAGTGTGTTGGAGTAGGTTTTCCAGGGCATTTGGTAATTGTGACAGTAAACATGACATTTAAACACGTTAAATAGCTGAAAGATACAGATGGAAATACATACCTCAGTTAAATCTAAAATGTGATAATTAATAAATGTGATAATAAGTGTTTAATATACTCATTATCTACACAAGAATTATAAAAGCTGCTTTAAAGGTTAGTTGTCTGTCAGTATATCAGCTAATGAAGTTCTAAGGTGGTGGGGAATAAAGCACAAGGAATAGTTTAAAATACTTGTTTACTGTGTTATAAATAGCCATAACCGTAACTTATAGGGTTTTCCCTGAGGTGTTTGGAAAGATTTATTTTGCTGTTATTACAGATGTTGTATTACTTTTCCTGGACTCCAGCTCCTAGAGTAAAGTGAAAAAGGGGAACAATTCAGGGAATTTTTTGACTGTTAATTCAATTCAGACTGTGAAATTTCCTCTGCTAAAATTCTGTTTTATTTAAGGCTTAGTTAATTCAGTATCTAATGTCTTGACCAAAAAAAAATCAATTTACCAGCTTGTTTAGAGATTTATAGTATTCAATTGCAAGACTGAAGAAAAATGGATGAGGACTCAATCCACTCCTTCACACAGCATCAAGCCTGTCTGAACCTGAGATGTTTCTCTCTGTTAGTGTGATTTGGTTTCATGTGGGAGAGAGGAATGGGAAGCTGACACCCAGGTGTAATTTTCGATGGTGTTGTGTCCCATCTGTTTTTGTCCATACAAAACCTGAACCCTTCAGAGATGTCCTGTTAAGGCCAAAGCCCAGGAAAAACAGCAGGTAGTACAGGTCCTGGCACTAGAGAAGGCTAATCCTGATTTTTAAAATGCTTTTCTGATTTGAAGACCATAAACACATTTTGTGACACTTTTATGTTCAGAGTGAGTGCCCTAGTTCTATATCTCTTGTTTGCAAGTAATAAAATGCAAAATACCTTGGGTTTTTGCCTGGATGTTGAAATCAAGTACCTGACGCTGCTGTATCTGTATTTGGAGTTGCTGATGATATTATTAGATCAAATAAAAAGTAGGAAAATATTTTTCCTAACCTGTGGCAGGAGAGTCCAACACACTTGAGGCTTTAAAACAGAGCAGGTTTAGAGTTTAAAGGTCTAAGGGAGCTGGGTGGGACAGGGGAAGAGGGGTGTCTACAGAGAAAGCAGAGAGATGTCAGTAAATGAAGTCTGCTGGAGACCCTGCTGAGCTGTCAGATCTGTCAAGAGAGACCCTGAGGAGTTCTTGTTTTGTGACAGACAAAGACTTTGGTAAAATAGTTTCCTGAATGAAGACTTTATTTCCTTTTTTTTTTTTAATCCAGATGACATATAAATGCTTGTTTTGCTCTTAACACTTCCTGCTTAAATTTTTCTTTGGAGCTAATTTATGAACAAATTTGGCTGCTTTTTAATAGGCACCGATGTCGACAAATGTGCTATGCTTTCAGGCTCATCCTAAGTCTGAAAAGACACAGACCTCATTCTTGTCCCTAAATCCATGTCTGTACCAAACACCTTGGAAGTACAGTGGAAAAGCAATCAACTTTCATATTAACTTACTAAGTAACACTAAAATTTCTAATTTGTGGACATCACTATGTTGCTAATGCCAGAATTGAGTATTTTGGAAGGGGAGGAACAATCTGACGTTGAGTAGTCAAAGGAGTAGGTTATCTGGTTTTATTTTAGTTGTGTTCGTACTTGTTCAGATATTTGAGTTATTTGGTGTTGAAAACACTAAAGAAAAATAAGTAAAACTGACAATACAACCCCAGTGCTGTGTTTTTCTGACCAGAAACTGCAGGAATGTTTTAAATGGGCAAGAGGATTAGGTTTCAGAGAGGTGTCTTTATGCTTGCCCTTTGACTCTAATTCAAGTTCTCCTTGGGGAATCTTCAGTGACTTTCAGCACGGCACCAGTTTTTGAGAAAAAATTGTATCATTGTCTTTTGCAGTCAAGCATGACTGCATTTTTTGAGGAGTTTATACAAAGAGAAGGCATAGTCCTCTTTCTCACTGCATTGGCATTCTTTTCTGGTTTTGCTTTCTTTTTCTCTGGAGCTCAAAATATTAAATAATTGTAATATTTTAATTCAGACTAACGTATGTGTTCACAGTCCTTGAGTGATGAGCAAGGTGAATTAGTAAATATGTTTGCAGATAAAGTTTATTGCCCTTTAACCTGTTGCATTTATCTCTAATTCTTTTGCATCTTTTGACTACAAAATGCAATCATAATTTTGAGCTGTGAAGTGAAAACCTGCAAAGGCAAGATATCTCACTGTAAAAGTTTATGACATTATACTTCTTAGTATTTTGTACTTGCTTTGAGATTTAAACTTGAACCTTTTTGCTTCCTCTGATAATTTAGAGATAGGATAGGTAGTATAGCCTATGTCTACACATGAATGTAAATAAATACATGCATTTGGAAGAGGCAGTACAGAAACAGAAAAAGAGTTTTGGGGGATGTAGACCAGCAGTCACCAAAAGTTCTTTGTGTAAGAGTATGACAAAAAAGCAGGGTCAGCACTGGAAGAAAATATATGATTTTGTGAATATGGCCACTACTGTTAATTGGATGCACATCTGGCATCGATGCTTTCAACACACAGATGCAGATTTGGGAGGAATGGAGAAACGTACCACAGAATCATGGCTTAAGATGTAGTCTTAAAAAAGGTGACTTAAGAAGATCTCAATCATATGCATTTATCAGAGAGAAGGAGGTAATAATACAGTATTTTTACAGGGATATAGTACTACATGGTACAAAACACTTCTTTTCTCTAAAGGAGGTGAAATGTAAGAACTTCAAATGGCTGCATGCTGAGGTCAGACTCATTTAAATTAAAAGTAAGGCACAATTATTTGTCTTTAACAGTGGGCTATTAATCACTGGAACAAATTACTGAGAAAAGTGGTGGGAACAGACAACTGTTGTAAATTATAACTCCCTGAGGAATTACCATAGTATACAGTTATTGGTTTCACCAAAGAGGCATATTATGGAACCTAAATACATTATCTGAAGGAAATTGAACTCAAGAAGTAGCACAAGACACATAAGGCTGGGATATTATCAGCTGTGCGATACCAAAGCAAAGCCATAATTGTAATCATAGCTACAGCTCCATCATTTCTTTTTGCTTCATAACAGTATCATTAAAGTGATTTCTCATCCTCTTGTCTTTTTTTCAAGGAATGTTAAGGAAATGAAAGTTGTTGGATTTTCATACTCAGACGGAAATTAGGATAACATAAATTCTAGAGCTTCGCTAACTTTTGCAAGAAGTCAGTATCATTTTGCTGTCAATAGAATCTGGTATCTTTTGGTTTTATTAAATGTCCTTCTCAAATGCCAAATTCTGATCATTACAATGAGGCTTGTAAAACAGCAGGTTGCATAAAGCTTTGTTTCCAACCAGTTCTATTAAAGACAATGCTGTTTTTTCTCTGGACTGTACAATTTAAATTAATTTCTTACAAATCTCTAGATAACTTCCTCTTCTGATATTTTATATCTAGGAAGGATCTATTAATGGTGTTAAAAAAAAATCAAAACCAGCTCAGAGTATTTTGGATTCTTTCTAAGACAGATAGCAGTTTTCCTAGCAAACTATTCAGTCATGGCCTGCTCAAAATAGCTAAGCAAGAATTAGGGTTCAGAGCCAGCAACAACAAAGAAATCAACCAGACATTTCGAATAAATTTCCTTGAGAATTTTTGTGTCTAGAAAAAAAATATCTGAATTTAAATGGAGAGCAGATTGAAAAGAAAACCACTTGCCAAACTCCCCAGCAACTGAAGGAAACTTCATTTTATACACACTGTTTAATTAGGCAGTAGTGTTTGTGTCCAAGAGAAGACAAGCAGTCTGTTGTCCTTTGGGTTGAATGCCGACTGGAACTGTTACTTAAGGGTCACATTCCTCAGGAGCCAAGCTGCAAGTAGAGCATGGATTACATTCTTTGCTTGGAAATTTCTATGGCTGTGATGACTTTTTCTCTGAAACCATTTAGGAGCTGGGCTGGAAATTCTCTCTTTCCAGGGTATATGGCCCCCTTTCCTGCAGACTATGTGTCACTTAGATAAGCCGGTCCTGGAATCCTGGCATAAATACCTGATGGTAGATAGACCTCACTATTAAGCAAACTAGCTCACCCTCTCCGGAAATGGCTTGATTTAAATGCTTAGCTGTGAAAAAAATATATTTTCTTGCTCTCTTCAGTCTCTCTATAAAGCCTTTAATCAAAACCAATTAATAGAGATTAGTCATTTTGTTGTAATGTTGAAAAAGCGCTGCACTATCATTGTAGTATAGCTATGAAAAAAGACTGAAAGAAAATTTCATTAATCATACTGGTGATTACAATGTCAGCACAGATTACAAAATTATATTAGCCAGTTTCTTATGTGACTCCAACATACCTGATTTTTTCCTAGATGTTAATATGGACTTCTATGCCACATACGTCATATAACTGTTGGCCTTTTCCATCGTATAATTTGACAAAGAAGTAAAGGCAATGCACTTAGATGCATCACTGCACACTTATTATGATTGACTTCTGTTCTTGGGATCTATTATAATATTTAGTAGAAGTTAAATCTGACCCAAACCCCTTAACAAACAAAACAAAACACCCATCAACCACTTTCTAGTAGATATGTATGATAACCTAAGGATCATTAAGCAGCATAGCGCCAACTCATTTTGTTTAGATGTCTGTCCTTTGCCAAATATCTTTAAATAGTGGTGTAAAATATGCAGATTAAAGTACAGTGATTTTCTCTATTCTCTGGTATAAAATCATAGAATCATTTTGGTTGAAAAAGACTTTAAGATCCTCAAGTCCAACCATAAACATAACACTGACAAGTCTACCATAAAACCCACAACCCTAAGTGTCACATTCACATGGTTAGCAGAGAGGAGAGCTGAATTCTTCTGTTTAATTTTCTTTCGCACATTTATCTTAAGTACTGCAGTTAAAAATAATATTTTTGTTAGGAAAAAATGCTTCTGGTATTCTGTGAACTGTAGGGTTGTGTGTCAAACAAAGTGAAGCTTGGTGAAATTTGAGTGAACATCCTTGCCATGTAACAGAGGTCAATGCCAGATACTGCGAAGCAAGATCAAAAAAAATAAATCTGATGCTTTCTTAGGGAATTGTGGAATTCTCTGCTTTTCACCAAATATTTGGAAATCAGCTTGAGCCTTGAAGTCACATTTATATCTCCTATGTATCTGCCATTTCTGAGAGAATGTAGAATTTACCTAATTTGGGATATTCAGAAATAAATTGTACCAGTTCCTGAGCAATCTGATACAATTGCTTTGGGGAAGAGTTGGGGCCTTCAGTTGTATGACCTTCAGAGGTCCCCTCCAAGCTGAATTGTTCTATGGTGCTGTGATTTAATCTGCCTTCCAGATATCCAAGTCAAAAGCAACAAGTGAAGGGCTGCTGGGAAATGCAAACATGCTTGAGGTTTTTTGGTGGTTGGTCTTTTTGACTGTTAGCACATGTCCTTGTTTCAGCTCAAGTTAATAGTAATATTGTAATTTTGCCTGGATATTAAAGTAGCAAGGGAAAATTGAGAGGCAAGATCTGCCATAAGTTCAAGGTTCAAATCAAGGAGAGGGGGAAAAGGTGATTACGGAAAATATGGTCAGTGGGAGAATAAGGCTGGCATCACAAACTGGTATTAATGGATATGGATATGAATAGAATTAGTTCAAAAAACTAAAAAAATAAAAGCACCATTGCTGGTCATGAAAGCCTTTAAACAAAATCTGAGGAATTTTATATTTTTAGGCATTCTACTGTGGATGCTTAATTCTGCTAATGATTATGGTTGTTGATAACAGTTATGAGCTAGTGGCTTGATCGTGGTGACAAGAGGGGACGATAGTAGATTGCATGTGCGCTTGTTATGTCAATCTCCAAAAGGTTAGCAGTAAGATGGGGTGCCAAAAAAAAAAAAAAAGTCTGGCAGACACCCAGGGGAATTTTTAAGTCTTTCAGTAATAAGGTGAGAGAAAGGGATTGTTATTCTATTTATTTTTAAACATTCATTAGGCTCAGCAATAAATTTGGTTTAAGTGACAGTATAATGCTGGTGTCCAGCAATTAGCCTGCAGTTCCAAATTAATACTGCATTTGCCTATGTGGCCTTGACTTGGCTAATTGGCTGCCTTTCCTTCTTTGCATTCTGTTGTGAGGGCATGATGACAGTGATTCAGCATGTACAACACAGGCATAAAAAAATAATTTAATGCTCCACTTACTCAGCAGGCGTGATTGACACTCTCTTGGGTGACTGCTGCAGCAGAGCTCGTCGGGGTAGTACGTTGGCACTTGCTTTGCTGTAACAGTGAAGCCAAGACAACTGTTCTAGTACAATATCTTTGTGAAAGTCAGAATGTGGTAAAATTTTTGAATATGATTGACAGCTTGAAGTAGATAGCTCTCTGAATGGGCATCTAGAACAAGAAAGCATGTAGTAAATGGTGATGACTCCTGCAAGCAGAGCTAATCCTTTACATTTGAATGTGAGTGAAAAGGACATTTGTTTGGTTTGCATTCAACACCATCAGTTCTATATAAAGTAAAATTGTTTGCTCCTTAATTAATAACTTCTTATAAAAACACCCGATTTTGAAAGGAGGGTAAGTTATTATCCACAGCATCTAGGATTATTTTTCATTTACTAGGTTTGCCACCTTTTTGTGCTACAACTTGTCCAGCTTTACTGTCAACAAAATTCTCTAGGATCATTTTTCATTAACATTTTTGTGTCTTGGGATCATGGAATAAGCCAGAAGTGTTCAGAGGAAGTTTGCAAAAAGAAAACTGTTTCTCAAATACATTACTTTCTTTTACTGTAGGTGGACTATTTTATATTTTCCAAGTTTCTGCTTAGATAGGAAAGAATAACTCAGTGGAACACTAAATGGCTGAAAGCAAAGCAGCAGGGCAATTTCTTTAGAGTATTTTATGCAGCTAAATGGAAAAGTATTATTTGAATTTCATGGCCTATTTTAGAAAACACTTCCCCAGCTTGCTAGTGCCTCTGTCAGCAAGGCCTTTTCATTGCTTTTGTGTTCTTTTTGCAAGGACCCTCTTTCACAGTGGCTAAGAGGTGCTTGTGAGCTCACTTCTACAGAGCCCTGCTTATGTTGAGGCAGCTCCAGGAGCAAAAGGTTTGCAGTATTAGGTCCCATTTCCCAAAATAGCCTTGCAAAATTTTATAGCCACATGATATTAAGAAAGAGAGTTGATAACATGTCAATTTTGCCCAGACAGCAAGACAATATGAAAAGAAAATATTCCTTATCATCCTTTCCCCTGTTGAAAACAAAGTTTTACAGAACCTTTCAGAAAAAAGGCTCCTCTCTAGAAATTATCAACTTAGGGCTATGTCTTCTAATAGAAATGTCATGACTCTTCCATTAGCAAATCCTGGACTATGCTTTGCCTGCAGACACAAGAATGCAATTTTTTCTCACAGGTACGTCACATCAAGGGACAGTTGAATTGATATTGGAATGCTTAAAATGCACAGAAAGTTGTTTAAAATATCTGTACAGAAATATCAAATTAAGGTATTAAGAAAATTATTCATACAGGTACAAATAATAGATTGTGGTAATCACTTGTCAGTGGTGGTTGACCAATGGATTGAGTTTTCTTAGTCATGCTTAGCCAAACTTTGGTAGGTGATTGTGTGACTCCTTACC
This sequence comes from Thryothorus ludovicianus, assembly GCA_013397245.1. Taxonomy (NCBI): domain Eukaryota; kingdom Metazoa; phylum Chordata; class Aves; order Passeriformes; family Certhiidae; genus Thryothorus; species Thryothorus ludovicianus. The sequence goes on along the minus strand of VZTB01006085.1, from coordinate 943,008 downwards.
AACATTTTTAGAATTCTGCATACAATTGAAAAGTGTTTCTGATCTTATTCAAAATTTTAATGTTAGAGAAATTCTTCTTTACTTCTGTATTTTTTTCCCCTGAAGAAAATAAGCTTGCTTATATTATAAACTTGGATTCTTAAATTTGTGTAAGCCAATGAAGAAAATAAAGGCAATTCATTAAATAAATTTCCAACTGCTTAGAGAAAACTTTTCTGTACAATAGAAGCTACAGGTGTCATCTTTCAACATTTAAAAACAAATTACCTGGATTGTTTCACTGACAGGACAAAATATATACAGCAGAGGCATTGTATGTTACAGTGGTTTTAAGCAACTGGTTTTAAGCAACTTAATGAATCTGTGTTTCATCCAAGATTTAACACACGTATTATATACAGATATCTACCACTATTCAATATATACATTGTCTGATATGTAGTGTTTTGTTATTGATTTTGTGAAAGGGGCTAGAGTAAGGTGCAATTCACAGTTATTATTGGGTTTTGCTACACAAGTACAACATGGGATGTGTTAAAATCACAGGCTGTGACCAAGGTAGAAACTCAAGGCTTTGTGAGTAGCAGGCAGAGGTGTAGAGGATGGGTGGCTTCAACCAAGACACCAGGGCAGCAGGAACCAGATGAGGTAAAAGGGAAACAGTAGAAAATCAGATTGAGACCATTTCAGTGGGTGTGAGGAGACGGAGGATGAATTTTAATGAATGTTTTATCTGCATGTGGGGAAGTGAACGTATCTTCACAGGTCTATCAATGTATGTGCACACACACAAATGTGAGTACAAGTTTTAAGCGGGTATCATAAGTACTGCCTTCAATTTTCTGTTCTTAATTATTAGAGGTGAATGTGGCCCTTTTTCACAGTCTAAATACTTTGTGCTTACTATTTATTTATTAGAGACTACATTCCACATTTTTTCATTTATTTCATGTGATGATATTTATGTTTCCTAACTTCCAGGACTGAAATTTTTCTATGCAGGAGAAAGGAGCTGAAGCTTTAATGGTATCCATAGAAAATTCTTGTTTAGCTTATTCACACTGCTCCAACTTAGTCATTTTGCTTAATACTCATTACATCCTAAGCTCCCAAATATATAGTTTGTAAACAAAACCATAAAAACATGTTTATAAATGTGTATTGGAGAGAAATGAACAATATATCACCTAAGCAATAATGGCGATTTATGTTCACATAAATGTTTGTAAATGCTTTCTTCATAGCATTAAATAGTTAGGTTCACTGTTAAGGTGGGTAAAAAGTGTATATATGTGTATGTAAATACATGCTACATATTCTTTATAATATAATTGTTATTGTTTTAGGTGAAATCTTCGATTCTGCTTTAACATAACACTGCACTGATATTTCAAGTTAAAGGTTCACTTTTCCCCTATCACTAATAGTTTTGTAAATTACTTTACAGAATTAAACTTCATAATGGTAGTCCTGACCAGGCTTCCTAGGCATTTTGTACTGTCAGGCTTCCCCTGTGTTTACTCTTGTAGTTTGATGCTTGTTGACATGTTGATTTGTGTTTTATACCATCAGATAGATTTTGCTCATTTGGAAGAATGAGATTAAAGAGAACATGCCACCTTTTCCTCTCCCTCCCTAGACTATAGTTCCTTCTGATTTAAACTCAGGTTTAAAAAGAAAAAAGGAAAAAAAAAAAAGGAGCTTTTGCAGCTAAGCTAAACTGGAGAAATCAACAGAATTTATTATCAAGGGAAGTCTTATCTTTCAAGCTAATACAAGACTTCGCAGCTATTGATTCCATGCTAAGGATGCATAAACTGTTAATTATGTGTGGAGGCAACAGAATAAACCTACTATCAAGAGAAAATGGGCAAATAATTGTCAGTAGTGCAGTTATATTTATCTGTTTACTACACCTATGATGCAGAGGCAGCTGTATTTTGCATCCAAAAAGATACATTCTAAAATATATTGAATATTCTCTCATTGCTACTGAAACTAGTGTGGTAGAGATGATTATCTGTATAATAATTCAGATGTTTTCTTCAGCTCCCAGAAGTATGTGGTCAATAAGAAATTTGTAAGCTGTCTTAATAAATCAGTCACTAGATGAAGTGAAAGGAGAAAAAACTCATAGATTTTCATATAATTACATTATAACCTTTGTTTGCACCAAAATAAATCTGTAGTGCTAACACAGTATAAATACCATAGTTTCATTTATTCTGGGTTCATATTTCACATGACAAACAGATGGACATACTAATGCACAAAAAGTTATTTCTTTTTGTGCTTGTATTCCATGTTTGTTTTGTGATATGTATGTGTCACACATTTGAGAAGGGAGGTGCCCAGCAATCCTTATGATTTTTATTGTGGGAATATATGCCTGTTAATTTTTTCTTTCTTGTCATACTGCAGAAAAGACTTCAAATTGTACTAGTTCTGTCAACTTCATTAACTTCTCTTCCTTTGGTGTTCACTATTTCTTAATGCTTCTAAGTTTAAAAAGATTGAAGGTTTGAGTTTTCAGATGTGACTGCCTAAAATAAAGCATCTTAAATGCTGATGTGAAACAAGATTTAGAAAAAAAACAAACCAACAGTAAAAAAAAAAATCTAAAACAAAACAAATAAAATCAATGCAACCAAACAAATACCCCTACTAACCTCAGTTAGACTTTTCAACTTGCATTTACATACACGACAGGCATCCTGGTTTTTGTAGATTCTGAGAATGAGGGAGTTCAAGTACTCCAACAGTGGAATAATATTTTATTCCAATAACATATGAGAAAGATGTATTGATGCCTTATATCATCCTTCATCAATATTGATCCAGTTGGTAATATAAAGTGATGTGGTTTTGGGTAGGAATACACATCAAGTAGGTAGAAGAGTGTCCCTGGCTGAAGGTAAGTAGTTCATGAACTATCATTATGTAGCAAGAATTGACGCCGAAGCTGATAATTTTTTTATTACTTTACTTCAAAGCCATCTTTACTCTATGGAAATGGTCAAAAATCTGCCAGTTGCAAGAAACAACTATTGGCAAGAATTATTCTGTCATAAAGACAGCCTGTTTTATGAAAATCAGGCTGAAATGCATGGCATTTTTGGGGTGTCTGAAGGATCTTCCTGTATTATCATCATATTATTAAATAATGGAGTTATTGGGAGTTAATCTGAGCTAAATTCTCTTGGACTTGTAGGCTAATAATCTTTGAAACTCAGGGGCTTCATCATGGATATTCTAGTACAGCTCACCTTACCTAGGGATTTTTTGCTAGCTTTGTTCATAACATAACTTAATTACAGTTTGCTCCTTTGACAACAGCACGTTACCCTCAGAAGTGGAGAAGTGATCACAGTTGACGTGCATAGTTCTTACTAAAACTGTAGTTGACTCTGGAAATATTTAACTCTAATTTGGTCCTTTTAATGAATCATACATTTTATATTCAGCAGTCCTAACCAAGTTTATGATGTGAGGAATTTACTATCTATATAAAAATCCTTTCTGCCTGATTCATCATTTAGTAATAACAAAAGTAATAATTGAGAGTAATGCAGCTGAAATGAGTAAGCAAGAAACCTTTATTTACTGTTTTCTTACTGCACTTCTAACAGCCATTCCTATGTGGGTTGTGCTTCCTTCAGCTCTTTTCCCTCTCACCTTTCTTCCAGGTTCTTATCAGGGTTCTTTCAGAATAATTCTTTACAACAACAGGACCTTTTCTTTTTTTTTTTTTTTTTTTTTTTGAGTTTTGGGAACATTTTGATTTTGTAGGACCTTGCATGAACTGAGAAAGGATCAACAACCGCAATGACATCTTAGAATAATCCTCTTTTATTTCCCACACGCCAAGGAAAGAATTACCCTGGGAAGGTCAGGAGAAGACAAAGGACAAGAAGCTCAGGTTCTCATAGAAGAAAAGTCTGGGAAATTCCAGTGGTTGTTCAGACTGAGAATATGAGCAGAAATACAAGGACTTCTTTTTGTCTATATAGTTTTTGTTTTAAAACACAAGATAATTAAAGGAGCCTTGGTGGGAAACAGTGTGCTTTAAATTATGGGGTTATTACCTGTACTTTTTAAATAATGTCATAAATTTGCTTTTTTATATGAGAGTTTTTATTTAGCAGAAGCCCTACATCTCTCCAGAATTCCCTCAAATGTACAAATTTGTACATTATCACACCTTCCAAGTCCAGTTAGTTGTCTCCTCCAGTGTCACCAATGAAGGTTACCTGGGTTGCTCTTAAACTTGATCAGACTTCCAGTCAATGTGTAAAGCAGAAATTGTAAGTCAGCTCCTCAATGTAATGACAGACTAGAAAGAGTTCAAGGAGGAGGAAGAATCCAAAAGCCAACCCCAATTAAAAATTGAATACACAGTGTATAGACAGGATATGCTGTCTTTTAGGAAGCACCGTCTTTATCTGAAATATTTGTGCTTTAAAATTTGTCCAGTTGTTTTCCATTTCATGTGAACAAATGTTCATTTTGGTTGCTAGTCTGAAGATTTAATTCAACCATCTCTGCCAGGTACATGGAAATTAAACTGTCTTGCAGTCAATATTTAGGATTTCTGAAGAAAGACAGCAAAAGCAGAGCACATATCACACTTTGCTAGCCTCATTGAATGGGATTTTTTTTCACAGCTTTCAGGACATCTGTTTATCTCTGATTGACAGCTGGCTAATATGTATCATTAAAAAGAGGTTCTGAGGAAATGCATGCTCTCACCTTGCTGTTTCTGCAGCTGTGAAGGCTTTTGTTTTCACTCCTATCTCTGTATAAGTGAAGATAATGTCTACAAAGAGGCTTGATATTGACCTGTCATATCACGTGTTGCTTATCAAGCACTAAAGAAATTGAATTTCATTTTATCTGTTATTTAGAGAGTGTTATTAAATCATCCTGCAGTTGAGGTTGGATGGGGTTAACAGGTTCTGTCTCTTTCACCATCTATCCCTCTACTGTTAACCTTTGGAGAATTACTAAGATGTTCTTTATTTTATCCCATAACGTTTGGTTAAATCTTCTTGATCCAGAAATTGTTGTGATTAAGTGCCTTGTGTATGTAATTTTTTTACATTTTCTGGATAAGGATTGACGACTTAGTAATCTGTACAAATGTGGACATCTCTTATCATCTGGTTTCTTGGTTGTTTTGATATTCTCCTAGTGCCTCTTCTTTTAATTGGTTCAGTGAGGTTAAAACCAGTCAGATTGGATAATAGATCTGAGTCAGCAAGCACTTGGTAGTATTTGTGTGCCAAGACACAAAGCAGGGGTGAGGAGAAGAGAGATAACAGAGATGGGTATTGCCGGGTGTTAAAAGCAAAGGGCAGAGGGAGAAGCTGGCTGTAAGAAAAGGTGGGAAGGGGGTGGAGGTCATAGCAGCAGCCCATGGGCAGGCAAGGTAAGGCAGAAGGGAGCCTGTCATCTCTAGAGGTGTTCACGAGAATCTAAAGGTCAACCCTGCCACCACCACCAAATGCCAGATCCTCCATATGTTTTGTTGCTGGGTTTCTGTTTGAAGCTCTAACTCTGCCAGTCAGGATGTTCATATCTAAGAGCTTGATGCAGTCACAGGATATTGAATTGCCTGCAACAACAGAAGTCCTGTATACTTACTGCTGTCACCACAAAAGAAATACCTCCAGCCTTTTATCTGATGGAGAAAAAGGCTTGAAAAAACCAAATAAATTATGAATATCTTCTCCCAAAAAATTTAAATTTTAAATACAAGAGTTAATGCAAAACAAAAAAGAAAAGAGCCTTTTCATTCAAATTCAAAGCTCTCAATCAAGAAATCTTTCTAAAAGAATAAGCCAAATTATTGTTTTTCAAATAACGTGTCCTTATGCTCAGATATTCAATTAGTATCTGGGCACTGTTATACTTTTTCAAACTTGTTCTAAGAAAACCTTTTTAAAAAACCCACTAAATCTTTTTTTCTGAAAAAAGACTAGAGTACAGGATTGGAGTTAGAATTTGGGTAATGCATTTTAATTCATATTCCTTGCAGTTCAGTGCATTGTAAATGAGCTCTATGAATTGCTGCAGCTAGGTGTCTGATGGCCAGCAATGACCTGGAGCTGAGTTCAGTTTTCTTGTGGCAGTAATTCACTTTGTAGCTTTGAACAAGCTATTAACCTTTTTTGTGCCTCTTTCTCTTCACAGAAAAATTTTAACACTACTTACATGTCTCACAGAGGTAATTGGTAAATTAATGTTTGAAAAATATTAAGTGCCTTCTGCCATCATTACTGACACTCCAGTGAACAGGTGAAGGATTGAGCAGGTATTTTGAGACCATCTTGTTTTTTCCCTCTTTGTCATAAGTTGCCTATTTGGCATGGGTAATTCAACAAAGAAGTAAGAACTCTTGTGCTTGAAAGTCCATGTATTTTGAATAAAAGTTCTAGATGTGACTTAAGAAGGAAATATGAGAAATAAACTAGGAAGACAAGACGTGAATTGAATTATTTGGATTAGCAGTACTCACAGAGTATCAAGAAATCAGAAGAGAATACATAAATTTAAATAAAATCCCAGTAGGTTTAAGGAAATCTTTCAGGGAAACATAAACCCTAAATTGTGATGGAAAATGGAAAAAAAATTAGATGAACACTATTTGCTCCAATTGAGATCAAAGCTATTCTTAATGAGGCGGTTGAGATCTTTGGGAAGCCTACTCAAAAATTCAGTAGTGCCTTTGCTGAGAAAAGTAATTATTTGAAGATTGCTTTCTACTGAGGTGTTACAGATGGAGGCTTTGTGGTGTGGTAGTTTAAAACAATTGGTCTTTACCTCTAGAGATTCCCAAGATGAACATTGCCCAGAAGAAAGAGTAAAATTGTATTTTTAAGCATCGTTTTAGGAGCAGTGGGACAGTTGGCAGGGTTTACTAAAGCTGTTGAGAGACTCTGCAGACTTTAATTACCATCTCAATATTGCAGAAGTTGTTTAATTTCTGCCAAAGAAGGGAATAGTTGTGAGAATGTGAGATCAGACTCTGTCTTTCATTCTTTCCTTTTGACAGGTGAATAAAAGATGCTTTTCAGTATCTCCTCTGATGCTGTGACACATTTGCAAAACTTGCATAGAATTGTAAAATAAGTTTTCTTTAAGACTAACAAAGATTTTATTTTTTTTCTTCTCTCTTGAAAGTGCTGTGCAGCATAGTGAAAATGTAGTTTAAGTCTTGTCGTGAGAGATGCAAGATGAAAATATTGTGCATTTTCTGTTACTGATTAGTTGGCTTCAATCATTAATAGTTTCAGACTTCATGGTCAGACACCAGGTGTTATGTTGTGCTAATTCCAATAAATTTTGAGTTCAGGTTTGAATTCCATCTCTAATGAGATTGGCCAGAGGCACAAACTGGAGTAGGAGAACAAAGAAGAAATTACTAAAATGAGAAAAATCATTCCATTTCAGAGGGAAAACCTAGCCAGTAACACATTTCCTTGGTGAAGGATATGTTTATTTTTTAGGCCTCAAACTCTAAATTACAGTATGCATAACTAACTTTTGCACTGTCATTCATATGGGGAAAAGGCTGATTTTGTTTATACATATACATACATAAACCTGTATGCATGTATGTATGTGTCCTAGTTCTCTTCCTCCATGGTGCTTGAGTGTGTTCAGTTTTTCCCCAAGTGCTTGCAGTAGCCATGAGAATACTGATTCTTTGAAGACTCTTACCAGCTCCTTCAGATCTACTATGTTGCTATTTTTTTTCCATGCAAACCATGTGAACCACCTCACATCACTCTCTACTTGCTAAAGCATCAGCTTTTGTTTTCTCTATAAAAACCTGTTTTTTCTCCTTCTCTTCAGGTCTCTTCTCTCTCAAGGACCTTTTCAATGCTATCTTTCAGTTTCAAATCTCTATTGTTACAGTACACAGTGTGTTCAGAGGGCTGCTACCCAGAAAAGTGTTCTTATTTAATTGCATTTTTCACTGTATATATGATAAATCAATGCTTAATGGCAAAGGTAATATATGTGCATGCTCAAAATAAAGAAAGGATAGATCATGGCAACAAATAGGTGTAATTTTTAATCCTTAGCACACATCATGTTACTAGGAATACCTTCATGTTATATTTAGAATTCCGTTGTTTTGATGTTTGAAACTAAATGTTTGCAGTTTGTCTGGCAAACAGCATGCTGAATAGATTACACTGATTCACGTTTCCTTATTTCAATATACCATCTGTGCTTTTGGCTGGTTTTTTCCTCATTGGAACTCAGAAATGCAAGTTACAAAGAACAGTGATACTCAGAAAGAGAAATCCTATATTTCACTTCCTTGAATAATCTTGACTGCTTTGACCTTAAACCAACAAGGACACAAGGCTGAAGCTATATCAACAGCAGGCTCTATTTTTTCTGGTGAGGAAGCATGTACTAGCAGGGTATATTTTCAGTGAAACTCTAGTATATACAGTCATGGTCATGATTTTCATTGTGTAATTATTTTAATTAAGTTCAACGATAAAAGTTACTCTAGCATGAGGAATGAATGCACCAGAGAGACAGTGAAAGATTGATGAATGCTTGGGGAGCGCCACGTACTCTGCTGGTGGAATGCACGTGTGGAGGAGCAGCTGAGCTTGGGGAGCAGGTCAGAGATTACCTGCTCAGGGTAGTCATGGTTTTGGGGCTCTGAAGGAATCAGGATGCAATGGGAATATCCAAAAGCACTTTTATGCTATTTCTGATGGGTTTTGCTTGAATGAATGGCTTCATTACTAAAATCATAAACACTAATTAATATCTGCATCATTTTTGTAACTGCTGGTTTAGTAAGGTAATTAGTACAATAAGTATGCAGCGTTGCTTGGTGGTATGATAAATCATAATGTAGTAAATGTTCACTCTTTACCATTATGATGTATTATCTAATTTACACAGGTAAAAAGATGGAAAAGGATAAGGGGGAAACCAAGAAGGGAAGCCAGTAGTGACAGCTGGGTGGCCTTTTGGTTACTCTTGCATCTGGTGCTGTATTCTCAATTGCTTTGAACTGCTCCACTGATAATTTAGCTATACTTTTTCTCACTATTGTTAAGTCTCCATCACTGATTAAAGCTAGGACAAAGAGGAATGAAGTAAAACAAATTAAAGAATGTTTTTTCCTCCTGTGCAAAGGATGATACTTACCTGTTTGTTGGGTGCTTTCTTCACTCTCACGCTCCTGAACGTACCATTTAGCAGCTACAGTTCAGTGCTGGTGAAGACTAACAGTGTTTTCTTCATTATGCTCTATTTTCCAGAACCTATGAGAACACCAAAAACACTGAAGATTGCTGAGATCCAGGCCAGACACATCGCTGTGGATTGGGAATCTCTGGGATACAACATCACTCGTTGCCATACTTTCAATGTCACTATATGCTACCACTACTTCTGCGGACACAACGAGAGCAAAGCAGACTGCTTGGACATGGACCCCAAAGCACCTCAGCACGTTGTGGATCATTTACCTCCCTACACAAATGTCAGCCTCAAGATGATCTTAACCAACCCAGAAGGGAGGAAGGAAAGTGAGGAGACCATTATCCAGACTGATGAAGACGGTATGTTAAATGAATGTTCTTATGGAAATTACATCCAAGTCCAGTCTAGGCAGGTGGAAGGAAATGACCATGTGTGTTACAATATGTATTGTGAAGGGTGGAAGTTCTCTTCTATTAATGTACTAATTAGCCCCAAAATGGCAGCTATGAAGGTAATATGGCTGTCACCCTGCATATATAGGTAAAATTGTCCATGCAGCACAAGTCAAACTGGATCTCTCTCTGTGTGTCTCTCTCCAGAAAAAGGAGGATGGCTTCCCAGTCTTTCAAAAACTGTGTTAATGCAGGTGATGAGAAACACATGGTGGTGTTAGACCACTTCACAGTATTAGGTGGAGTATTTGAAAGTTAGTTCTGTAAATCATATTTAAATATTGAGTTCAGTGCTTAAAGACTCTATTCAAGATTTCAAATCTCTATAGCAAATATACTTGAGCAATAATTTATGTTGCAGGTCACAGAATATAATATCTGTTTACTATTTGAAAGCCCCCTTATCAAGATAAAGTATTATTTTGACTTGGGAATTAATTCAGTAATCTGTAAGGGTCCTTTCAGACTCCAGATATTCTGTGATTCTTCTTTAAAATGCTTTCAATAAGGTTTCAACAAGACAGTTGAATTTACCTCAGTTGTGAAAAAATAAACAATGGATGTAGACAAGTTAATGGTGACACATTCAGAGGTTAGGCTATGAATCTTGGTATCAAATATATGAAAATAAAAATTGATATTTTTCCCTAATAATATTTAAAATGTGGTAACAAAAAACATTTTTAGTTTCTTTTTCTTGTGTTTGGATTTTGTGAAAGTACTGACAATAGCAAAATGAAAATAGATACTTCTATAGGTAACAAAAATAGAATACTTAGACAAATGTAAAAGTGTAGATAAATAAAAAGGTAAAATTGTAAAAGGTAGCGTGTTTATTTGCCTGCAAAATAAATGAATGGAAAATATAGCTTTATATAGCTATCAGTGTTAGAGTCTGGTAGTGCTGTTTTTCCATATATTTTCAATTTTATGAGAAATAAAAGAGGAATATATTTACTGTTACAACAGAGAGAAAAAATTATTGAATAGGTAGAATATGAGGAGCTGTAGAAAACTGTAGACACATAGATTCATCATATGAAGACTTACTGACAAGTACAGAATTAGAATATTTCATGGAATTCAAATTAATTTTCAAGTTGATTTTAAACATATTTCATGATTAATCATTTTTGTGTTTGTGTTTACATTGTAGATATGTATGGTTGTATTTTCCTTGAAGTTAAAAAGAGTAGTAGTGATATTGTGAAGTCCATGGAAAATAGATTTCTTTTCCTTTCTACCCGGGTTTTCAAGAAAGGTTGTGATTTCCAGTGGCCTTTGTCTTGTTAGATATGCGGAGATGGCAGATGGTCACTGTGTCAGTACTTTTCAGGAGCAGAGTCAAGTGAGTTTATATATTTTGTCTCCCGGTTTTGTTGTGGATTTTTCTTTGAAGATGGTGCACATAAGGCAGGTTTTGGTCTTAAGCTAGCACACCAGTGTTCTGTCAGTGAACCCAAGTCAGCTTCGGTGTCAACAAGCAGTGTAGTGTAGAAGAAGCCTCACCCAGTGAACAAAAGTTGTCTGGGTAAACTGTTTGAAGCAGATGTTATTTTCACAGAGGGACTAATACATTTTAAAAGGTACCTATATTTAGATGTGCTGGTGGTAATAATGTTTGTGACATGAAAATAGCTCCTGTGAGCTTTACTCTGTGAAACTACCGGGATTTTAATTTTGTGTTACTGATTGATTGGAAGTCTATGTCCATTGTGCCATTACTTCAAAGTTCAGGGCTTGAATACAATGTACAATACTGAGAAGTTCACACCTGAGTCTTTTCTTGAGATCTCACAGCAATAGTAAACTAAATCCTATGGTTGACTGCTTGTGTGCACAATGCTAATCTAGTTCCAGTCTGAGTGATCAAGTATCTGACCCTATATCCAAGCACATTTTGAAACCTAAAGCAGGACTTGGATTAAGAAGACAAGAGGTCCAGTTATAGATGTGATTCTGCGTCCTACATTTCATGTATGATCAGATGAACCTGCATTGTCTTCATAATTTTTGCAGGTTTTTTAGAGCAACCATAATTTTAATTAGATCATGGAGGCATTATCAGTGATTCATTTTGGAGAAAGAATATAGAGGAAATAGTGTTGTTCCACATTTTTGCAAATAATGTTGGAAATAGCTCCTGATTACATGATTATCTGAAACTGTGCACTTATGTTGTATACTTATAAATAGAAACTTTGAAAACTCCAGATGACAATTCATAATTAAATTTTTGTTAGCTTTTCTGTAGTGTGGGATTCCTTCCAGTGTTGGGTTTTTTTTCCACAGGGCACTGCTAAACAAGCAAAAACTTCATAGACTCTTGGAGTTAGAGATGCCTACGCCATGTTTTCCTGTCTCTCTTCACCTCTACCATTTTGCCCTCATGTTCTGTTTTTCATCATACTTCCCCATGCTTCCAAGCTGTCCCTTTGGTGTCTTCACTTGTTGTTGTTATGTTTTAACCTTCCTTTCATCTCACCACATCTTTCATGTCGATTCCTCCCTTCTGCCAGCATCTTTACACTTTTCTGTACTTCTAGGATTTCCTAAAAGCAGAGGACTTTTATGAGGGTCTTTTGTGAGACAGGGAGGATCTCTTGTTGTCTTTCACAAAGACTCACATTTTTGTAATGCTTTGCAGCTGGACTTGGAGTCTTTCAGAAATGGTCAGATCTGTCAGAATGATGAGTGGTAACTCATTTGCATATGATACCTGCCTATTCAAGAAAGAAGTCAAGAAACTATTAGTAGAAGAATGAGGTTAGATTCAAAAGCTGTGCTTCAGATCTTGGGAGCCATGGCTGACAAATGAGGAAAGTATTAATAGTTTGTAATTCAATATCTGCAAGATAGTAAAGCCCAGGAATAATACCATGACAGTCTGAAGAAAGTCTTTCTTTTGACCAGAGCTAGGTTTGAATACTTAGTAATTTCAGTATGTCTGTTTATCCTAGGAGGATGGAATTAATCTTTAAAGTATGTTTTAATACTTCCAGGAAGTTGTATTCCATGTAAAAATTAAACCCCTGAATAAGACACTGTTAAACAAGTCTGGCAAAAAAGATTGTGAAAACAGGGAAATTTCTGCATGTTTTAAAAATAAAACAACATATTTCACTTTGTAGATAAATCACACAGCTACTTAGGTTTGGAAGAAAGCTCTCCTGAGTACACAGGCACTTGGGATTATCTCTGCTATGGCTGGGACTCACTGCTTTTTCTGGCTTGTACAGAAGATGGACATTATTTGAAGAATTTGGTAAAGGAAGTAGAGGAAGGCTCTTGCAACCTGGGACTGCATACATGCTGGGCAAAGACAGTGTTTGGCACTTTGAGACAAAGTACAACAACCAGCAGTGGATTTATCACAGCATGAATCATCAGCATGCACATGTTCTTAGAGCTGCCTGTTGACCAGAGTGCTGCCAACTCAGAGGGACCCCTTGTAAAAGCAGTGGATGAATGGGATTAAAGGAGATAAATGCTTCCTTAATTTTTAATTGGAAACAGATGCAAAATGCAGTGGATTAACAGCAGTGACATTAGCCCTGAGAGAGCAGCTCCAGAGAAAGCAAATTGTGAAGCTCAAAGTGTTCGATGGTGATTTTATAACCAGTAAGGGAGTGTGTCGTCTAACAGTAGGCAAACAACTAATTGAAAAGAATCATTTGGAATATGAGAAGTAGCCATTTTGGAGCTTAAAGTATAAGAGAGCTTTGGTCTGGGGCAAAGCATGTGCTCATTGGACACAAATGAGGTCCCCTGATCTTTCAGAGGCTGTGGCTCATTCTGCACCGTGCAGAGATATTGAGAGCTATGATGCAGGGTTAAGCCACTAACTGTCCAATCATTACTCATGCTCCTGGAAAAACTCCAACAGGCTTGCCACTCTGGGGAACAGCAGAGGAAGAGGAAATGTTATAATTAGAGGACAAAAAAAAAAGAGTGAAATACTTTGCATACTGTCTAAACGTGTGTCCTGACTTCAGCTGGGATAAAGTTAATTTTCCTCCTAGGGGCTGATACAGTGGTTTGGATTTAGGAAGATAATGATGTTGATAAAACGCTGATAGTTTAGTTGTTCCTAAGTAGTGTTTATACTTGGTTAAGGGCTTTTCAGCTTCTCATGTCCTGCCAGCGAGAAGGCTGGAGTGGCACAAGAGGCTGGGAGGGGATGCAGCCAGCACCCTGACCAAAACAGGCCAAAGAGACATTCCATACCACAGAATATCATGCTCAGTTTATAAACTGGGGACAAACCTGGCCAGGGTTCACAGCTGGGAAAACATCTGAGCATCAGTCTGTGAGTGGTGAGCAATTGCAATGCACAGAATTTGTTACATATATTCTGATTATTTTGTCATTGCTATTCTTATTATTTTCTTTTATTTTTTTTTGCCCCATCTATCTACTGAGGGAGGAGTGAGCAACAGGCTGGGTGAAGCTTAGTTGCTATGACACTGGGGCTGGAAAAGAAATGTCAAGTGGAGCATATACACCACTTTCAATATAAAGTTTTTTTCACAATAACTTTCAATAGTATGTTTTCCTTTACTGCAAATAGTCCAACTTGAGGGATTTCCAAAGAAGTAATTTTTGTCACCACTTTTTCTGCAAAAGCTCTTGTGATAAAGACCAGTAAGAGCAGTTCTGGTTTTGTTTTTCCTTTTTAATACATAAAATTTGCTTCTATTTAAAACTTAGTCTCCAGCTGTAGCAAAGTGTATAGTAAAAATGGCAAATCCCATGAAAAAAGCCATTAGAAAGTTGAACAATTTTAGTCTCTGGTAACATTTGAACAGTAGGAGAGATTAACTGTCACCACCTCCTAAAAATGAGCGTCTACTTTGAGAGAAAGGCTGTAAGTTTGCTGCTGATATGCTGCCCTTTTTGATTACAACAAAGGATTTTTTCCCAATATAACCCTACATATTTCTCACATAGCTTTTACCACAGAGCATAGCAATACTGTGCATGGCTTTCATGAAGTATAATAATAAAAATACTGTGTTTACTTGCACTCTCCTTATTTTGTAGCAGGAAAGCTGAAGCAATATAAATTCATTTTTATAGTGGTTGGTGTCAGTTAATACATTGTTTTTCCAGAAGTAATGTATAGTAATATAAATTTCCTGTTAAGTCCATGTAGAACAACATTTAAGTGACACTATTTGTGAATGACAATTTATTTGTGACTATGACATAATTTAATGCAAATATATTGGTCTAAAATGAATTGATGTGATGTCAGATTTATGGTTTGTATTTTTGTTATGCATAGTATTTATGAAGTCCATCATCCCACATGCATATAGAATAAAAGATTATCAGCTATTCACTATATGAATATACAGTTTTATTAAAAGGCCTCTGGAGATGCATGTAAATTACGAAAGAAGAGCTTGTGTTGTTTTCACTATAAAACTTTGCTGAGATTCCTTTTGAATTTGTTTTATCTTATTTTTATTTATATATGCATTTTATGTTTGTACTCTTTTTTACTGGTGTTTTTTTTTCTTGTTGGTGTTTTGCATGTTTTGTTTTGGTGGTTTTTTTTGCTTAAGTTCAAAAGCTCTTCTGATATCCACACAGTTAAACCCTCCTAAATTATTTTACTTCTTCAGATAAGTGTAAATACTGAATTCTTGGAAGTTTAGCATAGAATAATGCAAGGGAAAGAAAGTGAATTTACTGTTGTTGACACTGAGAGATGGTAGGTCACACTTCACAAGGTCAGCAGACGAGAATCCTTTTCAAGAGTGGGTGAAGAGGCCAAAAGGTCTAAATTCTACTCCTCTAGCAGCCACTTTTACTTCTCGAATTATTCAAATGATTATGTTAAGTAACATACTTCACCTTAAACACATTTGTAATAGTCTTGTGTTTTGTGATTTAAGTGTAAACTGTCTGTAAGTCCAAGGGAAAATTGAGAGCTTGTGTAGGAAAAGAATGGGAGCTGAGAAGTCAGCAAAAATGTGCTGTGGTTTGTGATGGAACTTCTGGAAATACACAAGTCTGAAGAAAGTCTTTCCTGCTATTTGTGTGGAATTTTCTGAAAGCTATTATCAACACAAGGTTGACATTTACCTGCCTAGTTTTGACCCAAGTCCTTGCTAAATATCATACAAAGGCGTATTGGGTCTGGCTGGAATGAGCTCGTTTTCCCTCAGCAGCCCCCCAGTGCTGTGCTGTGCATTGGTACCCAGAAAGGTGCTGATGGCACACCCATGTCCTGGCTGCTGCTGGGCACTGCACCAGTGCTGCCTCTCAACATCCCCCCTCAGCCAGAGGCTGAGAGTGGGCGAGATCCTGGGGACACAGCCAGGCCAGCTGACCCAAATTAACCAAAGGGCTATTGCATGCCATCTGACATCAGCTCAAATGTAAAAGTGAAGAGAGGCAGAAGGAATGGGGGTGGGGTGTATTCTTTATTTTACAAGTTTTGTCTTCTGGAGCAACCACTGAACATGCTGAAGCTTCCCTAGAAGTGGCTGAGCACTGCTCATTGATGAGAAGTAGAGATTAAATTTTCCACTTTGCTTATACACAAGCAAACTTTTGCTCTTTTGGATGTTTTTTTCCCCTCTTTAGCAATCTGCCTTATCTCAGCCACTAACTATTTTCCATCTTATTTTCTCTCCTCTGTCCTGCTGGGATGGGGAGTGAGAGAGCAGCTTGGTGGGTACTTAGCATCCAGACAAGGTCAATCCACTACAAAAGGGAAGGCTCTTAACACTGTTTTGGAAAGGTGAAGTTTAAGGTATTTCTGGAGTCCTAAGAGTCATGCTGGGAGTCACAGGGAATAGACAGCAATGGCTGCCTACATGGAGAAATGCAGTTTAAGTCTTCTGAGTAGTGTTACCAACAGGTTATCTTGCTATTATTCTTTGTTAGTGGGTTTTTTCACTTGTTTAGGGATTTTTTATTCATTTTGGCCTTGTTAAAATTTCTGTTTGTAACAAATACTGACCTAATAACAAAGACATAAAAGAACAAATGAGGATGCCAAGGAACTATTTTGACTAACCTGAAGATATTCTGTTCTTTAAGCAAATTCTCTTACTCCTACTTTTCTCTCTCCTCACTGCCTTTACCCTTTTGGTAAAGCAGTGCAATTAAAAGACATTTTTACAGTGGCTGAACTGGAAAATAGAAAGGAAATAATAACTTCAGACCATCAAAATGTGTCCGTCAAAGTAATATTAATTTATATTCCTTTTTCTGGGCACTTGAACTTTTATTTGTTTCTTTGTTTTAATTCCAGCTGAATTCTCAAATTATTTTAGTTAATCCCAACATTCATTTTTTATGAATGTATGGGATGAGTTTGTGGGAGTTACTGTTCTCTTTCCTTAGATGTTTGGTCTCTTTTTTTTTCTTACCTTTTTGAACTGGGATTTCAAGCAAGCTGCTCATTGCTGTGATAGCTTCTGTTCTTATACCCTTCCCATGCCAGGGGGAAGAGAAGCATTGAAACTAAACGGAATCATGTAATTCCAGTCACTTTAACATTACTACTGATGCCTTAAGCATCAAATTTTGTACTGCAGGAGAAGAAAAAGTCATGGAATGAGATGAGCCTAGAGGCTTCTCCCATCTTGGCGTTTAAACCGAAGGTGTAGGAAGATTTATGCAACTGTCAAATGCAGAGCCCTGTACCCAGTTTCAACTGAATATGAAATATTTCTCTTTTAAAGCACCACACAAGAAGTGTTTTTCATGTTTTTGAGCAATCATGTCTGTTTTCTTTTTACCTCACGTACTTTGATGTGGTTTAATGTCAGGCTTCATACACTGTTTACATGCCCTGGTGTGTACCCGTGTTCTATCCCAAACACGAGCACACAAAAAATCATGCATGCCTCTCCTAAGGAAAATGTTACGTGCAGCAGGGTACATTCATACCTCTTTTGAGATGTAAGGAAATACTCTAGAGCATTCCCATGAAAAATGAAATATTGCCTACAGGAAATCTCTCAATGACACAAACAGCACAGAGGGGCTGTCACTGCATGTCAGCCTTCATCCACTGCCTGGTCTATCCTGGGACACTGAAGAAAAGCACCAGTCTGTGATTTTAGTTAAACTTCTCCTAAGCCTTCTTAAGACATTTGGATAAACACGTTCTATGAAGCTCCCACCTATTTAATTCTGGGCTTTTTTGACTACTTGAATTTAAAATTAATGTGCCAAGCTATGTTTGTACCAAGGGTCAGATCATCATTTATAGTTTGCATGTAGACTGAAGCAAATTTCACTGATGGGAGAGACCACTCACTCTTTCCAGCTGCTAGCACAGTACCTCGCACTTCCTTTGATCCCTTAAATTTTAATTTATTTTTTCTCCTTTTAATACTTCAGTCTGCTTTGATAATGAATATCCAAGGAGTGTCATGCATAAGACTCACTGAAAGTTGCATTGAAGAAAATAGGCTTATTAGAAGGAGAGAAATACACATCAATATACTAAATAGAAATAACATTTTAGCTCAAAAGACTGCAAATTTGAACAACCTTGTCTCTTTGAGGGGGGAAGGTGTTTCATTGGGTTCAGGGTTTCTCCAGGCGGTCACTTATGTTCACCTCCTTCTTTCAGCATGTGTATGTTCAAATCTAGGTGTGCTGCTCTGATAAAAAGGAATCGTATATGTAGGCAAAAATATCTTGTAAGCTGTAATGGGAGATAACTAAATGTTTTTTGCCCAGTGTTGATGGGATTACCAGGTGCTGTGAATCACTTGGGAAAAGAGGCCTGAGGTGACATTTCAGACTTGTTATTATACCAGGGATATTGATTCCATTTAAAATAAGAAAGTAGGGTCATCTTAGTGTTGTTCAGTTCAAAGCTTTGAAAACATCTCTTATTGGAAAGATTTGAAGTGGCCAGTCTTGACCCTTCTGCACAAGAGGAGGGTCAAAAGCTGAAAGAAATGCCAGCTGAGCTGGTGTGTTTCCCCATGTTCAGCCCTCTCTTTTAAATGAGCATTTCTCTTAAAACAACAAATCATAAGAAGATGTGTTTGAAAACTATTTTGTAAGAATTTCTCTCCTTTGGAAGAAGCTGTATAACAGAAGCTCTTCCTTGCCTTTGATTTTTTCCTTTTAAAAGAATTTTAGAACCATGTAGTCCTTGTCCTATGATACGCTTATTACAGAGTTCAGTGATGTTCCCTGAAGTTGTAATCTAGCTTGAACTGTTTCCCCTGGCTATACTACGAGACAATTTGACTTTGCATGGAGTTTTGAAAACCATATGTGGGAATAACGTTAATGTTTCAACTTCATGCTCTCTCTGCACTGCAAATGACAAAATACACTTTGAAGTGCTTTTTCACACACTCTGCCATTGCCTTTTGCATGCAAATGAATATTAATATAAATAGACCTGTGCTCACTTTTGGTTTTAATAGGATGTTCTGTCATCTCTTTAGTTTTTCTGTCCCTTGAATTTCCTATTTTTAAAACTTCCATTTTGTTTGTAGTGCCAGGCCCTATACCTGCCAAATCAGTGAAAGGAACTCCTTTTGAAGATAAGATCTTCCTCAACTGGAAGGAACCTGTGGATCCAAACGGCATCATTACTCAGTATGAGGTAATCATTAAATACCTAACAAGCATAGGATGGGGCTAGGGAGGGGCATCAAGAGAGGTGGCTGGCAGTGGGTGTTTATGCTCTGTACACAGCTATTCAGTAATACGCTCCTTTAATTTACTGAATACACGATTTTCTGTAGTGATTAGGTACTCAAAATTTGTAATTATGTTGCATATGATTGTCCCTCCCTGTCAAGTGCCTTAAAAATCTTTTATTGTTGCTATACACCATTCCAAAGCCATGATAGCCATGATCTGCAAAATTTTCTTCATTGGAAGAGAAGGTTACATGAAAAATAAGATGGTTATTGAATTTGGAGCAAAGGTTTTTTTTTAGCTTTGTTAGATTTTTAGATATCACCCTTTAAGAAAACATCCCTATAAATTCTGTTTAGTGTATTTAATTTATGAGCCTTCTGGGGACCTCCACAGGAGGTTAGCAGGTAACAAAACCTGATTTGAGCAACAAACATCGTACTTTCCAGCACTCCTCTTTTAAAAAAACAGAAGATATAGCTTCGTGTTTTAGTGAATTATAAGGACACAAGCCAACAAATCAAGCAAAACCCCTTAAAATTTTATTTATTTATTTATTTAATGCAGACAAAATTCACTAAATAGTCTGGGTTAAACCAGGTGGGCAGCTCAACCCTACTCAGCTGTTCTCTCACTTCCCCTCAGTGGAAAGTAACAGTGACATTTTCCATACATGAACTATGTAAACACAGTTGATGAATGGGATTAAAGCAGATAAATACTTCCTTAGTTTTTAATTGGAAACAGATGCAAAAGGCAGTGGATTAACAGGAGTAGTGACATTAGCCCTAAGAGAGCAGAAAGCAAAGAGAGCAAAATTTGCTCTCCAGAGAGAGCAAATCGTGAAGCTCAAAGTGTTTGATGGTGATTTTGTAACCAGCAAGGAAGTCTATCATCCAGCAGTAATGATGAAGGGTGCCTGCATAGTCTTTCAAGTAAGGCAAACTCTTCAATAGTATACATGAAATCCTCATTGGTTTAGTGCTGGACTTGGCATTGTTGGATGAATGGTCGGAAACAATGGTCTTAAGGATCTTTTCCAACCTAAATGATTCTGTGATTCTGTGGTATCCCCAAGATAAATGGGTAGCTAGATGGGCATGTGTCTTTTGTTTCTTTTTCAGCTGAGCTAACCTAAATCCCTTGTGCCAAAACCTTTAAGAGTTGTTGCAAAAATAATTGTTTCCCCAGGTCAGCTATAGCAGTATACAGTCATTTGATCCCGCAGTTCCGGTGGCAGGACCCCCACAAACAGTATCCAAGCTGTGGAACAGCACACACCACGTCTTCTCTCACCTGCACCCTGGTACTACTTACCAGTTCTTCATACGTGCAAGCACCGTCAAAGGGTTTGGACCAGCAACTACGATCAACGTAACAACCAACATCTCAGGTAAAAACAAACGGCAGCACAAAGAAAAATCGGGAGGGGAAGGGAGAAATGTCTTTTGAATATTTTTGTATGACTTGAGAAATTTTGTCATGATAAAGAAAACCTTCACAAAAAATCCTACCATGTTAAGAAATTACTAAAAATGTTTCTGAGTATATTCACCACAGGGTAGCATACGTTCAGGAATAAATCCTGGCATGAGGTGAAAATTGCTCAGCTGTAGTTGTGAACTGTTTTTTCTGTGTAATCTAATACTTTTTATCCAAAGACTTTGAAGTGCTATGTAAATCTTAACTAATTAGGCCTTTCAACACTCCATAGGTCACTAAGAACTGAATCTGTTTCACAGGTTAGTAAAGTCAGGTGCAGAAAATTATGGACTTACTGAAGGTAACACCACTTAGCAGCACACAGCTGTAACGGGGTCAGGACAGTTGGGACAATGTGTGAATTTCTTTTGCCAGATTCATATAGGTCTGCTTCCTTGTGCCTTTATTCATTTATTGCAGCGCACCAACTTCAACATTATTTGTCTTAATAATGCACTGTAAACTCTAGAAGACAGTAATGTCAAATGAAATGCTTTGGTATTTTTATTTTCTTATATTTCAAACTTATTCTCAAAAATAAGACAGTGGCTTATGCAGTTGATAATGGAAGATAAGTCAATGCTATATTCAGAGAAATCTGATTTTGTGACATGGTGACTTCAGAGCTTGGCAGAGATCAAAGAAGTCAGTCATTTACAGATTTTAAAAGCACAAAGCAGGTTATTTTCCTCATTATCTGTCATAAAGAAACTCAGATTGTTCTGTAAAGAGAAGTTAATAATGTAATGGAATACACCTATGTTTTTTGTGGGAAACTGTTCACATAGTCTCCTCACAGAACATGAAAACATACATATAAATCAAAATCTGAGAAAATTCAAGACAGAGCTCCTTGAATTATGTAGCAAATTAAAAACTGTAGTTGTCATGGCTAACTGGAACAGCTTGTGAAATTCACCCCCTGCACATTAGCACTGTGTCATATCCCTGTCCCTTCAAAACTACCCAACCAATGCACCAAAAAAACCCCAAATGATGGTGTTCTGTTCTGTTTATATAGCTATTAGATTGTTTTGAATGTGATATTTTACTCAGGTTGTTTTAATATCCTTGTGTTCCTTCACAAAAAATTCTAGTTCATAAATTTTGAGATATGATGATGGTGTAGTCCTTGCATTCTTGTCTTCTAACCTCTTTGTAGAAGGGAAATAAGAGGTGTATATCTTGCTATCATGTCTGGTATTTCAGTATTTTGAGAGAAAAGTGCTTCAACTTGTTTGGATTATTTAGGATGTAATGAATGCAGGCTTCTTCAGATATGCCCTCTTTTTCCACACAGAAATTTTGGGAATTTTGTCCTGAATCCCAAACAGCACAACTTTCTAGACAGAGTATACATAACTTGTTAGTTGGAAAGACATGGTTAATGCTAGGAAAGCTCAAAGGCAGACTGTGTATCCAAACTTGTATCCAAACTTCAAAACTTCAACATGTTCTTTCTATCTTGCTTTATGCTGAACTGCTGTCTAGTTCTACTCTGCATGACTGGTACTTTATACAGAGCAATGCATGTTTCAGAAAACGCTAGCTTTAGTTTAATGAGGGGTGAAATTATTCTTTTTAACTAAGCTTACAAGTGGTTACAGTGATTCTAGTGAACATGGTGTAAGCAGTAATTTTAAAATTAACATTAAATGAACATTAATTCTGTAAAATATTATTTCCTGAAATAAGGGCAGGTTTTGCATTCATCTAGGATCTAGGACTAATGAAGCAAGGCTTTTAATCTTTCAGAGCTCTTCTATCTATTGATACAGTATTGTAAAATTATTATGACTTAAATGATTGATG
This sequence comes from Thryothorus ludovicianus, assembly GCA_013397245.1. Classification (NCBI taxonomy): domain Eukaryota; kingdom Metazoa; phylum Chordata; class Aves; order Passeriformes; family Certhiidae; genus Thryothorus; species Thryothorus ludovicianus. The sequence continues at coordinate 920,383 of VZTB01006085.1, read as the reverse complement.
TCCTGCTAAGAAACATCTTTTTGTGAAAGTTCATTTTGAAGTATATAGGCTTCATTAATGATACAGTCACATATTCAAAGAAACTCACAAACATGTAGATAGTTTTCAAACTTATGAAAAATTAGTAATTATTAGAAATCTATTATTTTCTGATTCACAGAAAATCCTATTTCTTTCCTTGTACTAGGGCTGAAGTCAGCAAAAGTATTTCCAGTGAGGACTGTAACAGGCAGCAGATTAAAGCTGAATGGTTAAAGCAAATGCCAACACTAGCCATCCCACCCACAACAAATATTGCTGCCATGAAGGCGTGACAGTCTGACAGTCCATTAGTGAATCAGTTCCTGAACTACATCTGGTTTTGACTTTGATTTTGTTCTTTCATAGCAGTTTTAAAGCTGATTAATGAGCAGCTTGGCCATCCATTGTTAGGAATGGGCATGGGAATGGATTCCCTGGTCCAGTTCTAGTCCACAGATGCATGTCTATGCAAGTCCAATTTTCCTGCACACTGCTTGGTATTAGTATTACTTCCCATGATGTTCAAGAAAAAAATATGAAAGGTTCTTAAATTGTTGGAGGAGGATGGTAGAAGCTGGGTCTTTGACATGGTGACTTATAGTTATTTGCAGGGTAGAAAAATTGAGGCCAAATTTTTTTTTTTAAATTTAGAGTTTTGCGTCAGTCACCTCATCCCTCTGTTTCTGTCCTTCCTGAATAAAACTGTTTCATGTTATGAGGTATCAAGATTTGATGGGAAGTGATTAGGGATAGAGTTAACAATTGTTCATTAAGTCCCATTCACACCATAGCAAAAGATGTGCCTGACTGGAAAAACTGTTTAAAAATACTCACATGGCTGATAAAGACTGTAGCTTTGTTCTGTATTCCAAACAGCCACAACCTCATAAAAATTCAAAACGTTTTCACTGACTTGTTTCTTGTTCTTTTCCTTCCTGCTCAACATTAATCAGCTCCCACTTTACCAGACTATGAAGGAGTCGATGCATCTCTCAATGAAACCGCTACTACAATAACTGTGCTCTTGAGACCTGCACAGGCCAAAGGTGCACCTATCAGGTAAAAATTAACATATATATATATATAAAAATCACAAAGAGTTAATTTTTTCAATTGAATATTTGTTGTGTCACCATACATAGAGCTTTTCATCTCTGAGTGATATTCATTTAACACCACTATTTTTTTTCTTACCTACACTTAGCTTGCCAATAGATGTGTAATTGAAAGAAAATCTGGGTTTGGCAAGCTTTTGTTTAAAAGATAGTCATGACCTGAATCATTCAGCTACCTGACCTGTTTGATATTGGGTCACCAGAATCACCTTCTGGCCATTACAATTTCATTTTACTTTCTCACAGTGCCTCAGAAGGTAGATTTGAAAATAACACTTCTCTCCAGTGCTTCAAAGTCAGCTACTCTATAGCTTATGTGTATGATTGGAAAATTGTAAGCTATGGGGAAATGGGAGAATAATAGTGATGAATACAAACTACTTGACCTTTTTCTTCTGAGAGACTTTCTTACTAGGAATCATGTAGCAAGCTATTAAATTTTATTTGGCACGTCCTCTAATCATATTAAAATGTTTCATTTATGTTAACTTTGAGGGGTCTTTCCCTTTCTGCTCTCTGTTGAGAGATAATTTAATTTTGTTTGCAAAGATTAGTCCACATCCTGCTCTTTGCTTCTACTTGTTAGTGTAAAAATTTTATGATATTATTTGATTCCATTTGTGTCTTACTGATGTGGCTGCATCAGCAATATTCAGGGGCAGGGTTGACTAATTGGGGGTTAATTAGCTGCTGAGCATCAGAAGGTTTTCATGCTGTTACCCTTGCGACATTTTAGAGAAATGCAGGCTAATGCTTTTCATTCTGTGTTACATTAAGTCTGCTATCAAGGCTCAGTTGATGTCGAGCCACGTGCCCAAGCCCTAAAAGCAGAGGAAAATTAACTGTTTCTTAAGTCTATTTCCATTAAGAGGAATTTCATTTTACATAAATGTTGTGGAGAATGAGTCACATACCTATATGCATTTTTATGTGCTTATCATATAATCATTCTTATGATTGATATTATCAAGTTATTTATTTATATTCTGACATAGAAGACAATCCAGATTTATCCCCTTTACAGGAGATTTTGATGTGTTATATTTAAATTTGTAAACACATGTATCATTCATTTCTGAGAAATTGCCCTGGGGCAAACCTAGGATTTTTGGGGAACAGGACTGCTTTCAGTACAGGACTTGGACTCCCAAAAGAGGGATTTTTCTTTTAATTAATACCATGGAAACCAGACTTGTGGTCTGAAAATGCTCCCAAATCTGCAGGTGCTTAAACTTACTTCACTATATGCCTTTGTAAGTGCTTTTAAAGACTTCTAAGAGTCCTGCTGCTGGCCCTAATGAAAGCTGTCCTTGTTTGGGAAATGTGATATCTGTCACTCATGTAATCCATGTCACATCCTTTCAGTCTTGTGTCTGGCCACCTGAGGAAGCTGAGGCAAATTCTTGCTCAGAGCGTGCCTGCCGAACACCATTGTGATCTCCTGATGGTGTTGGTGCACATCTTCTTTACAGCAGCTGCTCCAGGGCACTCCTGTGCTGCCAGTAGCCAGTTTCCACCTTCAATCCCAGCACACATCTTCAGGGGGTCAATCTTGGCTCCTGGGGTTTTTCTCCTGCAGCGGTGGTTTTTTGTGAACTGGTAGCATGATGGGATGTGGCTAGAGAATTACTCATCGGGCTAGAAAATTATTCAACCTAGCTCAAGAAATTCTGGTTTCTCTGCTCTATACTTGCTGCAGAGTAAACCTGCAGGACACAAACTCACATTTATTCTGTCAGTTTTCCTCACAGCATCCCCAGTTCAGTGGCATGAGCTCGTCACTGTGGCCTACGAAGATCACAGAAAGAATGTACTAAATGTTAATAGACAGTTTGATAGTTATTGACAGTTATTAATAGAGTATTAATAACTGTTTGATTGTGTTCTCAAAAAAAGCATACTTCTTTCTTCCTTTCTGTCATCTTCCTTCTCCACTTGAGTTAATTTCTAAAACCTAACATCTAAGTTTCTAACATCAAGAGGCTAAGGAAATAAGTCCTTTACCATAACTGGAGATGGGCTTTATTCTTAAAATCAACCATTTGTTTGTTTTATTCCTTACTTGGAATGAGAAACTTTCTCCAGCTGAATGCAAAAGACATGGTGCTATTACCTTTTCTGAGTACCTGCAGTCAGGTACTTTTCAACAGCTTTTTAATAGGGAGATAAATGTAGCATACTGAAATTCTGAATTGATTCAATGAATTTTGCTAAACTTTATGATATATTTTAGTGAAGCTTCACTCCATCTACACTGCAATTTTGTATTCTCTAAAAGCTGGCTTACTGCCATAATGAGTGTTACTAAGTAGGTGGGGAAAAATGGATCACCGTGCCTGCAGCTGTGATGGAATAGAAGAGGCTCAGATGCTGTTCTTTAACCTGATCCTGAAGAATGAAGCTGGATTTTTGAAAAGTTTTGTTTCTACCTAGTCCTGTAATATCTGGAGCTGTATATGGTAATTTCATTTAATGTCAGGAGGTTCATGTAAAAAAAAATTAAAAATAATAGGAAAAGAAAAATAAAAAATAGGAAAAGGGGAAAAAAGTTTAGTCTGATACTCTTTGCTTTTACAAATGGACTTTTGCTATAATTTATCATAGCCTCCCCATCAGCACAGCCCCTCAGCAAGCAGATGTTTCTTATTTTAAGGATAAGCTGTGTGTGGTATTTCTTTAAGACACTGCCTGGCTGCCCTAATCGTTGCAGTTTTAACATGACTCTAATCATACCTTCACTGTTAGGTTTTATTGTGCAATCCCAAGCATTCTTTATGGCCTCCTGGAGTTTTAAAACAAAATTACAAACAAGAAATGCAAAGGGAGACAAAGCTGGATGGCTCAGGCTCACTTTGAAGCGGGTGTAGTTTCACCATCAATCTTGTGGATGAGATTCCAGTCAGTAGAATCAATGGTGCTTCGGTGATTCATTTGAAGATGTGATTTGTTGCTGTAGTTTTTCTGAAGGTTCCTAACTGAGTACCAGAAAAACATTTATTTTTTTATTTTCAAATCCTATCACAGATGAGAATTACAAAGACTGTACATCAGAATCAGCATAAATTTTTAGTGATTGAATTTTTTTAATTTGATTGTTAAAGTGCTTTTCTTGTACTTCCTTATAAAGAATTAGGTTGTTTTCATTTTGCAGCAAGATTAATTAAGGGGACCGTGGCAGGGAGCAACTAAAACAATCATTGTCAATTAGAATTCCAAGAGCTGGGGCTGAAACTTGGGCTCGTCAGTCAGTCTGGTACTTGTCAAAGGAGAGGAAGATATATCTCCAGTAGACACGTAGAAGGAAATGTCTAGCAGGTATTTAAAGTCTAGTCAGAATAGGGCTAAAGTAAGAACAACATTCAACACTGCCATATCTCTTTGGGAGCCCGAATCTTTAGGGAGGGATTAAAAGGAAGATCTGCTGTCAGAGACCTCCTTCACCTGTTTGCAATTGTCTTGGTCAATAGCAAGGTTTTCTTAAGTTAACAAAACAAAAATAAAAAAAAGAAAGAAAGAAGAAAAGAAAAAGACTTTGTCATGAGAAATAATTTCTTCGGGGAAAATTTCAGCTGAGAAGCTCTTCAGCTGCTGTATCTTCAAAATTTCTCTGCTTACTTGGCTGTCTCAGACAACTGTTTGGCCTTTATGATCCTGATGACTTATGTAGCAGGTTCTGAAATTTTTATTACTCTTCAGAATAGCTCAGAATTTATTTTACTCATCAAGCAGAAGGGATATTGTCACCAAAGCTTTCCAATTCTCTCTATTTCCCTGTTTTAATCCTTCTTTGCTGTATGGAAAGACCAGGAAAAAATGCTATTGAAGGAATTCCCTCAGCTCCTGTCAGAAAAAAGCTCTCTCAATAATTGAGTTCTCACCAGCACAAAAAAAAAAAAATGTATAGAATACCTAAGATAATTGAAGCTAGGATTAGTTATATGTAGACACGGGGGTAAGCAGAGTACATAGTTAAATTTTCACTAATACTTGATATCAAAACACATTTGCAGCCAGTGTACACCCTGCTTTTCAAGTGGCAAATTTGACTTTGACTTGTTTCATCACACGTTACAGCAGGGTGTCCTTTCCGAACATTGTTTTGTGCACACAGAGTAAGAGTGGTGCTCTGGAGCCACTGCAGTGTTTAGTAAATGGATTTAAACAGATGGTATCACAAAGGGCCCAGAGGTAAATGACTGTATTCCTCCATGTCTTGTTAGTCTATAATGCTGCATGAAAATTACTGCCAGATCGCCTATCTAAAGAGGATAGGCAAATCTTTCATTTAAATGTACTTAGTGAAAATACATTTTTAAAAAATTTTTAAAAAAGCTTTTTTTGAGATTTAAAACAGTTTCTGTCATTTGCTATTTTTTCTATTGTGTAAGTATAGATGACTATAATATGTATCTCTATGTCTTATTTTCCAGATACTGCAGCTTTTCATATGTAGAGATCCAAAAAGCATTTTTTGGAATATATTTTATATACATTAATTTATTTGAAAGTCATTCAGAACCTTTGCATTTTTTTGTGGTTTCATGCTTAAAATTTTGCCATACCTTTTATATCCCATTCAAAAATTACAGTGTTCTTTTAAAGAGTGCTATGAAAAGAGACTTTTAACCAGTTTGATACTCATGCCCTTCATCTTTGATTTTTTGTTTTGGTCTCCAAAGAGACTTGACCCTTAAAAAGGAGATGTGCCTTAAAATGAATATAACACATTTATCCCTTATTCTGTAAAATGGAGGGGAAAGAGGGGTTGATTTGGTAGCTGTGATGTGTCTCATTTTCAGAGCTGTGTGACAAACCAGGCTGTTCCAGCGGACTGTTGCCTCTGTCATGTGCAGGCGCTGCTCTGTCCTTCCTTTGTCCCTGCTGGCTTTCTCCTTTGAAGCTCCCAGGGTGTTGCAGACAAGTTTCCTGCTCTTCTGTCACTTCTGAGAGCAGAATCTGTGTCTGTCCCAGACCACTGGCAGCTGATGAGAGAGGACTGCAGAATTCAGACAGCAGAGACATGATGTCTGTGTCCCACTGCTCTCCAGTTGGTTGTCTGCCCAATTCTGAAACAGTATTTGGACCCTGCCTGGGTCCAGGGCCAGGCTAGGGGATGAATGCTAGTAGTCATTTCTTACCTTGGGACATCATAAATAAAAATTTTTAACATATTTTTCATCCTGTCATGTTTTTAAAATTCCAATGATTTTAGGTTTTTTTGCTAATATATTTATTTTGAAGCATAAAGAAATATGTTCAGTATACAGGGGTTTTGTGCAAGTGATTTGTTGCTACAATCCCCATTAACTGGAGTTGGTTAATTCACAGAGTTTACCACAGAAGGTGATGTATAACTAAGCTCAGTTCATGGCCAATTTACGAGAAATAAATATTCTTAGGTCTAACAAATTTTTTTCTTTTTACATTCTTCTTTCTATCTGGACTTTCAAAACTGACATGGCTTTGTGTATTCTTCTTGGGCACATTGAAATGGAAGACAGAGGCATTCCTGTTTAATTTTTACATGCTAGGAAGAGCAGATGCTAACATTTTCTTTCAGCTGAAGAAAGACATGAAACTAATTTCCCATTTTATTTCTTCTCCTCTTTCTTCCGTTTTCCAGTATCGTACTTTATCTCTGCCACTGCAGTTATTGGGTTTTCTGGGCAGCAGTAGCAGAGAAAATTGACAAAATAATTTAATGCTGCCCCATAAGTTCTGAAAGGAGGAGGACTGTCTTTGCCTTTCAGAGTCCTTACAGCAATTCAAGTGACACTTGGAGAACTTGATTCAATTTTACCTTTTCAGTTTAGAAAGCTTTATAACAAACCTAAGACAGTCAAGTCTGCCAGTTTAATTCAAAAGCTTCAGATTTCTTGTCTACATGCCTTAAAACCCCCAAATCTCTTTTTTTTTTTTTCTTATAAAAGGAAGGATTGCCTTCTGCTCTCACTACATAAATTCTGTACTTCTGAAAAGCAGAGGAAACTGATAATGAGTTGGTAACATCCTGGAGTTAGTTAGTTCCCCGAAAGGAGAAAGAGGAATTATAATTACCTGTTCTATTTTGAACAGGTGATTTTGAAAATTGACTATGCCATGATCCATTTCAACAGAAGTATTGGGAGGTTGAGATGGTTTTGATGGGCTTAATACTCTCTGCTTCAGCAATTCATAACATTTTATCATTGACAACTGTAAAGGAATGAGGCAGTCTATTTCAGTGGAATGGACAGATTTCTGTCCATCTGTGCTTGTATTACAGCATGTCACTTGTACTTTAGATCTGCATAGCTCTGAGCCAAGATAGAAGCCACAGCAAGGTCAAGAGGTGGAGAAGCCTGTCAGCACATTCTGTCTCTAATGATATGACAACTGCAAATTGATGCTTCAAGCACAGCCTGGAGGCAGCCATTATGTTGGGTCTTGAAGCTCAGCTCTCTCTAATACTGTTTCAAAGGAAAATACTAACTTCAGATTGCTTCTGATCAGCCAAGAGTTTAATCTGTTGTAGTTTAACACAATTGTTCCATGTTTCTTCAAAAGAAAAAAGATTTAAAAGAAAGTAATAATAAGAGGTCATGTATGGATTTGTGTTGTTGTATTTCATGAAAAAAAAAAAAATTCTGCTTCTTTCCAACAGCTGAATGAATAGCTTTGCTATATTTCCAGCTTTTGTTTCTTCTCTGCATCCATATCCTGTCTTGTCCTGTTTTTGTCTGTCTCACCAGTGCCTACCAGATTGTTGTTGAAGAGCTGCACCCACACCGAACAAAGCGAGAAACTGGTGCCATGGAGTGCTACCAAATCCCTGTCACCTATCAGACTGCTCTTAGTGGAGGGTCACCATATTACTTTGCTGCTCAGCTACCCCCAGGAAACCTGCCAGAGCCAGCCCCCTTTACCGTGGGTGACAACAGGACGTACCAAGGTTTCTGGAACCCGCCGCTGGCTCCTCGGAAAGGCTACAACATCTATTTCCAGGCCATGAGCAGCGTCGAGAAGGCAAGTGCTGACAACACCTCTCTCCTGGAAGGAGTCAAAGACATGCTTGTGGTGACAGTTAGGACTGTTGGAGTTGGATGTGGGAGGTGCTGGCAGTGGCATGGCTGAAATCCCCTCGGTATTGTGACAGCATGGCAATGTGCCATTTACATTTCACATCAGCCTTGTATCATAGTAACTGCTACTACATGAGAGAGTTTAATGCATCTCATAGTAATTGTCTGAGGGAAGTAATTTCAGGACTGTGACTCTGTCTCCTCGGTAAATAACACCCACAGTACTTTCCCCAATTCTCAGTACCTGCACTTTTCAGAAGATTAAATTACTGCAGTATAAAGAGAGCGTGGGCTGCTCAGTGGACTAGTAAAACATTGCAAACTTTTTAAGACTCTCACACTGGACATCAAATAAAAAGTAAAAATTTTTTTGAGCAAAAGTAACCTCTGGCCCATGAGTTTGAGAGACTTTCTGAGAAGGTGTACGTCAGGCTTGCAGCACTGCTGTGCAGTAGAATTATGGCCGTCATTCACCTTCATTGCTTCTTGGTGTTTCTTTTTAACTCCACTGCTGAGTGCTTCTACTAGCTTTACACTAGTATGAAGTATAAAGTGTGCATATGGAAGGAGGAAAAGTGTCAGGGAGAGAGGCTCCAAGGTTCCAGGTGCAAGGAACAACTGTGGCTCTGCAAGCCCCAGGCTGTTGCTCTCAAATGGTTTTTCCTCTTGTAAATGAAAAATGAGGGAGAGGATAGGGATTGGTGAGAAGGGAAAATATAGCTGACAGAGAAGTTTTAGATATTTAAAATTTAATGTTTGGATATATAGTTTAGAAAACTGAAGTGTCCAGGCAGTTCAGACAGGAACTAGAAAGGACTTCTAGACCGATAACCACTGATATCCACCAGAACCATGGGAAAGGAGCAGAAGCAGTGTTTACTCTTCCTTATGCTTGGGTCTCTCTGGTGGCTAAACAAATCCATGCCAACAGGCAACCTTGCTTTGGCGTCTTTTGAAGAAAATCTCAACCTTTACCTATGATTACAAAAACTGGATATGCATCAAGTCAGAATGGATACAGAGGTGTTTTAAAAATGGAATTTTTTTCCTAATTCCCTAGACAATTGCCTCTTTTCAGTTCTCATTTAAAGACCTGTATGAAGTAAATAAAGAAAAATAAAAGGTGATTCCTAGACACTCATCCATATTTCCCTCACCTGCTAAAAACAATTCCCTTTGTTTTTGTGGATTGCCAGTAGACTGCGTTGTAAGGAAATTAGTTTCATTCCCTGGGGTAAAACAAAAAAAAAAAAAAAAAAAGAGGGAAAAATAAAATTAAAGTACCAAATAAAAACATAGATATTTATTTTGACTTTTATATTTTGATAAGCAGATAATTAGAAAATGAGAGAAGAACACAGTATTTTTTATTTAAATTTGATTTCAGTTTGTGAGAGATTTTAATCCTAAAACATATTTTTTGTTATATTTGAGACTTTGGATCAAATTTATGTTCCTACAGGGATATAGGGGGAGGTTTTGAGGGGAACTGCTCTGCATTCTGGCAGGACAGAGATTTAGTGGCAGTAAGATAACCTCTGAACTGCAGAATATTTAAACAGATGCTTTGCTGTAAACCAGTGGGATCACCAAAATAGGCAGAGGGAAGTAAAGTGGGCTCTGAAGAACATGGTAGGGTTGAGAAGAGGTTACTCTGTGATCCTTGCAGACATATTGAACAGAAACAGACAAGTAAACCCAGTAACTAGGGAGAATAGGTAAGATTATGTTAGTAAACTTTGCAGGACTTTCATTTCGATTGAAAAATTGCCCTTACTGAACACAGTGCCTCAGCTTAGTTTTGTTAGGTCTTTACAAGCTGTGTTTACAAACTGGCATCAATGTATTTTACCTGTTGCTTTTGAATCTTCAAGAGGAGACAGACGCCAGGAGCTGTATTCAGGGATGGAATGCTGAGGGATGAAGGATTAGAGTGAACAAATTTTATTGAGTGAAACTGTCATTATTATATTTTCAAATTACATGCTAATATTGTTTAGAGTGATCTAACACCACAGCAGCTGCATCCTCTCACACAACCTTATGCTATTTCAGTATGTTTGCCTTTAAAATGACTGCACATTGTACAGTAAGGTCAGAGATCCCATTTATGATTGACCCTTGTCTGTTCAAGTTGTCCAAACTATGTATAACCAAGTAATTTCTCTGTTCATTTGTTTTAATTGCTGACCAAATTTCTGAGGGGAAAGGAGAGAGTGGTAAATTACAGGCAAATTGCCTTTGCATGTGCAACATCTTCTGAAGCACATTGCTGTCAAATCGCTGTCTCCTGGGCCGACAGTATTGGTTACAGATTAATTCTTATATGTGGAGGGATATCTGAGCTGCATCTGTACTTATTCCACTACCAGAAGCATGAGGGAGGGAGTGTGTTGCTCGTGTGCTTCAGGTGACTCTTTAAGAGTGTCAGGATGTAGCAAGACATAATTTTGGAGACAATGCTGAGTGAATTTACCTTCTTTGCTGCACAGTGCTTTTTCAGGTCATCATAAGCTCAGGAATTTTTGTGCTGTGACATAAATAGGAGCACCACACCTCCCTTTTCCTCCTGCTGCACCCTCTCTTGGTATTCTTATGGCATGATTTCCATTTGATTTGAACAACCTGAGATTTTGCTATATTCGGACTGTTCTGCTCCTTTTCTCCCTGCTGTTATCCTGGACAGTACAGTCCAATCAAGACAAAATTCCCCAGCCTCCACCCCTGCTAAGCCCAGAGCCATGAGCCAACTCATTGGGTTGTACCAGTTGATCAGTAGATCTAAGATGAATTTATGGAGTGGGGAAGGCAAGAAAAACCCGTTGATCTGACTGCTTTCTTTACTTTTCTTTCCTTAACAGGAAACCAAAACTCAGTGTGTTCGAATAGCTACAAAAGGTAAGAGGTTCGCCCCCACACACAAAGTATCTTTTTTAATGAATTGTGGTGCTACTATTAAAGGTTCAAGGCAAAGCCAGCACTATCCCTCTATTTTGAAGCATTCAATTGTGTTAAAATGTAATAGTCTGCTGCTTTTTATTCTTTGGTATTGAGCCAAGAGAGTACTGTTCTAGCAGCACTCAGAATTTAGACAAATAAGGGCATCTGTTTTTTTCCCCCTTTTTGTCTATGGTTTTCAAGATCTACTTTTAGAGTGCTGAAGCATTGCAGGCAGCACATAGATGGACAAGAGAGAAGTGTACACTGGGTAAACATGGGTAAACTGTCTGTTAGGCTAACAATTATTTTCAAGCAGGGGTGGAAATAATTTAAATGAAGGACATGACAGTTAATTTTCCTAAGTAAGAGCTCCAAGTGTTAGCGAGACATAGGGGAGGGTTGATTTGAGAAAAGCTTGTCTCTGACAGCAAGTGAGTTCCAGGACTAAGGCTGGCTGCATAGCTGTGAGAATAAATCATATTGACCCCATATACAGTGGGTTAATCACATACTGCTCACTCAAAACTGCTGTTTCATCTTCAAATGAGGACTTAGTTGTTCTGCTTATTGTTATCTCTTGCTTTGACTGTATTTATAGCCATTTGTTTTGGTGGCTTGATTGTGCTGACGTGAGAGTTGTTTGATAGACTCTGGCAGCACAAATAACCAAGAAGCTTACAAAAGCCCAAAGAGTCTTCTGCAGAGGCCCAGCACTTACGTTGTCTCTTTCTAATTGCATATTGATATTAAGCTTAAAAACAACTTTAGATATGAGCAACCAAGTATTAAAGTACTGCAGAGGCACATCAGCCCGATTTTTTCGATAACTTCCCTCAATTTAAACCTTGTTTAAATGAAAAGCTGATTCTTCTTATGAGATGGCAACAATCAAATGTTTTCTTGAGAAACTGGAAAAAAAATTATATCTTAAGTTGTGTTAGTATTTTCATCAAGAGAGATAAGCTAATATAGACAGGAAATCAAAACCATGAGCTAAGTCTTCTGTAGAAAGTATATCAACATTATTTTTCTTATATTTACCTGGCAAGATTAAATATTTGAATTAAAATATATTTGCATAAACAAATATTTATGTACCACAGGCATGTATTGCTAGTTTTGGGTCTAAGAAGAGTTTTGAAAGGCTCAGAAATAACTTTAAATGTTGCAGGACTGTGGAGGAGGAAAGTAATGGTCTCTCTCATCATAAATTTTCTGGACAGAAATAATAAAACAGAAAAGGAATTCAGCTGTCATGTGAGGAAATTATTTTTTGCTTAATTACACACATTCCCCCAATCTCAAAACAATGTTCATGGTAGCAAGAGACCTGTTGGTGGTTACTTGTACATCTTCCTCTGCTGCAACAATCACATTCCCCTGATGGCTGTAGTTTGAAAGAAAGGCAAAATAAGTATGAGGTTTCTTACCTTTGTGCCTTTATATTGCCTTTGATACTCTGAAGACAAGTTTTCCTAAACTGCATTGCCTGATATATCAGTGCTAAATCCCTTGAAAGTGGACCTAAAAACCAAAGTGTTTTCTCTGACTTATTTTAATTGCTGGATATGAATTGCAGGGAGAGGCAACATTAAGAGCAAATGCTTTCTCTTCCTCTGCAGGAATGCATTTAATAAGGAAACACCACTTCAGAGTCATGTACATTCATATTTCTCAAATGAATTATACTGGTATTCTAAAGTATTTTTAAAAAGTTCATACTGATTTTTTCCCATGTTTTTCATCATAATAGTAATACCATGATATGTTTTACTTGAAGAAAAGTATACTTAATGACTGGTTTATGCATATGCTTATCTGGTTATCCTGATTTGTTTGTTGATTTGTTTGGTTGGTTTTCTGTAGTGTGTAAGATCGCATTGAATTGTTGGCATAGAAGATGTCTGGTTGCATTTGTAATAGTTTTGTAGGGAAAAAGGGACTGTCTCACCTTACCTAATGCACTCCAGTAAAGCAAACATACCTCTTTGCTTCAACCTGGGATGTTGTCTAAACTATGTATTCCATTATGGATGTAATGTGTAGTTCTGTGTCGTCTCCGGTGACTTGAAGCAGCCTACAGGTGACTAAACTGAATTTTGCCTTGAACATGTTGAAAAGACATTATAAATGACATTATAAATTTTAAAAAGCTGTGGTGGAAGGGAATAGGGAGGAACAACATAAACAGTGCATGTTAAGACAAAATCTCTCCCTGGTAGTGAAGTTCAGTATTACTAGAAAAGTTACTTTCTTATTTCTATCTTGTTCAAGGATCTGGTTTATCTATTGTGTATATTCACAGCAATAAGACGTGAAGATGAAAAAAATATGACATTAATATCATGTTTTGGTGCTGGAGAAATTTATCCTTAACTAATTTTATTTTTTTTTTTTTGACAATTCCCTAGCAGCATGCTTTTACACGTATTTTAATGTATTATGGGTTTCACACATATGATTCCCAAGGTTGCCTTCTACCTTTGGGAATTGATAGAATATTTTGTTTATTGGTGTTAAACAGATGAAAGCCAACAAATTTAAATTGAAACACTTGTACTTTTTTAGTCTGTATATTCCATGTGCCATGCTCTCATGTGCTTCTGATAGCGCTGAAGTGTCAAGTCATCTAAAAGATGGTGCCAAATCATGACTAAAGTATGCTGCTGCTCCTTCTTGATGTGCCTTGAAAAAATGCTTTTGAGTAAACTAGTGTGTGATTTATTGAAATACATTGAGTTATCATGGTAGAAAATACTGGAGCAGTACCTGTTTAAAAAGTAGCCTCCTGAGCAGTTCCTGTGTGCTTGCAGCTGAAGGAGAATGCCAGTGATTCTCTGATGGCCCTTAATTAGACTAACAGTAGGATTCCCCCTTTTTCAAGACACCTGCTTCCATGGCACTTGCGGGACCTTAATGACTAACTTTTGCCCCTTTGCTGAATGGAGTGAATTGGCCAGGCCAAGTTATTAGATGTGATGAGAGAGTATGAAAAGTTACAGACACTTACAGTCTGTTCACATAAGCTTTGATTCCTGAGGAAATCGAGTTGAAACAATGTTAAAAATAACTCTGTCTCACAGGTGGTGAGTACAACATACCTAAAGCACCATTTCCAGTTACAGATATAGCCCAGAAAATATATTAGCTATGAACAATTTTAATTTCTTGGACACTTTTAGCTGGTACTGCCTTCCTCTGTTAAGCTGAATTCCCTTCTCATCCAGAAACTCTTAATAACCAATGATTAGTGTGTTGCGGGTTTTTCTCCTATAACATTGAATTGTTCTCTATCTTGTTAATTTTTGAATCTAGACCAGACACTAATAATCTCGTTTCCCACATATAGTAACTGAAGAAGAGTAAAACAATCTTGTTTTCTGAAGAGCAGAGTGCAGAGGCTGAGATAACAGATTAGATATTCAATAGGAATGGAAAGATGGAGTTAAAAAATATGTGTTTGATTAAAAAAAGTCTATTATATATCATTTCTGAAGGAAAGTCTTGAAATTCCTAATTCTAGCTTAGAAAGGCAGATTTCAGCTGTGGAGTCATAGAATTGTTAAGGTTGGAAAAGACCCCTAAGATCACCAAGTCCAACTGCCACCCTAGCCACCACGTTCACATCCACAGGTACCATACCCACATGTTTTTTAAATGCTTCCAAGAGTGGTGACTCCATCACTTCTCTGTGCAGCCTGTTGCAATGCTTTATAATCCTTTCCATGAAGAAATTGTTCCTAATTTAGACCTCCTGGCCAAAGTTGAGACCATTGAGTAGTTCATAACATGCATATATCTGAATTAATGCTTAATAACCAAACCTGCCTAACCAAAGTATTAATAAACTGAAGTAAATAGTAGGAGTGTGCATTTCAGAGTAATAAATGATGTTGGTGACCGATCTGTCATAACCTGGGATTGAGTAAGACTCTGTAAAATTTTGAATGGGTTTCCACTCGCACACGACATCAGCAATTCATTTTACAGTCAAAAATGTTACTGACTGCTAAGGGAACGAAACTAGATTAACATGGTCAGAGAAGAGTAATGCTTCAAATTATTTAGCATGTAAATAGACATTTAAGAGGACAGAAGGGACAGCAGAGCTGTTATTAAGCAGAGTACATGAAGCTGACATTTGTGACAGTTTTCATGCTGCCAAGTTTGAGGCTAACACTGATTTATGTGTACTCTTTTGTTTTGCTTAGTAGGCTGGAGAAAAATATTGAAAATTTAATTAGGAGAAATCTACTGTGGCAGTAAATAAAGAAGTGGTGGGCCTGGCAGCTCTCTCACAAAGTAGTTAGAGGAATAAACGAAGTCCAGTGTTTCTCAGTCCACATTTAAAACAAGAACTTCATCAATTCCAACATTATTTTCCCTTGTGGTTTTCATTTATGTTATTAGTTCAGGCAGTATAGAACCTCTCTATCTCTATGCATGTTTGGTGCATACAGATGGATGAAAATGCCATTTGAGATGATGCGCATCTGGAAGTAATTGTGAAATGGCAGAAAATGACTTTTTAATCTGATTTGAGGAATAAAGAGGTCTGGGTGGTAACATTTCAACTCCAAGTGTGCATTTAGTCCACCATCATTACTGCTCTGAATTCATTCCCACAGCAGTTGGGGATTGATCCAAAGGCCTTTGATGTCAATGGGAGTCCTTCCACTGACATTAATGTGCTTTGGATTAGGTTTTTAGAAGTCATAAATCTGTCTAGACCGTAATTATTTCCTTGAAATTGCTCCTGATGATGTTTCTGCTCTTAGGGAAATTTGTGAAAGTCAGATCATCTCCTGTTGCAGGATGCTTAAAAATGTCTGTTACCTATTAATGCACAAATGAGGGGAATATGTCAGATGCTAAATGTATCTGAAAGGGATTTTCTCTCACTGTTGTTTTAGTGTTTGGATCAATGCTCCTACAATGATTTTAAGCTGTACCATTGCCATAGGAACAGGAGACCCAAGTGCCAATATAAACACAGAGAAGAATGCAGGTGTTTCCCAAGTCACATCAGTGTTTTTTACACATTCATAGGAAAAGCATTTAATATGTTTAAACTTCAGTGGTCTTTTGCATAATGTCTTTTATCACTCAAAGAAGAGAATTTCGTTGACTTGCTGGGCTTTCCAGAGATGGAAACAGAACATTAGCATGACATATTTTTCTCTTTTGTATATGAAATTGCAGTAGCTCACCAAGCAAGCACATCTGCTTGTTCTGATAAGTAATACCTTTGGTTGTAAATAAAAAATTGTGTGATCCCTTGATGAATTATTTGATGATGGTTATTCAAAAAAACAGTTATGTGAGGGACACCTCCAGACATCGGAACACAGAACCTATAATGGGAGTATTTTCATATGTGCTCAAAAATCAAAATATTATCAACCTAGATAATATTTATAATAATATTTAGATTTCCTAGAGAATGAGAATTTTGGAAGTTAGAATTCAGGTGGAGTATTCTAGTTTTTATTTAAATATTAGATGAAGATTGTTGATACATTACAAGGATCAGCATCTTAACATATATACTGTTTTTGTAGGTGCCTGGTTTGTTAGGTCTCTTCACCTACTACGAATATTATTTTATGAACCAGACTGCAGGCATTGAGTGTTTTGCATCCATTGCAGAGAATATGGAGACATAAAGCTAGAAATCCAGAGTTTTTACAAAACCCATTAGATTTCAAGCTGCAATTGAAAATCCTTCATTTCACTAAGACATGCATTTAAAAGTACCTTTTGCTAATACTGCTGGGTGCAGGGGTGTATTTCAGCTTCTCTTTTCTTACTGGTTTTTTCACTCTCATTTTTCTTTTCTAATGTGCCTAACTTCTTTGTCACTGTAAAATTATGAGTGTTTAGAGAAGGTAAACCTTATCATCCCCTGATAGGACTGGTCTCATTGACCCCTTTTCATACAGGCAGCCTGTGTACACTTTCATTTTCTATTAACTCCACCATTGGCTGAAATGGCCTCTTGCAATGCCTCAGTTTGAAGAGTGTGTGAGGCAGATCAGGCAGAGATTGCTTCCTCTAACAGCCTGTCACAGGCATCTCATGTGCATGTTAAGCCTCGGAGCGACAAGAATTTGGCTCATATGTGCTGTGGTGAAGTTTTAGAGCAGCACTTTGAAGGGATAGCACTGTTTTCAAGAAAGAAGGAGAAAGGGGTCTCTAGGAACTATAAATTGTGTTTACATACAGTCAGTGCTCTTCAACCAGAGTGATGCTTTCTTTGCACTGGCAAGCACATCAGCCCAGATAGTATGCTACACCTTACCACAGAGGAAGTAATCTTTGCAATTATTAATTCTTTCATTAACATCTGCCTAATGCTGAGATATTTTGAACAGAAGACAAAATATATTTGAGCAGTAAGGCTGCTCACTGTGTACCCAGACAGGAAAGCCACAAGATCTTTGTATCAGAAAAGAATGGTGCATAAAGAATGCAGAAGAAATTCCACAACATCTAAATCAGAAATGTGCTTGATTACATACTTTTATGAAAAAAAAATTTAAGACCCTGAAATCAGTGTCACCATGTTTCTTTTTATCTAACTGAATGCTTTTAGCTAAATGAAGTCCCACCCTTTGTTGTCATGAACTTTACAAGAGTTTATTAAACTATGTGCATGTCATCTCTGACAGAGCTCTAAGTGAAGTTCTACAGATAGCCATCTAGAAACAAGGAGCAGCTTTGCCAAGTGTAATAGCACTTCCTAAACACTCCAATGTGTTGCAGAGCAAGTCAGTATGGTTGATTGGCACTGCTGCCAAATTATTGGAATACAGAGACTGATGCTTTGTCAGCTGCATAAGGAGATGATGGCTCTGAAGTTCAGGAGCTCACACTGCTTTCTGCTCCAGTGGGAAGTTATGTACTAACCAGGCTATTTTTGGAAAGATGCCAGCTGGAAGGGCTTGCAGATGGACCTTGTAAGTGAGATGATCTTTCTGGAAATAATGTGGTTATCACACATCTGTCTGTCACAGAAGGAGGTAGTTACAGACAGTGTTAAAACAATTTTTGTGGCAAGGTGAATTCAAAGCATAGGGAATAGAGTTACAATCCTGAGCGAACTTTTCAATTCTGTCAAATTAGGAAGTATCTGGAGACTTTTGTGTGAATTCAGCAGTTTGGAATGGACTAGAAATATACCCCATGCTGCAGAGTAATGAAGGTTCTTGGTCAGGATGGACTTCCAGAACCCTTTATTGTCAGAGGTCACAAAATACATTGCATTCTTTGATTCTTTTGTTTAACATCTGCTTTGTTGAGTCAACAGGAAAGATAACCACATTCAGTACCATATGGATGCCAGAATATTTAACCTGAACATTAAATCACAGGTCCCATATCTGCTGACTTGTGTTACTTGCTCCTTGCTGATGACTGAGTATTGGTTACTCAAACATATGTAAGCAGACTACATATTATTGACTGTTTCAGCCCCTCTGCCAAGAGGTTGGCCAGGCTATTAGTTTAGGATGAAAAAGAGGTCCTGCTCTAACCTTGCCGTGGTGGAAAATATCCTGAGGCAGTAGTCTGTACTGATGTTATCCTACTGAAATTTGTAAAAACAGCAATGCTCCTTCACCAGCATACTTTCTTTCAAAACACCAGAGTTAATAACAAAGGCATGCAGAGAATAACAAAAGCCAATAAAGTATTTAGGATCTTAAAGCAGCATATCTGATATAAAAGGCATCTGGTCTTCAAATACAAGTAAATATCTATTCTGTATTACTTGTTGTCACTCTGTCTATGGCTGCAAAACTTGGACATTTTTTTGTCTCCATGTCTAGCATCCAAAATATTTCTGATGCACTGCTTTTATGCCCTTGCTGCTGTAAAAGTGCAGGATATTGCCCTGAATGATGCACTCCTAAATTGCTGTCACATTGTCAGCACTGAAGCAAGTTATAGGACATCCAGTAATGCCAGACCTGCTTCTCATGTTGGAAAACAGATTGCCCAAAACTGGTTACTATGGGCAGTCGAAATGCAGAGCAAATCTCAGAGGCAGCATAATGAAGTGGCTAATGGGTAAGTTTAAGGCAAATCCTCACTTATGTGTCATCAGTTTCACTGTGTGGGAAATTAAATCTGAAGGTTTCCTTCTCTGGTGAAGAAAGGGTACTTATGCCATCTTAACATACAAATAAAATTAGAATGGCAGTGTAGGTAAAAGTGAATATGGTAGCAAAAAGGTTATATCTGCATGCTTTATAGAATCATGAAAATGTGAGTCTTCCTGGGCCAATGAAACCTGGTCCCTATGTACTGATAGAAAACAGCAGTCAAAATCTTCTTTCTGTGCCTTGTGCTACTGTGTTTCTGAATTTGCCATTTCTCCAGGCTCAAGAATGATGCATCCTAATGAACAAGAAATCTGCCAAAGGGAGCAAGAGATCTGCATGAATGAATAAAGAACTCCTGTCATTACTCAAACATAAGCAGAAAATACAGAGGAGAGGGAAAAATGGTCAGGCCACTTGGAATGAATATAGAGAGGTTGTCAAAGTTGAAATGAAATAATGAAGGACAAGGTCAAGGAATTAAATCTTGTCAAGGGTGTTAAGGACAACAAGAAGGGCTAGGCCACTCATGATCATCTTTGAAAGGTCATGGAGATCAGGAGAGGTACCTGAGGACTGGAAGAAAGCAAATGTCATCTCAGTCTTCAAAAAGGGCAAGGAGGAGGACCCAGGGAAGTACTGTCTTGTCAGCTTCAACTTAATCCCTGGAAGAGTGATGGTACATCTCATTCTAGAAGCCACTCCTCTCCACATGAATGACAAGAAGAGGAATGAGATGAGTAGTAAATATGGATTCACTAAAAGTAAATCATTATTGACCTACCTGATTGCCTTCTACAATGAAGTAAATGCCTTGATGTTTAAGGGGAGAGCAGCAGATATTACCAACCTGGACACTGTCTCACAGTACCCTCAGAGTCACTCAGAAAGTGTGGACTGGATGAGTGGATAGAGATGTGGATTGAGAACTGTCTGAATGTCAGACACCAGAGGGTCATAATCAGTAGCACAGGGTCTAGTTGGAGACTCTCAGTGCTCTATATGGGCCCAGATTGCACTAGATGACAATGTCCCTTCCAACCCAAACTATTCTGATATAAAGATGTGTATTCTGGTTGTACATCTTACTCTTGGGATCATTAGGTAATAACAGAAAAATCAAATTGTTAACTACTGCCCAGAACCGTTGAAAGAGGTTTCACTGCTATATCCATGTTTTTAACAACAGATGACCCTTTTCCATATCAGAGAGAGAAGGGATAGGATTCTACAATCACTGTAATTGGCATTCAATTTGCCTCAGCATATGGAAGGCATTGATCTACACAAGTACAGGCAATTTTTTAATGTGAATCTTAATTTTTATGTACATTAGCTCTGTCTGGATTGTGTGAATTTTCTTGTTTTGTTAACCCATTAAAATAGAAAATCTGTAGCCAAGCAAATCTCAAATTAATCTTTGATCGGTCTCATTTCACAGATTTTGCTGAATTGAGTCCGCCATTTCTTTTTTGAAATTATGGTGCAGCATCCCCTAGAATTTTGTAACAAATTTTATAAGGTAATTCAACATGCTGTAATTATTGTCTGCAAATGTAAATAGATTTTCTTGCAGTTCTTTAGTGTTTCTCATTTCTGGTAATTCACAAAGATTTAATCCTGAAAGGTCTCTTATCTGATATTTCAAAATTTAGAAATTTTGTAAGTTAGTTCCCATACTTCTAGAAATCATTGAACCATATTATTTATACAGGGTTTCACATCCTTGTGTTCATCTTTCATAGTGCTTCCTTTTGTACACCTCTGATAAGAAGGGTTATCATTCTTCGTTGTGATATAAAGGCTCTTAAGGTACTGCAGTGTGAAACCAGAGTACTGGGTGCTTCATCTGCTCAGTGCAATATCTAGAAGGAAGCTCTGTCCTCTATATCTCAATTGGGATAAAAGGCAAAAATTGCTGTATTTATTTCCTTTCCTACTCATTCATCTACATGAATTTTAAATTCTGTTATCAGATAAGAAGGCTGATTTTTCAGATTACTCTATCTTTTGGGGAATATATGTCTCAAGTCCCCATGAAAGCAGTCAGATATTAACCATCATGGTTTGGCAGGATTTTTGATCAGTAACTTGAACTGCGGAGTGTGCCCTGGCTGCTACCATCTGCTTATGTGTTTCAGCTGAGATCATGCTGTGCACTGAGATGGGAAAGGCTGCTGACTATTTGCAGCAGTCACTACATATTTGTAAATCTACCAAGTTCTGAGTTTACTTTTTAATATAATTTAGAAAATCCCTTTCTTTGATAGGTTATTGGCAGTTTAGTAACTGAGAGCCCATAGAATTATGTTATGGTTGTAAAAGATATCTAAGATTTTCTGAACTGTGTCCCCAGGTGCCATATCTGCAGATTTTTCAAATATTCAGGGATGGTGATTCTGCCATTTCTCCCTGGGCACCCTGTTCCAATTCCTGACCAGTTTTTTAGTGAATATTTTTTTTTCTAATGCCCAATCTAAACCTCCCCTGGCACAAATTGAGGCCATTTTCTGTCATTTTACTACTTGTTACCTGGGAGAAAAGACAACCCCCCACCTCATTACAACCTCCTTTTAGGTAGTTGTAGAGAGTGATGGGGTTCCCCTGAGTCTTCTTTTCTGCAGCTTAAGGAACAACAGCTCATTTCGCTGCTGCTCATGGAAAACTGAATTTCATTATATGCTTGTCCAAATATGATACCTGGTAATTTGGTTGCCTTTGTAATAAAAGCATATTGCTTACTCAGCATAATTATGACACATCATCTTACTTAGTCAAATCAAATAGCTTTACTAATATAGATTTAGTTTAAACAGAACTGTAGAGTTTTCTCAGACTCTGAAAGTGAACGCACTTTATGCATTCAGAGTATCGAGCGACAGAAGTCAAAACTTCCTGAATGTCCCTTTAGTGGTGAAGAAATTTGATAATGCTGAAATTTAGACAGTGAAATGCTATACCCACAAAATAGAACTGTCTGGAAGTATTTTTCCAAATTGTTTCAGGAAGTACAAATCGTCTGCATTTTTCTTCTTTAAGTAACCCATTCAAGGAAGTATTTAGATGAACGCAAACACATTCCTAGGTCAAACAATATTCTTTGTTGGCAGAAGTGTCTGTGGTGCTTGCATAGATCAAAACATAACGTGATTAATGGTAGGCACACAGTGCTGTTGCATCGGACCTGTACTGATGGACTTTTGCGTGAACCAGTGCTTATAGCTTGGAGGAGAAGAGGGACAGCTGGGCAGGTACTGCTGCTGCCTGAGCTTACAGCAAGAGTGTCGTGCCTTGCCTGCCACCAGCCAGCCCGTGGAGGTGGCGAGCTTAGTATGTAGCACATTGTGCCTAACTGGCCCACACAGTCAGGGACCCCTCTGCAGGATGTAGCTCATGTCACTGCTGAGGTAGGGTCATACTGCCAGGACAGGAAAGCCCTTGCTCTCTTGTTACAACATTTGTTACAAAGGAGGATGTGTCCAACATCTTATGCTGAACAAGACACTTGACTTGTTTTCCAAAACTCTAAGATCAAGTGACAGCTGCTTTTTATCTAATGGCAAAATTTCTTCAAATACAACTCCTTCCACATTTGACTGGCTTGCTCAATTTCTTGTCAAATCAAAACATGTCAGCTGTACTGCGTACTCCATTCAGCCATGTATGGGAGCTTCTTGAGTCCTACCCAATGCTGAAGTATTTCATCAAGCCAAATTTTGTCATTGCCATAGCTGGAAATGACTTAAGAAGAAATGTAGGATTTGCAACAAATTGTCTTAACATTTGTTAGGCTGAAGGGGAAATACGATCATGCAGGATAAGCTGACTGTAAGTCTTTTATCTTTTGCTCTTCCTTCCCAAGATGTAGCTACTTAAGGTAGTTAGAACCCATTTATACTGTGGTATAAGTGTTTGAGACAGAAACATAAATAAAACATCCCTAAACTGGAAGCTAAGTACAGATAAAATATAAATTTCTTTTGTCAGCCTTGAAACTGGCTATTGTGTTTTAAATTCATTTTTCATGAGATTAGATACTCTCAGTAATTTTTGTATTCTGCTGGTGTATTTGTCATGTTAGTTTAACAAACTACGTAATTTTTGACTCCTGATTAAGTGTCTAACTAGCTGTTTTACAGGAAAGAGAAAGAAGTTATCACCCTAATGAACACTATCCAGTCCTCTAACTGTAAGCATGATGGCTGTCTTGTGATATTTACCATCTCACAACATATTTTTAGCTTGATTAAGCAGCTTGGATGATGTTTTTCTGGTTTGAGGTAGGCCATTTGCAATAATGCATGGTTTCATGTTTCTGCTGAGGTCTTTGCACTCTCTCTTCCATTTTATTATTATTACTGGCCAGTTTAATGCAAGGTATTTCAACTTTTCTAATAGGTGTTCTCTATTGAAAAGAAAGGTCTTGTTTCCATTGGGATATACAGCATTGCCTAACCATGCCTGGGTTCTTTGCACAGTGTATCAGAGCTGCTTTTCTGCAAATAGAATTATTAGTTTCTTAAACAGCACACTCAAATTAGTATTGTAAATTAAGTTTCAGCAAATAAACCATGGTGAATAAAAAAGTGTCAGGAGGCAAAAGAAAATGTGTGTTCTTGTATCTGAACAATTTTCAGTGTTTTTTGAGGTGTCATCCATTCAAGGCTGAATGCTGGATGTTGCTCATCTCTCTGTGCAGCTGTAGATTTCTCTCTAGGAACTGGAAGTCTCATTAGGATCAGAGAAAGACGTCTTGGTTGGAGGATTGCTGTCCTCTCTTTTTTAACTATGGAATAAAGAGAAGCAAAGCAGATACTTTACCTGTGTAGACTGAACACGGTTAATGCAGTCATGTATATGTTGAACAAAAATTTGAACAACAATAACCAACAATTTTTCCTATGCTCTGAGGACTTCTCATTTTAAAGTTTGCCTTTTATTTCACGTACTCAATTTCTCCACTCACATCTAACAATGTAATTATTTGTAAAGTCCCATGAGTAGTATTGCAGAAATATGCTGTCTTAGGGATATTTTAAGTTTTTCAACACAAAAAGGGCTCAGTATCAGAATTATTATTGATTTCCAGTCACTGTAAAGTACACACACATCGCAGTAAAGGTTAACTGCCTAGAAGAATGTAAAAGAGCAGCAACTTTAAGTAAAAAGAAATTCCAGCTTAAAAAGAAATCAAACTAAAATAAATGCAGTGAACTGCTTTCTTCGTGCCTGGAATGTTTTCTTCATACAGCTACTGTAAAAACAATGTTTTCTTTTGTTCTTTTTAATGCAAATGGGAACACATCAATATTTAATTTGACCATGAGTAATACATGTATTCCATTTAACTCCAAGTATATTTCGGACTTTGTATGTTTTTATAATGATGATGTGAAATTATAAATCCTTAATGCCCTTAATGCTGCCCATATGTTGTGTTGAAATCCTTATCAGGAATCTGTAAAAATAAAAGTCAAGAAGATGGTTATGGCCTCCAAAAGCTGGAAACCAACCTAAGCCAGTCTATCAGCTAAAGATTTGTCAGCTGTATCCTAATGCTTCTAAACCTTTGGCAAAACAAATGTTGCCCTTGAGAATTCATCTTGTTATATCTGGGCATTTTAAATCACTCTACAGAAATAATACAAAATAAAATAAAATGTTCTACTTCTAAATAGGAGGCATGATCCTGGCATCTGTGCTTCTGCCCCAAGTGCTGTCCTTCTGTGCCACAATCAGCATGAGCTTTTCTTAGATTTGTGCTTGTGGGCATATGGACAACTGGAAGTCATTTGGAGATGCCAGTTGTCCTGATTATTATCTTTTTCTTTTATCCTTATCCACTGTCAGTTGCTAAGGATAGTACTAGTTTTACTTTGAAGCAGTATGCAGCCAAGATTACTTCATGTACATTTTTGAATCTTAGAAGAAAAGGACAAGAAAAGCCTTTATAAGGACTAGCATGAATGTGTTTTTCACCGACAGAAGATGATGGTGATCCTTCAGCAGATGGAAAAGCTCTGCCTCAGGTTTTCACACACCCTTGCCCAGTACCTGCTAAAGACTAGTTAGATTGAAGCAATCAGGTGTTCTCATCAATTTCCAAAGTTTTCATACATATTTGAAACCCAAGACTTCTAAAAGCTACAAGTCATTAGGAGTTTGGAGGCTATTCTGCCCATGGGACTTAGAATTTCTGCTTGTCATCCTACCTTTTGTTGGTAGCCTTTTGTTAGCCAACAATTGCTCTCTTCCTTTCACATCAGCTATTCATTTTGCTATATTTTTTCCCATCCACTCATAGTAAACTGATGAAGCAGCACAGCATTATAATGAATTCCTATTTGGTTAGGCAAAAGTTGGATTGCTGTGAGTAATCGAATTACTCCTCTGGAGACAGGATTTCTAAGTAAAGTGATGAGGTGAGGCGATTACAGCTGTAACCCTTACAAGCATAAAAAGATGTGTTATGCTAATCCTTTGTGAATGGGTTGAATTGAAAGTGAGGGAAAAAAAAAGAATGTTCTTGAAAGAAGAAAGGGGGTATGAAAGGACTACTGTGTCATTTATTCCCTTTTCATTCATCCTCTCTTTCTATAGAGAAAAAAAATTGTGGCAAACTGGAGTATTTTACCTTTCAAGTCTGACATTCGAATAATTTAATCTTTAACTGCCTCAAATACTGTGTGAAAAAAAATGAGGAGGTGGGAAGAGAGGTATAGCAGAAAAAAAAAAAAGTGTGAAAAAGTGCCAATTAGTAGAGGCTGCTTTTTGATTAAGATTGCTAAACAAGGTATGACCTGATCTTACCTTGCTGTAAAAGCAGCAGAGTGAGGAAGGGGAAAAGAGATGCTGTGGAAAGTAAGAGTTATGCCAAACATTATCTTTATCTGAAAACACTTATAGCTCAAGTGCGAGATCCTTGTTACCCCCCAGGCTTGTTTATTTTCTGTTTCCACTCTTTCTGTTTTTAAATAAGAGTGCTCTGTCTCAAATTAATACCTGAAAGAACTTTTAAAGGTTCAAATAGAAGGAGAGATGGGCATTCCAATTATAGTGTAGAACTAACTGAATAGAGCATTATAAATATGTCTTGTTAATTGGATAAGAAGAAACAGCTTATTTGTTTTTAGACAACCAATTTGAATATAAATGAACAATGCTATAAGTAGCTTTTGAGTTTCTTCTGTGGGTTGTTTTTTTTTTAAGTTTTTGAACAATTTTCATTTTTGCTCTTTTTTTTTTTCCTTTCTGTATACTTTTTTGGAGCATAGAGAATTGACCCTGAGCAGCATTTAAGCACCCACTCAGCTGCTCTGCTCACCAACAGGATGGAAAAGAGAATCAGAAGAGGGAAAATAAGAAAATCTGTGAGCTAAGAATGGTTTAATAAGTGAAGAAAGTATTCATTTTTATTTTTTTTTAAGGATACAAAGGCATCAGTCACTACCTCCCACACCCAGTCCCATGCCTAGACTGTCTCTAAACTTTGGAAAAATAGACTTTCCAGTTTTTATTTGAGCATGACATCATATGACATGGGATACCCCTTGGGGCAGTGTGAGAAATAAGGAAGCCTCAATGCTGAGCAAGCACTGCTCAACAATAGCTAAAACAATGTTATCCAACACTGTTTTAGTCAGAAGTTGAAAGCATAGCACCCTAACAACTCTAGTGAGGAAAGTTTATTCCACCTCATTCAGACTTCTCCTTACTCCATTGTCAGTCAGACAGATTCCCTAATAATGCTTAGACTTTATGATCATGCTTTTCATATTTCCACTGAGAATGGAGGAAGTTTCAGTAAAATTTTTTCCCCTTTGTAGGTTTACAGTGATGATTCAAACTTGGTATTCTGAAGTTTCATATTAATGGAATTCTTCATTAGCTTTAAATTTGGAAAAAAGATACCAATGGGCACAGGAAAGTGAACTGCTTATTTTTCCCTGTCAGATACCTGAAACTAACTGGAATTTGAGAAAAAGGTCTTTGTGGGAAAAGGAGAAAAATTATAATCCCCAGAGTGTGTTACTTCACACTTACATTTCTCCCAAATTCCTTGAGTTCAATCTCCCTGAAAAGTCTCTGTTTATTACTCTCTTACTGTTTTTCCCACATCCCTCTTGAAATTTTTAATGTATTAGCTAAGGTGAAAAGACTTCTTTTAACCCTAGAAATTATTCTTAAGCAGTTTCTGTTCATTTCATTGAGGCTGGAACAGACCCTTGTGCACAAGGAGCCCTGTTCGAAGAGGGAGGGATAACTCTGAACCTAGCTCAGCTTAATCTCAGCTCTAATCTTCCCTCATCCTGTGTTGAAGACAGGAATGAAATCCAAGATGACATATTCTGTTACTAGAGTATTTGATGGGCCAAGCATATGAGAAAGGTCTCTGCAAAACTCTGAGCAGGAATTCCTTAGAGCTGTCACCCACCTGCAGCAGCACAGGTGTCAGTACCGGGGATACAGAGAATTTCAGACTTTCTGTGCTGACAGGGAATGATCCTCAGAGATACATTACATTTGACCTGAGGCCATGAAAAAGGCTTCCAGATTTGAGTGATAGCACTGAAATTATGAGTGCATAGTTGAATAGAAGCGTGTTATTTCACTGGGCAAAAAATCTAGAGTTTAGGGGTTTGGATTAGAGTAATATATATGTAACAAGATACAAGTTTTAAAGGGTTGTCTTTTTTTTCCTCCTTCTTCTTCACAAGTTTAGGTGATTTTGTGTAATTGGTTAGAAAAATCCACAGTGCAGGACATGAGTAGCTAGTCATTAAGTTAAAAGTTAAAGTAAATTAGTTAGCATCTCATAATTGGATAGCTTAGACTTAAAAAGACCTTGAAAACACTACTCTGTACTCCATTTCTGCTGTTAACTTAGCATGTGGAAGCACTCATGATCAGTGAAGCTGTAATCTTAAATAAGAAATAATAAACAACCAAGTCCAAACAAAAATTCTGTCTCTTGCACTTTTAATCCTATCCCTGAGAAGAAAAATCAGATTAAAAAAAAAATTCGCCTCATAGTGGAAGTGCTATGAGATAAGGATTTGTGGGTCTGATGGGGAAGTACATAGCAGCATAGACAGCTAGCTCTTCTGGAGTTATGGGATGAGGATTATTTGTCTTTTCCAAAAAAATTTGTTTGAATTTGGCTTTTGGTGTCACTGGGTTTCCAATTAGCATTGGTAATTAAAATTTCTTGAATATTAATGGTACTATTTATCCTTGCCAAAAGTCAAGACAAGTGTGAGACAGTTAAATGTGATGAAACTTGTTTAGAATTCACATTCACTCAGTGAACATTGTTAAGTCAATGAGCTGAGTGAGAATGAAATTTAGTGTATTGTTACTCAGTAAAATATTTCATGTTTCTTAAAAGAAGCTTTTCAAGTGTTCAATAAACAGAGTGAAAATTGATATTATATAAATAATATCTTCTGGGGAAAAAACTGATTTAATAAATACCTGCAGTGTCTATGAATGTTTAATAAGACATTTTTTGTTAGTGGGCATAAACACATTTTGCTGTAAATGTCTGAAAATAAGATTTTTTTACATCTGATTTGGCTGCAAGCTTGGAGCAAATACATTTAACTAATTGATGAAAAATATTTCAGTAAGTATTGCTTTTTTGTAAACTGTTAGTTCTTAAACTGGCATTTTTGTTCACTATGTTTCATGAAGTAAAAGACAGAATCTTGAAATAAGGCTTTTCTTTTAGTAGTTTCCATTAAAAGTGGTTGAACCACTCCTTGTTTGTCCATCCTGGCATAATTCCCTTGATTTCTGTAGAAGTCCTGCTCTCATATGCATACAAAGATATTCAGTTTGTCAGATTTCAAGAGAGTAACTGAATGTAAAGAATATTTAAAATATTTGAAGTAAACTGGAACATTTTTAGTTTAAAAGCCAGTTAACTCTAGTTCACAATGCTAATAAAATTTTTTTGAAAAGTAAACAGACACTGAAATTTAGTCATTACTTTGTTTACCTTTAGGCTTAATCTGATTTGGATTCGTTCATTTGATCAGTAGAGCTTACTTTTATAAAGAATTTCTTTAAGCTTAGGAAAAGGTATACAGGTTTAAAAACCTTAAAAGAAATATGAAGAATAAAAGCAGTGCAGTACTTTGAGGCAGGAATTGTTTGATTGTGGAACAGGAGTAAAGGTAAGGGAAGGTTAAATGATAAGATTTTCATTGCTATTTTCTGTAAAGTAGAAGGTAACACCATTTCCCTCATTTCAGTGATGTTAGCTGGTTGTTTCTCTCTGCACAGTAAGGAGGAGGAAGAGATGTACTTACTCCAGCTAGAGGTGAAGGTTTACTAGCAGTAGCCCAAGGGATATATCACACAGAGGCTGATCTGTAAATGACTCCAAGCAGATTTGATAGTGCCTTTCAGTCATGATTCCTAGCACTATTTGCATTCCTGTTCAACCCCTCTCACAAAAAGGTAGACAATTTATGCAGAATTAATAGTAGTTTTATTTGATGGCAGCACACGCAGCTGCATCTGGAGGTCTCATTGCTAACCAGCACAAGGGATGGATTTTCTAGAGTGTGCAAAGCAATGTCTGTAGCAGGTCTGAATTGTAGCAGGTCTTTCTTTCTTTGGAAAGAAAGAAAGAAATAGGCCACCTCTTTCACTCATAGACATCCACATTTGGATTTGCTTCTCTTTTCATTGGCATACATCTCTCAGATTCATGTAGCTAGGGATACATACCAGTCCAATTTAAATTGACAATTTACAATTACAAATAACTGATTTCATTTACATTCCTTTTCTTTTTCAGTATTTTGTCCTGCTGAAGTGTTGTAGTGATAAAGGAAGGTTTTTATAGTTTTCTTACGAAGTTTAATGTAGTCCTAGGTTGTTTAATATTTGCTTCAGAAATACATTCTTGTTTTCCACTTTCTGTTTCTTAAATGCTTGAAGTATGCAAACAGTTTTATATTCAATTTTACTTTTTGAGTATTTGATAAATAGCAGTAATGATATTGGATTGCATTATGTTTTCATGTACTTACTGGTCCTATCATTACACCAGAATCAGGCAAGAGAAGATCTTATCAGATATTGTCATTCTATTCATTGGCTAATATATTTCCCAGGTGTACATTTCTTTTCAGATATTAGTTAAAGTATGACAGTTAATCTGATTTATGAGAGTTGTTCAAGCAATCTGAAAGTCCTCTCCTTGTTGATGCTGTCTGAATATATGAGGGTAAATCCATCAACTCAAGTTTGAAAATTTTGGCCAGCTGTCCCTAAGAAAGCTGATAGATAACATTGCTTGGGTTTTAAGCAATGAGAAGCTGAAGTGAACCATTCATTAAAGTTGTGTCAAGTTAGTCAGTGAATAATGCCATTTTTTCCTTCCTTGAAAAGAAGAAAGGCCATTTTTGCCACAAATGGCCAGGAATACTTGTTTATGAATGGGAACTCACAGTGTGGAGTGGCCTGTGTGTTTCAAAATGCAATTCACATTTGCCAAAGGATCAATGTAAATGAGGTATATACAAATGTGTCTTAGCTTGTGTGCTCAACACTAGAGCACATTGTTTTAATGTCAGTTGTTTAATACAATCTTTGTTTTCATTTTAAGATACAAATTTGGTTTTGGTCATTGTTAGACATAGCTCAGGGCCTCAGTATAGATATTTTTGCCACTTCATCTGCAAGAGTTCTTGGCACTCCATCAGTTTAAGGTGATTTTCTGCTCCAAATCAGTCACGTTTTAATCAGATCACAACTTTCTGAAAACCCTAAAACCAGATTTAAAGCATAAATACCAGAACAGTAATCTTCTTTGCTGACAATCCATTACATAAATCATAATACAATATTTGCATGTTATAGTTGGCTTCATTTATTTTGACTTATATCTGAATTTCAAAGTTTTGTTAAATATATGGTTGGGTTTATTTCCTTTGATACAATTGTGTTTTCCTGGAGAAACTAGCTGAGAAAGCAGCAGCCCAAGGCATACCCAACACAAAGCAGGTAATTTCATCCTCTGGATAAAAACAACCAAACACTCTATATCTGCATAACACTGAGAGGGCACCAAAGTAATTTTCATACTGATATCTTTTAGTTCTGCATACTGTACAGCCCATTACTATCTTTCCTACAGCCTCACTGTATTCTGCTGGAGTCTGTGCTTTGTGAAATTAATAACTGCATTTCCTTTACTTTTTATGCATCAGTATAATAACAGATAGGAAAAGCTCATCTACCCTTATTCATGGACGTTCTCTATTACACCTGGTTCCCCATCACAATCTTGTGCGAATATTTCCTTGAGTAATAGAAATAACAAAAAATATCTTTATTTTTGTTCAGATGAAGGAGATTAATTAGAATTTAAGATTTGAAAGTAACAAAATTTTGGCATTAAAAAGAAAAAATATGAAAAAGTAGACCTAAAGATGCAGAAAATTGGCAATACACTTCAAATCTTTTATCTCACAGACAAGTTTTGTCCTGTAGTCTGTAGACTGCCACCTCTTCTTTGTGCTTGAAAGTTTCTGTGACATATTAATAATGTAAGAATATACAGAAAGAGAGGCAGGGACAGTATGAAAAGCTTTTAATATCATTGCAGGTCCTGATCTGAACTCAGTGATCAATGACAGTCAAGCCAGAGCAGTGATTATTGATGTGTTTTTCATACAGTTGTCACTGCATTAGCTGCATGTTGTTGCAGTGTCATTACAGCTGTGTTCCTAGATGTCAGATGTGGTAAACAAGCCTATAGACAGGCTCTTGACTTCTTACACAGGGTTTAAGGCTTAGGTAATGTATTTGGGTTGGAA
Source organism: Thryothorus ludovicianus (assembly GCA_013397245.1). Taxonomy (NCBI): domain Eukaryota; kingdom Metazoa; phylum Chordata; class Aves; order Passeriformes; family Certhiidae; genus Thryothorus; species Thryothorus ludovicianus. Next base: position 888,311 of record VZTB01006085.1, on the reverse strand, counting down.
ATGGTGGTGTAGCTAAAGATGACAAAGCTTTTAGCCAGCCCTTACATCACAGCTGGTTGAGTTGTGGATAAGCACCTCGGCTTTGGATGTTTCAGTCCAAAATCAGGTGGCCAAGCTTAAAGTACTGACATAAGACCTTTCAGATGTATTTGGATAAGCAGATTTGGGAGCAACTGCATAATTAGGGTAATGGCTGAGATAGTATTTGCAGCCTGCTGTGATGTGCAGCTGGATGATACTCTCCCACTGGTTTGGAAGAGGATATTTGCCTTTCCCACATGCTCCCAGACATCCAGCTACTTAAGACACCTGTTAGTGCTAAAAAGTTCAGAAAATCCTCAAAAGTTTTGACACATGTGACTTTCTAGGAGTGGATGCCTTTCAGATGGGAAGGTTTCAAAAGGGAAAAAGTAGTTCTCTGCCATGGCTGTTATATTTCCAGTGCAGTTGCTTTCCAGCCAGCGCAGTGGACTCCTACAAACACTCCATGTCATTAAGTTATTATAGAAATGAAGAAATTGTGAATAATTTCCCTAAATAGAAGAATATAACTCTTGTGAAAGAAAGCATCTTTTCTTTTTTCAGAGTATATATATATATATATGTATTTACTCTTTCATTCCATTTGAAAAAATACCAAATTTTACAGGAAAAAAAATACTGAAGACTGGCAGTGATGACAGTAATAATCTGGGATGTTAAGAACAAATGGGTGCTATTAAATATTATATATAAATTATATATATATATATGTATGTGTGTGTGCTATGCATAAAATTTAATCTATGTATGTTTGGAAAAACTAGGACCTCCAAAGGAAGAATTAACCATTTGGAGGGGTTCTGTTTATTTTCTCACTTTTCACCATTCAGAATGGTAAATAACAACTGATGGCTACTATCGAAGACTAGGTCTTACACCATATAATCTTTAATTTGTGTGGGTTTGGTTTTTTGGAAAGAACAAAGGAAAGACTACTTCTCTTCCTCATTACCTCTGTCTTTTGATTCTATCTGCAATGTTATTAACACTGCATTTGATATAAGAAAATTTTTCATCTCATTTTTTACATTTTGAGCTATCATTTGGGATGACTTTTCTGATGGAGGAGAGTTAAACTCTCCTTACTTCCTTCACAGTAATTACACACGTCTGCATTAACTCTGCAACTCCTACACTACCAGTAAATTCTCACTTGCAATTTTATAGTTCCTTAAATTAGCAGAAGTTATTCATAGAATGTTATTTTCAATAAATATAGCAAAATGTAACTTCAGGCATTTGGGAGTAATGTTTTTTTACATAAACTATGTCATGTGCCCATATAAGTAATAATGATCATTATAATGTACTTTCTCTGCTAAACTTCTTAAAAGCTATCTAGTGGAAAGATGAGGCATTTTTGTATATTTGCTACCAAACATTACTTTTAAAATAATTTTCTTTTAAGAATTAATTCTGAGCTAACAAGCTGTATAGGACTCATCGTCAACACCAGGAACTTCTCAGTGCAATGACTTGCACAGTTGAAATTTTATAACATCAAGAGAGATTTTATCTTTAAAAACACATGTTTTGTTTAGAGTAAAACTTGAAAGTTGATTGATTTGTAATGTAGCCAAACACTAACTTAACAAATTATCTCATTAGCAAGAGGCTGACTGCTTTTGTATGTTCCCAGGAAAAATTGCTGCAACAGGTCCAACAGGTCCATTGTAAGGGAAGAAATCACAGTGACCTTAAGAAATGATAACAGTCCATCCAAGAAGCAGTTTTTAAATGGCTTTTTGGTGAGGTAGATCAGAGTGTAATTCTTAGCCAATACCCCTTTCCAGAAAATCAGAGTGCAATAGTGGTTTATATTTCATTGTTTCAGTCCAATACTTTACAGCATGCATGTTATCTATTTCTACATCCATTTTTTACACACCCTTTTGAAGGTCTGTTAGTACACAAGCCATGAAAACCTTTTGTTTGAATTTTTATATCTCTATTTCCATCTTGGCTACTGAAAGAAATACATTGAGCGGCTCAAGAAAGCCTTATTTTAGACTTTTTTTTTTTTTGCAAGACACAGCCAATTAACCAAATATCCAAAAAAATAAAATCACATTAGGTATTTCTCTGAATTTTTCTAATATTTCAAACATGCAGCTGTTACATGATGAGATCTGGTATATTATAAGAAGCACTTAATATGTCCACAGTTTATATTTTAGGAGATCTATAAGATTCTAAAACCTGAGTTCTCATGCAGATTAAGATTTTTTCAAGTAAATCTCCAGCCTTTGCACTGCTGTTGACAATTTTGAAACAATTACTTTAAAGGCAATTTCAAAGATTGAAAAAACACAATACCAGACCCCTGATATATGGTATCCTGATTCCTTTCAAATGTTTATTTGTTTTGAAGCTAAGACAGTCCACACAACACAGAATGTCTCCCCTTTCGGGAGGGGAGAAAAAATGTTGCGTCACGGATTTTTTGGTATCAAGTAAGCTAATGAATAGACTCTAATTTATCCACATGTAAAACTCAACAATATAATTTATTCTGAATGTTTTGCAGTTGAAAGTTCCATAGGCAGCTCGGCCACCTGCACTTTGTCATGAGCAGTGACCAGGAGGAGTCTCCACTCTCTTGGGCAGTGATGCTGCCAGGTGGGGACAGGCCAGGCTCCTCTGACCATGTTTGCTCTTTGCTTTGAGAGGTGCCATTTCAGAAGCCTTAACCCACATTTTTATCTCATGTTCTGTCCCATCTAAGCCAACTGAACTAGGAGCTGACAGTGTAATTTCAATTTACACCTCTGTATGAAATGCCTTGTCAGAGTTGCCATCTGTATTGGCCCAGAGAGTTTTTTGTCCTGGGGGCGCGGTTGCATCGCTGAGCCAGCTCCCTTAAAGCTAACTTAGTTATCTCTGCACAAACAGCTGTTTTCTTGCAGAGGATAGCAGCTTGCAATTCAAAAGCTGTAAAATCTGTGGATTATGACATTCACTGAACATCCTAATTCCCCATAACCAAATCCTATCCCTGCCATAGTTTTAAAGATAGTAAAGTGCCTGCAAAGTACACGGCTCCAGAAGTACATCTGAGTGGCAAATGTAGTAGAAATGCACTGGTGGCACTAATTTTCTCTTTCAATGTGACCCATGGACAGCAGGGCAGAGTGTTGCAGGAACATTGTCTCCTCAGCATTGTTCCTGCTCTGGCTCTCTTCATCTGCTCATGTCTAAGGTTTCTAAGCTACTGAGGCAAACAGATTCAGCACTTTCTTCACTTACTACTTCTGAATCTATTAAGGTAAACTCTTTGCTAATAATTGGTCATAAATTCATGGACATTACTGATTTCAGAGCCCTCATTAATTTTCATTTAAGACCCTTATAGCAGCAGAGACTTGGTTCACATGATTCTGTTTTCCTTAGTTTCCTATCAAAGTAGTACCATCAATGAGGTGATCCGAAAATCCTGGAGAATTGTAGAGATGTGTTTAATTTTATTTTTTCTTTAAATTGTATATGACTTATCAAAGCAACATTTATCAGCTTTTGAGAGGACTAGTCAGGAACTGGTCTTTTATACATTAATGTACATATTATACTGGAATTTCAGGTAGCATTATCATTATTGTAGGGCAAGATATGCTGTGTTAGACTTTTTAATTAATTAAAATGTATATAAATATTTATAAGCTACGTGTTCATAATTTTTAAAAAAATCCAGTAGCATAAGCTCAGGGGTTTTTTCTGCATTATCTGAAAGCAGGATGTGTAACCTTTTTACTCGATACCATATTTGTATGCACAGCCAACTGTGTGTCTCCCTGTGCTTAACTTCTAGAGCTCCTTACACCATCCCAAATCCAACTAACTAGAGCTTAGCCTGAAGCTGTATTTATTTTGGCTTTGCACATAAACTGTCAGAAGCGGCCCATAAACAGTGTCTGTATCAATTTCTGCACCAATGACCTTTTATGTAGACAACATAGTCATCTGTAATTTTGTCCATATGAAGGCTTAACTAATAATATCATAAAGCTTTGGGGCCTTGAGGGCTCCTTCTGTTAGGCTCAGCTGGCAGCATCTGGAGGTGGTGACACCTCTCCCTTTCCCTCAGTGAGGAATACTCATGTGGATAAATTTGGCACAATGTGTTGCAACACAAATGTGAGACAGCAGATTTTATCTAAGCATCACCTTACTACCCTCCCCGTTCAGGACAAGTTCAGAGCAGAGGCTGGTGGGGCCTGGGATCCCCCTTTTCACTGGTAGAGCCTGTTAAAGTCTCTTCCTTGGGACAGTCATGAATCTGGTTACCATGGTGACAGGGATGAACCTGACACTTCAGAGAACAGCACAGGGAATCATACTTTCTGTTCACAGTCATGTACAATTCTTCTTTCTGATAATGTCACCCTAAAAATCTGTAATTTAGAATCCTGGAAGCAACAGCTTAGATGAATAGAAACCCTAGTAAACTTCTGGCAAGTCTTCATCTCCCAAAAGCTGTACTCCAAGAGAGGAATTCTTTAGAAGCTGTGGAGAAGGGAGAATTGTGGAGATTCCTTTCCCACTAAGTATACCTTCAGCTTTCAAGTTGAGAAAGAAAAGTCAGTAGTGCTGTACCAAAGCGACCCATGTTATGATATCGGTAAGACCTCATGAATCATATGTGTAGTTTGCTCCAGATCTCTGCAAATATACATTTAAATGTTTTCAGCAAATAAAATCAGCTCAGAATTTTTTTTAAACTTAATAAAGCTAAAAGCGATTATGCACCTTCTCTCACCGAACTTGAATTTATTAATTAAATTTCAGACTCATAAAAATTTCCTTAATTGCATGATGATTATCACTGTAGTAAAGCAGTCAAAAACAGACTGATGCAGGTGGCACAGTCTTTCTGGGCAGATGATTAAAACACAGGTCAGGGCAGACCAATCTAAAAAAATATTTGTCAGTGAATCTCACTGGGTTTTTCAACAAGCCCTTTTCTCAGGTGGTAGACTGACATCTCCAGAGCTACCTTCAGTTTCATTTGATGTTATCATTATGTTACCTTGTTGAACCCATTCAGATGTCATTCCTGGATTTAATTAAAAGTTTTTGAATGTCACATAACAAAAGTGCAGAACAGATTATCTTAAGCACAGCTATTTTGAATATCAAGCTATGCAACAATAACACCAGTTTGTGAGAATTCAAAGATCTGCCATAAACAGAAATTAACATTCAAAGAAAATGCAGTGTAATAAAATAGCAGCTTTAATCATGCATAAAACTGAGTTTCTTCCCTTGCTCACACAAAGGAAACCCAGAATAAAATGCTGTGAGTGTTAAGAGAGTCAAATCGTACGATGAGAAGGTTAAGCATAAAAATGTTGTTCAAAACTTCTGATTTAAAAGCTGTCTTTTGGAAGGCTGGCTGTTCTCTTGGAGGTACCATACAAACACAACCCTGCAAAATCCTACCAGAATTTTCTGCTTGAATAATTGTGTTTGGATGAGCAAGTAGAATATCATTATCTTGATTCCTACACCATCTTTTTGGGAAGGTGTAGACGAATATATTTTGTGCTGAGTGTCATAAATTCTCTGACAATTTTGCAAGGCTGTGTGTAAATTTCGAACCACGGAAGGAAGCTGAAGACAGGAAAGAAATAGGTGCCGTGACTGGATTCCTTATGCCACAGTATACTTCAAAAATTAAGCACAAATACTATGCATATGCTCTGAAGTGGATATTGGATTTTTTAGTGTGTTTGATTAAAAATGTGGTTAAAAAATTTAGAGTAATTAAATACATCAGGAAATTGTGAGAAGATGGACTCTACCTCACCAACTGTTTAGAATTTTATTGTCCCTGAGAGAGTTAGCTATACTAGTCTAATTTAGTGCTGTTCGCTGTTGAACTTCATGCTATTAATCATGAAAGTTGACTGAATACTCTCCTGTAGTATCTTTGAAAACAAGAACAGGTTCTTAACTGGCTATGTGCAGAGTCAGAATCATTGGATTGAGTTATTTTATGAACTTTGTGAGTGGAACTGTGGAATATCATTGTTTTTGCTGTTAGTTAGTTCAGAAGAAAGGCAAGTAGATAAATTGTTAAAATCCGGTGTTCTCCTCCTAGTCTAGCTAATAAATCTTCAGTGTAGGCAGCTATTTTTGTACAGGGGGGAAAATGTAGTTAACGCTCTGTTTCAGACCAGAAGCTTTTATTGCAAATTTTATGGAAGATGAGTTTGCATGGATTGAAAACCGTAGGGTTATCTCTTCTCAGATTTACAGGAACAAAATGGAAAAAAGCCCATTGGTATGCAAAGCAAAGACATAGTGAAAATTAACATTTAATTCATGGTCTATTAGAATAAGGCTAGCCAAAGGAATTAGTAGTCAATAAAGAATCCATTTTTGTATGATCATCATTCTGTTACCATGCAAGGTTCTTTGTTAGATCAATAAATTACCCTTTAATCAAGTCTGATGTTCAAGATTTAAGAGAGGATTGCGAGACTTTACGAAAAACACACTTTCAAAATTAGTAAAGCAGGTGTTTTTATAAATTAAACAATTTTAGAGCATTTTTGCCCTTTTTAGAAATTTTAAGTAGTTAAGTCAATTTATCAAAATAATTGCATCTCTCCAGTTTAGATATTTTGTGTTACAATGTTGTTATGGACCATGTCAAAGGCCTACAAAAGTCCAGATAGGTTACATCTGTAACTCTTCCCTTGCCCACTGATGAAGTCACCCCATCACAGAAGGCTGCTTGATTGGTTAGGCAAGATTTATTCTTGGTGAAGCCTTGGTTACTTCAGCTGTTTTGTTTGCCAAAATCGGTAATTCAACTTACAGAGGAGCCTTTTCAGAGGAGTAAATTCTGGTTGTCTTGTAGGGGGTAGGGAAAGGGCATTCTCAGAGCAAGCAGAAGTTTGCTTGCTACTGCAGTCCTTATGCAATCAGCAGCCAGGAGATATTCACTTATATGTGTAGGTTTAACATATAGACACAAGGTTTCTCTATTTTTCTCTCTGGTTATATATGGATAAGTTCACATATAGTTATTAAAACACACTTTGAGCTATCAAAGTTAAAACACAAATAATATGAAATGCTTTCAAATTGATACATTTCATTAAATTATTCTATGCTACATTCAATAACTGCCTCAAAATAATCATGGCATGCAATACACATAGATTACAGTGGGATTTATATCTATAATTGCTTTCATGTAGTCCCCAAATGTAGAATTTCATCTAATGAATGCATATATTATCTGTTTCTGGAAATATACATACAATAATCCTCGCTTCATTTAAGTTCAAAGCAATTTTTCTGTTGATATTGGCGAGACAGGTACCATTTTGTCAGTAGATTATAGCATTTTGGGTACAGGAGGCTCATCCGCTGATTATACACTTGGTTAGTGTATGACTATTCAATGACATTTTCCTTGAGTAGTTTAGGACTCTGTGGTGTATTTCTAGTGAACACCAGCTTTATCTCATAAGTAGTCTTAAAGTTCATGGAATGAGTTACTGTCCCTTACTTCAAAACCCTTAATGTAAGGAAACAAGAACAAACGGTCAAGCAGTAGATATCCTCCCGGCTTTCCACTGTTGTTCAAAAAACTTGACTGAGAGCTTCATTTTGAAGTTACTGATGATCCAAGCCAATAATTTCCTAGTGTATATAATGAACACCTGTGCCTAAGTTAACCAAACATGTAAACACTCTCAATAACCTTTCCTTCAGATTTTCTGAGACTTTTCTGAATGAAACAGCTGTTTATGTGGCCATGCAATAGTTTTAAAAATTACTCTGAGAAGCACATATATTGCAGCTTGCTCTATCAAATTATAAGGGTCCTGTCTTTCTCTAGGGAAGTGTGAAGCAGGCCTGTCTTTCTTTCCCCTTCATTCTCTCATCACTAATACTCCTTTGAAAATGCCACTGTCCTGATCAAAGCTCAAAGCCTGTACTGTTGGATGTATTTTTGAGCCTTTGAGTTTTAAAGTGCATCTTCAGGTCACATTCAATCCCCATCATTCGTATTTTGAAATCTCTCAGAGACTTGGCCTTAAATCTCCATCCACACAACTAAGTCTCTTGCTCCAGCCCTAGTTATTTTGCAGATTGAGTAGTTCTTACCTTTACTAGGTCAGAGCTGCCCACCTGTGCTGACATTGTACAATTCCAGACACTGCAAATATCCCATTCCTGCACACTCCCTCTTTACCCTTCCCATGTCCTTACTGTTTCTCAGTATTCCATACAGCAAACATGTTTGGTTTTTTTTTTCCCATTGGCATGTAAAGCCATTTATATTTAGCTTAGATTTGTCTTTTGACTCTACTGATTGGCCTTTTGGCTCTACTGCTTATCAAATGTTCATTCACGTTTGTCACATCCAGCCGAGCTAATCCTGGACCAGGAGTTGATTCATTTTAAGCATTGAGAATGTTGAATACTTCCATCTTCCAGTTCTGCCTCAAAAGTCATGTCCCTCATTTCCTTTGTTAGACAGCATCATATGTGTATCCGACATTAATTCTAGCTTGAGTGTGTTGTACACGCACACATCTCTTGCCTGATGCCCACTTTTATCCCTGACACCTCAACAACACATATAACACAAATAAAAGATGTAGTATTCAGTCCTCACAAGTTATGTATGCAAGTGTATGCGCAGGCAGGTATTTACATAGAGAAGGAAACGTTTAGTTAATTTCTCAGCAGATAGAGTTCAAGCTGTAGGTGAGAGATGATTATAATGATGAATTCTTATGATGATGATTAAGTTTTACGATTAAAGCACTGCTAGGTCTCTCACTGTCTGTCTAGCTCCAGTGTGACTGTCTGGAAAAAGAGCATGTTCCTAACTCAGAAGGTTTTTCTGAGGGTAAATTGCTAGTACATGGTTCAGATACTGCAGAGATCAAGGTTACGGAAACAAGAAATAAAGGGTAATTTTAAACAACAGTGTTATCTTTCCCTCAAAAAATACTATGGGTATCATATATTCCATGCACATCAAATATGAATAGAAATTATCTGTGAAACATGATTTAACCCAGAAAATATTAGATACCAATTATCCCTGATAAAAAATACACTGGCTTTCTGAATGGAGTAGATTTTCAGGGCAGCAGTGGCCTTTCTCTCGTATGATTTCACCTTGGTTTTTGTTCTGCTGCTTTTGGTGATCTGTTGAGAAGCATCATAGTTTCAGACTAAAGGACACTTTCTGTGTAATGACATAAGCATGATGATACCAACATTTTATAATTTACTCCACATGAACATGCTGTGAGGGAGAGGTTAAGTGGCATTGTATGCATGCTGGGTGGAGTGTGAGACAAGAAGGGCCAGAGGGAGAGCAAGTACACATACCCTTTCATGCCAGTAAGTAAAGGCCACAGCCTTAGAAAGCAGGAACCAGAGAATTGGAAAGTCATTTTCTATGCTACAAGTAAGCATCTCATGGGATTTTACTCCTGGCTGAAACCTATTTATATTTTTCATATTTTTACCAGGTTGGAAAAGCTCCTATTCCTGATCTTTTTTTACACCAAGCTGTTATGCAAAGAGGTGCAGAGTGAATGGCTGTGCACTTTCATGTGTATTCTATTTTTCTCTCTGCTGTAACCTGTAGCCTCAGCCCTCTCAGCTGTGTTATGGACTGGTTTCATCTCTCTGTAGAACAGTGGTTTATGAGGTTTCTTTCAGGGCCTATAAACAGAAATAAAACTACTGCTGACTTTAGACTTGGCTTTGTGGATGACCTTATTTAGAGAATGAAAATTCCCCGCAGAATGCAGATCTCAGACCAGATGCTGTAAGGTGAATTAATGTACAAAACAGCACTGAAACTGGATGGAGGACAGAAGTACTGCAGTTTAGGGTTCACCTTGTATCTTGGAAAAAGGCATTTTACTATTTATGTGTAAATGTTTTCTTAATATTCAGTGTTAAATATTCCATATTTAATATCTGAAAAAAATAGCATTGAATGAAATAATGGTGGTAAGTTGATAGATTGTCTCTTCTTTGTCTACTGCCTTTCAATACAACAATTTATTTGGAAATCCAGGTGCATAAACACTTCTGCATGTGTGGAGGAGACTATATATATACATATATACATAGGTATACACCTATATATATATACATATTTATTCAGCTGTATAAATACACATATTGTTGCAAGGAGGGCAACAAAGATGGTGAAGGGCCTTGAGGGGCAGCTGCATGGGGAGCAGCTGAGGACACTTGATCTGTTCAGCCTGGAGAAGGAGAGACTGAGGGGAGACCTCACTGCAGTTAGAACTTCCTTGTGAGGGGGAGAGGAGAGGCAGGCACTGATCTCTTCTGTCTGATGTCCAGTGACAGGATCTGAGGGAATGGCCTGAAGATGAATCAGGAGAGATTTATGTTGGATATCAGGAAAAGGTTCTTCACCCAGAGAGTGGTTGGGCACTGGAAGGAAGGGGTCACAGCACCAAGCCTGACGGAGTTCAAGTGTTTGGACAATGCTCTCAAGAACATGGTGTGACTCTTGGGGATGATTTTGTGCAGGGCCAAGAATTGGACCCAATGATCCTTATAGGTCCCTTCTGACTATGCTTATTCAATGGTTCTGTTAAATTTATAATGTGTCTATGTACGTATGTGTAGATGTTTAAACACATGATGCCTGTATCCATATTTTGACTACTGCATTAACATACACACATACTCCAAAACTATCTCCAAAAACTATTTCCTTCTCTCTAGTGCTTACACATTTAAGTAACTTATTTTTTTGATTCATTTAGCAGCAGCAACAGAGGAACCTGAGGTGATTCCAGATCCAGCTAAACAAACAGATCGAGTGGTGAAAATAGCAGGGATAAGTGCTGGAATTCTGGTATTCATCCTTCTTCTCCTTGTTGTCATATTGATCGTCAAAAAAAGGTAAGAAAACAATCTGTGCTGATTGATCTTTTTTTCTCCCCTCTCTATCATAAAATTAAAAAAGGGTAATTTTTACAGGTCTTTAGAAAAAAAAAGTTTTAGGGCTGGTAGGTCCTTTTGGTTGATTTTTGGATTAGTTCCTTGAGTTTTCTTTTGGTTTTGCTGTGATTCTTAGGATGTCTGTAAAGATAAGATTTCTTTATATTTAAGATCTGACAACTATTTATTTCCAAGGATTTTTAAGCTGGAGATTAAAGAATGTACAGATTGTTAAAGTGGGTGGAATTTAAATTCGTGGTGCCTTTTTTTATTTTTTAAAGCAAAGAAAAAATAATAACTTATTGCACTTTTCATGTTTTAACCACTTAATGAATTTTATTTTCTCTATGCGGCTCTAATGAGTTATTTGTATTTATATGTTACTGAACTTGCAAAATAATGTAATTTTATACCTCTATTTATGCTCTTGTAAACCTGGAGGTTTTTTTTAAAAGTCATACTGCATCACTGTAAAATTATCTCGTGAGTCCTTAGTGCATGAAATTGTTTAAAAGTGTATTGATTTGAGTGAATTTAAATTTTTTTCAGTGCTTTCTTAGACAGTAAGCAATATCGCCATCTTCTGGCATTGTCCAATGCTGTCCCTGCATCCCAATCCTACGTGCAGTAACTTGTGCTACCCTATTGCTTGGTCAGTGTTTCAAAGCGTAGCCTTCCCGGTAGTTGCAACTCTTTTAACCTGGCATAAAAGTCCGTAATATGTCCCTCCAATTCCTTAGTCATAGTATAGAAACTAATTCCTCTGTCTCAGTGCACCCTCTCCCTGGCGGGTCCTTTTCACACGGCACAAGCTGATTTCTCTTGGATAGAATGAGCCCTTCGCTTTCCCATGGTGTGTGCGTTGCATTCCCTTGCCTCTTGCAGAAGTTATGATGAAAAGTATTCTTTTTATTGTCGTGTATTTCGTCTGAAATGTAGATTGCTATTATTTTTAAAGATTAAGATCGTTCTATATGTTGTAACTGCTGGTTTGCATTAGATTTTTTTAATTTATTGCCTTTTTACAATTATCCCTGGAGATATATAACTTGGAGAAGAAACGTCTGCATTAGAAACATTAGGTATGCTTGTAGTGTTCTGTGTTAGTTAGCTACATATGTGGTTTTTCCCAAAAGTGCTTTTACTTTTCTCTGTTGTTTACCTCTGTGGCTGAGAGTTAACACATATGCAAAAGGTCCAACTCACCATGTGCAAAAAAGACATACAGTCAGCCAGTTTTCTTTATTTACACAACTTTTGAAAAACAAAAAAGTTGTTTTTCAGCTTTTAGGAGGAAGTCTCTAGATTGTAGCTTTGTAGCAAGGTATGTGCTGGGAAGTGTCATCTTAGTGCGTGTTACAGTGGTCCCCTTACGTTTAATAGAAAATTCTCTGTGTGTGCACGTGTGTTTGTGTGTGAGAGAGAGACCGTCTAACACTACAGAGTGTCAGTCACTTCCAGATATGGTTGATTAGTTTTGCAAATAACAAGCAAACAAACAAATCCGTGTTCACATTTTTCCTATCCTTTCTGCCTCTCTCATTCAGAGCCCTTTTAGGCTCAAATTTTTGTTATTGAATTGTTTGACCAAAGTGAGTTAATTATATCTGTGAAGTGATATTTTTTAATTTCCCCTTTTCCCCCCTTTCCCTCCTCAGAACCTGTGAAGGCAGTATCCTTTTAGAAATTATCTTCATTCTATAACACACAATATTTCTAAACTCTTGTACTATTTTGTATTCTAAATAGGTGAGAAATTAACCTGCTTAATGAATCTTTAATGTTTGGCAATTTTTCATTAGTTTAATTGGTCATCTGTTGCATATGTTGTAGGTGTGCCATTCTTGTCCCCCTCTGCCTTTAGTGAAAATGGGCACTCTTTTTATACCAGCTTTAGTCAAGGTCTCTTAAAAAAAAGCATAGAAAAACTCTGTTCCTGAGTTAAATCAGTCCATCTTGTGAATCAGGGCAATTCATAAAATGAAGCCAGAAACAGCTGTAAAAACTCTGACACATTTACACATACAAAAACACACTTCACTTAGTTGTGGTGGGACTGGAAACCAATCCGTCTGAATCATCCTCTGTAGTGTACCTATTCAGTGATCCATTATGTAGTATCCCTTTTGGTACCCGAATTGACCACAGCTTATTAGATGGAAAAGTCAATAAAACAATGGTTTCTGCATTTTTATTGGTTTATTAAGTCGTATGCACAGCCACCGCTATCTCAAACTGATTAAATGCAGCATTACATTTTATTGAAAAATGGAGTACTAAGCAGTTTTGTTCATGAGCTTGAGATGTTTTAGGCTTCGCCTGATCATTTTGTACAAATTTGTTTAAAGTTTTCCTGAATGAAGCTCTTAACAGCTTTTACAGACTTTTACTGGAGTAATCAAACCAGCTAAGAAAAGGGATACTGCATCTTTAACAAGCAACGCCATTTTTATTTTCGAAATCATTGTTGGACTATCTCCAAATGTCCTTCATTTCCTTCCATTTGTTTACCTTCCATGTTTTTAATGCTCAGCATGACTACATCAGCATTTCCAATTGTAAGATTTTAAAATAGAAAGCATATGTTTGTATCCAGGAAATGTGTGGAGGATATGCCAGTACACACGTGTCTGCTGGATATATGCAGTTTTCTTTAAAATGTGTGTACTCATATAGCCACACACAGTATGCATACAAACATACACGTATACAACTGTGTACTGATAAATATGTTAAAGTGAATGACAAGAAATTGTTTTCTGATTAAATGTATTTCTTAATGGAACCTTTATTTTTTGTGACTGAAAGTAAAAAGCATATCTGCTACACAAGATTTGTACACAGCTGTTCATTTGTCATGGCATCTAGGCGGTAATCATATTATGCTGAACTGCATGTTGAAATTACACAATCCATTTAATTTTCAAAATTTTTGGCAAAAAGTGAAATCTCAGCATGTAATTTTCTCAAGTGATCTTTCTAAAAACCAAATCATTTTTATACACTAGGGTTTTGTTTTGTTTTGTTTTTAATTGCATGGCAAAGTAAGGCTAGTTTGTGCATGAGCAAGTTGAAATGCTAACCAAAGAAACATGAATTTTTCAACTTTTTTTTTAAACGCACATTTCTCTGCTTTATTGGATGTGACAGAGTCACGCTTTTCATTCACCATTGCTTCTCTTTTTCCACTGTCTGTGATTTGCTTGCCAGGAGGAGCTACTATTCTTACTCCTACTATCTGTAAGTAGCATACGGGTGACTTACTATTTTATGTGTTTTAAAGATGCAGTATCCCTTTTTAAAAAAGAAAAACAGTCTATAATTTTTTCCAAAGTTTTGTTGATCGTTACCTTTGATTGTTCTCAGGCTTGAAAAATTGCTTGTATCATTGTTCCTGTTATTCTTACCCTGTTGTTTCTTTTTTCAAAGGGATATTGTATTTCTAACTGTATATTGAGACTTTAGCTTTTTGCTGCAGTTTTTTTTCCAAGCTGTAATTTTAGTTTATTATAATCATAATTTAATTTGCATTATGATTCACAGCAACACATCACGCTAAGGAAAAAATAACTTTTCCCATTTCCTAGTTAGTGAACTATGCCTGGAAATCACAAACTGTATGTTCGTAGAGTATCAGTTCAGGAGTGATCTTGTGCACCATTTTCCTATGCAGGTTGCAGGTAGATGCCAAACTTTTATAAATAGTTTATGGTCTCCCTCTTTTGCTTTTGAGGTGCTTTGCATGCACATCTTAAACTGTAGATCTTATTTTATGGCATTGGTTTGTATAAAAGCTTTGCTTCATTGAAGCAAAACTGATTTTTTTAATATTTTTTGACCAAATGAGTTTTTGTGGGGACTCTTGACGGTTTTGTCTGTGGTTGAGCAAGCAGTTGCACACATTCTTCATTTTAAATAAATGCATAAAGTGCTTGACTTCAGAGGAGTTCTAAGGATGCACTTGAGTGTTTTGATGAACTGATGGTGTCCGATAATGATGCTCTTCCACATTTTTAAGCAGAATTAGTTTATTTCTTTAAACAAACTTAAAAAAAAGAAAAGATAAACTGGTTTAACTAACTGCCATTCTCTGGTTAATTGTGACCAATTATAATTTCCTTGTTAAATAACAATTGCTTCTACTCAAGCTAATTAACCACACAGTTTCATCTTACGGTGCAGCACCTTTCCCCTTCAACCACTGTAACACCCACCAGAGCAGATTCATCCAACTGAATCCTTCAGCAGAGAATGAGAATCATTTACACTTTCTGTCAGCCTCAAGTTCTTTAACCTAATGATTTGCTTAACTATCACAAAGCATAAATTGCATGTGCCTTTAGCTGAGTAAGAGAAGGGAAAAAAATGAGGAGAGGAAAGGAAAAAGAAGTTGTCAAACCCCAAGGGAGCCAGGAGCTATTGAACAATAAAGCTGTCCTCCCATTTCCCAGCAGCTTTGGGTTGCAGTGCTACAACACAATAGGCCTTTTTAGGCGTTGAAGCAGAGCAAAAGAATTAGAAAGTAGCTACTGTAATAAGCTAATAACATGAAAACCATAATGGCTGTTGATTTATTTAGCATGGCTCGCAGGTTTTGTTACAAAGTGATGCTTCAAAGAAAAGCTTAATATCGTCGTGAGATGAGATGTAATAGTCTTTTTCTTCTGTTTCTGAGGTGACATTAGAAAAAGGTGATCTTCAGTGTATAGAGATTATTTGAAAAGCTTTGAAACTTAAAAAACTACTTTGAACTAGAAATGCTAGCTAGTATTGTGAAGGCTTTGATAATACTGGGAACCAGTTATAAAGCTCAAGCAGTTTCCCTCTTGGAAGTTCTTATGATCTTCATTTGTTCAACCAGAGTATCATTTAAACCAGCTTCTCTTAAGTTAAAAGGAATGCATGGAGTAAATGTATAAAATAAAGATTTTTATGGGGGACATCCAGCAATTTTTTTTTATTTTTTGTGTAACAACTGATACAGAACCCCATCAAACAATAGTTTGATGAAAAAAAATTATGGCTTTAGAGACCACCTTTGATTGGTGGAAGGATCTACTATTCACAGGGGGGCTTTGTCCATCCATGTTCTACACCACAGTCCTTCATCATGAACTAAGACTGTTAAGGGACAGCCCTGTAACATTTTCTTGAATATGCACAAGCGTGAAGTACTTTTTGCCCTAGAGAACAGTGTAGGTCCTTCCTGGTGTACTTTCCCAGGACTCAATAAGTGGATGGATAATTTACACTAATATTCTTCATAGAATCCCAGAATAGTTTGTGCTGGAAGGAACCCTAAAGATCATCTAGTTCCAAACCCCTGCTGTGGGCAGGGACACCTTCCACAGATCAGATTTTTCAGAGACTCATCCCACCTGACCTTGAACACGTCCAGAGAGAGGAGGTCCACAGCCTCTCTGGGCAGCTGCTGCCAATGTCTCACCTCCTTGATAGTAAAGAATTTCTTTCTAACATCTAATATTATAGTATGTAATATGTACCTAATCTTATCCTTGTCTGCTCTTAGAATGTGCATGGAATATTTAGAGTTGGCCATCCTTTTAGTAAAGAGAAATGTAAGATAAACACTATCTAAACAATTACCAGGGTATTTGATGGTATTCTATGACGAAAAATCTCATGAAGATAAGCTGTGTTTTAAACATACATTTTCAAGAGCTCGGTATATTAAGTGATGATTGTGTCTCTCCCGTGTGGTGTCAGATTTATCCAACTAAGAAGATTGGCTGTCTTATGTATTATAGTCATGGCTTCAGCTGAAAACAGGGAGATTTCAGAACAGTTTGGAGCATGTTACAGGTTTCTGCGGAACCAAGGCGCACCTCATGCTGCTCTGAATACTTCCTGCTACTTGAGATACATGCTTTAAGTTAAAATTCAAATACATTATCTGCTTCCACCTGACTCCTGGATACAGTGAAAATCACTTCCAGTTCTTTCTCAAAAGGGAAGAATCGAGTGATATTTCTGAACTGTGCACTTTAAAGGCACTGTCTGTTAATTTGAGGGGCTTAGTTGTACAGATTAGGCTGGCCTTTAACTGTGATACAGTCAGAGTGTAAAACTGCTGATGTTAAAATTGTGATGTTCCCAAACTGCATAAAAGGACAGAATGATAAGAGTGGCTCTGTTTTTCAAAGAACCAAAGTTAAGTACCAGGACCATGGTGTGATATCTTCTCATATCTTGTATATTGAATGGGTAGCACAACATTTTACACAAAATTAATATAAATATGTAATATAAATATGTATTGAATAATTATGCTTCTTTTGTTACTTCATAGGTTTTTTGACTAACAAAGTAATTTAGAAGATTGCATGACTTTTTTCCCAACAACGCAAGCAAGGGGGAATGAACTACCCATTTATAAAATCAAAACATATATTTAAATGGAGATGGTTGATAAAACTGCATGCACAGATGCTTCTTATTTGTCATTTCAGTTAAAATGTAATTATATTCTCTAATTTGTTTATATTAGTGTAATTACTCTGCAGGAAAAGAAAAAAACAACTTATTACCAGGGTACAGAAGTAAGCACTTCCATTACAGCATTTGTGTGTATACAAAAAACACAAGACCATGACTGTTTCATAGCAGAGTGCACAGTTCTATCACATGCTGAAAAAATTGCACACAGGGAAATAAGTCAAACTTTTCAGTCACTCAGGATTATAGAGAATGATTACTGTAGACATCAACATTCACCAAATGTTAAGGTGGTTTACTTTTTTTTTTTGACTGGGCAGCAAACTTGCAAAGAAGCGCAAGGATGCCATGGGGACAACCCGTCAGGAAATGACCCACATGGTGAATGCCATGGACAGGAGTTACGCCGACCAGAGCACTCTGCATGCAGAGGATCCCCTGTCAATCACGTTTATGGACTCGCATAACTTCAGCCCCAGATGTAAGTAGACAGCAGTAGATACTCCAGAGTGTCGGTGAATATAGAAACACAGAAAACAATTCTGCATTTTGAGGAAAATTCTTTTATGCTCCAGGTTTTCCAGGAATGCTGGTAAAGCAAAAGGTTGAGTAGGGATGTTTGTATGTGGTCCTTATTGGAATGTGGCAAATTAGTTAATTAAATATTTGCATGTGCTTTCACTATGCAACAATATTTGTTTTAAGGAAAGTATGGTACTTCTAGAATATCTCGGTTAAAACTTGAAATTGAGTTTTCCCTTATGACACTACTTAATGCCAGTGTGTTAAATATTACTGAATAACACTATGTCTATAATGAATATTATGAGGTCCAAATTAATTTCTATTTTTGTAGCAGTAAGGACATTATAACAGAACGAACCATTGACAATTTTCATTGCTGTTTGTGAAGTTTAGGAACAAACTTGTTAATATATCTGCAAATTTGTTCTATATTTGTATCATTTCTTGTAAGTGTGCCAACTATCTGGTTTGGAAAAAGTTTGAGTTTCTGATTGTTCAGGGTTATAGCTACCACTGTTCAGCACTCTTGCCTCCCAACATCTGCGCTATACCTTGCCAAAAGCAAGGTACTCCACTGGCAGACTGAATATTTCCAAACTAGTATGTAAATTACAAAGGAGATACAATTCTGCCATGGAGCTGGTAGGAACCTGAGCTTCTCACAGCTCCATGGACTTGTGGCTTGGCTTTAAACAGATCTGAGCAGCCTGAGCTGCTTCTGAATTGCCATCTTTTGGGAATGACATTCCATATCTCTTCTCTTCTCCTATAATGTTTACCATGCTTGAGTAAAATACATCCATTAAGACTCTTAAGCTCTTTCCTGGCTGTTGTAAGAGCAGTAGGTTTTGGAGGAGGGTTTATTGCTTAGTTTATTGAAGCTTACCAAACTGCTAAGTGCTAACATTTTAAGCGTCTCATAGCCAATTATAAATGGAAGTATCAGCCTGGTGATTTTTCTGCACAGTTTTGGCTGAAACAGTTTGAAAAGTCTCCAAAGTTTAATGTCTTATTGGCATTGACATTTGTGGAGGCAGGATTGCAGAGACAGTTTGATCTGGACTGTGGTGGTGGATCCCAGGCTGAGAATTTACCAGGAATTTACATGACTATTAGTGAGCCAGAGCTGCCAGACACTCAGGCAGCCTTTCAGATGGACTGATGCGATGCCAAGAGCCCATGGACTCCTGTCACCACAGCTGTCCTGGTTGGTTGCCAAAGAAGTTGGACACCACCAGTTTCTAGCATCCTAGGCATGTGAAGTTATGTGTATTGGAGCTTCTGTCCACTGTCTGTGCTGAGACAAGTCTCCCAAGCTTTCAAGGTTTCCTGCTCTGTGATAAACTTTCAGGCAGATTGAGAACTGGGGCTTAATTCTGTTACAGACACTTTGACATTATAATTTTTTGTTCCAGACTGGAACAAAACAAACCCTGGATTCTGCCATTTCTATCCAAAACAGTGCATTTATCTTTTCATGGTTCTAGTTGTGACAATAAAAGATAAAATTCTCTGAATTTTATTCAGACATGTGCATCTGTATATCTGCAATTTTCCTATACTCATTTCAAGCAATCTCTTTGGTACTGAACATTAAAAAAGCTATTAACAGAAAAAATATATATAATTTTTTTAATTGCCTTGAAAACTTTATAGAAATACCATTTTATTCTGAGATTAGCTATTCAAGTATTACATGAGAGGATGGGTTTAAAAGGAAAGAAGTGAGTTCTATGAAAGTGAACCTTTATTGTGAAGTGAAAAAAACAATAGTGAAGGAGGAGCCCTTTCAAAAACTAAATTGCATGTAATGTCTTCTGTATTTAATTTCACTAAGGATCTCTGCTCTTATCATTACATTTCTGAAGTCTGAAATCACTGCCTTTCATGCCTCTTTTATTCAGGATGCTTTCTGGAACTATATTCACTCCGGTTTTCTCGTAATAAAATTAATGAAGTTTAGTTATTACTTGGTCATACTCTGAAGTATATTGTTTTTATTCTTAAAAATACACAAATTAAGGGTAATGTGTTTCTTCATGGGCTTTGTTTTCCTACAGTGCCCAATGATCCGCTTGTGCCGACAGCTGTGTTAGGTGAGGACCCTAGTCCTTCATTATCCATTCCTGCATGAGTTCTGTCTCCTTGCATGGTTGAACACTGAAACAGCTTGTTTTATGTAAAACTGTGCTGTTGCCAGAAAATAATTCTACGCTCAGTTCATCAATTCAGAATTAGACTGACAACAATTTTAGAATAAAAATTATTTTATGTTCTCAAGAAGTTATTCCTAGTCACTGCTAAATGAAGGGTAAATGAGGAAATAAGTAAATGGAAAATACTAAAAATTTTCTCCCCAGAGCTTTGAAATTGAATTCTAATAAACTGACATGTGAAACTAGAGCTCTATTAAGAGATCTTTAAAATTAAAATTCTGGACCACATTAGCATTTTTTGGCACCCAAACCCCAACTTTCTAAGTTACAAGAATGAAAAGAAAAACAGAAAATGGAAAAACTTTCAGAATATTTAAGAGGAAACAACAACTTTCTTTGCATGTTCTGAACAAGTACTTTGGTATATCTTTATTAATTTCACAATTCAAT
Source organism: Thryothorus ludovicianus (assembly GCA_013397245.1). Lineage (NCBI taxonomy): Eukaryota > Metazoa > Chordata > Aves > Passeriformes > Certhiidae > Thryothorus > Thryothorus ludovicianus. The sequence goes on along the minus strand of VZTB01006085.1, from coordinate 867,717 downwards.
TGGCCTTAACTAGTAAATTTTTCAGCTTTGTACTTACTTTAAAAAGAACATACATTGAAATGGACAGGCTGCATATGTCTATGCTAAGTGCAGATTTTAGAATTGCTTTTTTTTTTTTTAATAAGGATATGAAAGTATAATTTGCACCCAGGTTCTCAGATAAACACAATGTACAGTATTGAGTTTCAGTCAGTTACTGAGGTTATTTTAGGACAAAAGACAAATATCAGAAAGTGGATATGAATATAGACATGTTGAAAATTAGATTTCTAAAAATAGAGCACAAAGAGACCTGAGTGCAATGAAATCCCTTCCCTGTTTTGAGGAGGGACGTTATATGTCTAGTAAAGATTCTTTCTGGAAATTGTCTCATTATGTTTAAAAAATTTGTAGGAAACAGCATTTTGCTCTTGCAGAGGAATGTACCAGTGCCTCAGTCCTCCTTAGTGAGAATAAATTCTGATTTATATTACTAATATTTGGGACCTAAAGGTCAGTTTTTTGAGCATTAATTACTACTAACTAGGTGTTACTGCTGAGTATTATTAATGTTCACCCCTAGTTTTTCCTAACTAGGCTAATCTAGAGTGTCGTTTGAACCATTTCCTTTTGAGAGACTAACAGAAATTATGGAAAACTGGCACATCTCTGTCCTTTCAAAACAGTCTTTTACACACTGGAAGGCTTATGTCCTCAATTATTTCTCTTTTAGTTGAGTTTAACCCAGTTCTTTCACTCATCATCTTGTAGGTGATGTTTTCTAAATTTATTGTCATCATTATTTTCCTCTGAATGCTTTCCAACTCATAGGTTGAATTTTAAATTTCAGTGTCCCAAATCAGGTAGCTTTCTTGGAAGAAATCTCAATGCTGAGCTGAGTGGAATAGGTACCCCCATGCCCCACTTTTACTGTTTCTGTTAACTGAACTGTATTTTCTCCTTTTTATTGTGTTCATGCTGCTGATTTGCATTGAGTTACCTGTTAAAGTCACAGTTATCATTTTCCAGCCCATTACTCCATTCTGTAGTTATATATTTGACTTTCCTTTCCAACACACTGTTGCATTCACCACTCAATTCACCTTGTTGATTTTCTCATTGTCTCCCAAATAATCAAGTTAACTCTCAAACCTGATCCTGTGCTTGTGAAGTGCTCACGGTACCTTCCCACTCGGTGCCACACTGCCATAGTATTTTCTGCTGTGGCAGGCACAGTTACAGACAGCTGTGGTTACCAAGGGCAAGGAACTAACTGAAGAGCAGTTTAGTAGTTCCTGTCTGCTTTTTCATCTACTGGTAATGATATTCTGGGCATGAATAATTCCTCATCTAAGCAAACCATTGATAGTTGGAAGAGTTACTAATTTTCATTGAGTGGACTGAAATAGTGGAGAGAAGCGTACAAGCTTTTGGGCACACCAAAGTAATAAAAGCTGAGTATCTGTAACCTTGTTCCTTTGGAACTGCATCATTTGGCCTACTCCATTTTCATACAGACTTTGCTTGGCCCAGCATGACAAAACAGTATTCTTCTGCCTTATTTAGAGAAGAGGAATATTTTATGGGTCCTAAATCATAGAACACATGGGGGTTTTATTATATAAAACTCTTATTACTTTGTAGCTATACTAGTTTTCTTTTTCTTTATGTATAGGTTATTAATGCTGCTCTCCATTCTGTGTACATTAGCACTAAGTTAGTATGACAATTTTGCTTCTTCCAAGTCCCTATTATTACACTGATAGTATAATAATGTGGCCCTTATATTTTTTAAACGGCTTTCATTGTTACCTATTGTGAAGACTGAGCAACTTTGAATGTCACTTTCTTTTAGCCATTTTCTAATATAGTCCTGAAATAAATTTCTCATGTTCTGTTCATTCATTGTTTTTTGCTGCTTCAATGGGTTAAAGTGCCTATTACTGGTAAGTATTCTGTGAGGAATGGGGACAACTACAAATCCTGAGGTGGTTTGAGATGTGTGTGATTTAGTACGGGTAACACTACAATAAAAAGTGCCTGCTGCATGTCACTCACCTTGTTAGGCAGGTTAGTGAGGCATAAATTGGTACTGAAATTAGCAACTCCGGTGACAGTTCAAAGAGTCGGGTTTCTCAGGAGATTTAATTTCAGAAGGCATTAATAGTGTTTGCATTTTGGTGTAATTGTACAAAATCCAACCCTTGGAGCATTCATTTTTTTTCCTTGAGTATTTTGCCTCCTAATCTAGATCCTTTGCAAGGAAAATAAAAAACTGATTTCAAAGAAGTTTAGGAGGGGTTGACTACCTCCTTATAATTTCAGTAGTTTCTTAGATTAGAATTTTTCTTCCTCTGCAAATTCATTTGATCTGATAATTACTAATTTGAGTAAAATTACTATTTCACAGAAGGGATTGACAAAATGTGATCACTTCATGCAGCTTTGACATTTGGTTTTGATATGAGAATTCATGTAGCACAGAGCTTTAGAAGGAACTTCTTGGCTTATTCAGGGCAAAAAATTGTGACTGAAATCAGCACACTCAACTCAAGTTTCATTTTTCTACTAAAACACCTGAGTTAAAATGACCACTGTAGTGCTGATTCATCCTCCTCAGAGGAGGTGGTGTTCTGAAGTGATGGCGTAATTGCTTCTCTTTTTTACTGGGTTCTCAATTCACTCTGTTGGCTTTAGACTGTGCTGATACCACTATGGAATTATTCTAATTTATTGTTTAAGGTGTAATATTGCTATTGATATGTGTTAGCCCTTAAAAAGTTACTTTGGTTGATAGAGTCTGGAGTTTCCAAGTACATTAATGTCATAAAGTTTTGTAGCTTCAAATAAAATGCCCCTCAGACATCTTTATTGCTGGATGAAGGACTGCAAACTCTGGTATGTTTGCTGTTAAATTCTTTTATGTACTTCACAGTATTTATGTCCTGGAGAGTAAGTGTTTTGCTTTCTCAGAAATTAGAGATGTTTTTGAAGGAAGACGTTCAAAATAGATGTTGATATGTATAGCAGCAGGTGTTAACTACTCCGTGGATACCTAATGCACTGATTTCTTGTGAATACAGATGAAAATCACAGTGCAACAGCAGAGTCCAGCCGACTCCTGGATGTCCCTCGTTATCTCTGCGAAGGCACAGAATCCCCGTACCAGACTGGGCAACTGCACCCTGCCATCAGGGTGGCCGATCTCCTGCAACATATTAATCTAATGAAGACCTCTGACAGCTATGGATTTAAAGAGGAATATGAGGTGAGATCTCCAGTGGTGGGGCTTTGCTAGGAAAAATCCCTTTGAAATGGGCAGCCTTTTGTTTGCATTGTATTGCAAAAGGATGGAACTAAATGTTATGGGTTTAAGTGAAAAACAGATTAACAGGCATAAGATTTTTATATATGTAACACAAAAGTGAAATAGTAAATGGAGTCCAATGGCTTGAGCCTCTACAGCTGCCTGGTAGAAAATCCCTGTGTGTTCCCTAGGGTATGAAAAGAATCTCTTTGACATATTGTAAGAAGCTGCCACTCTTTAGTTGCTGCTCTTTAGTGGAAATGCTGTAATTATTTATATGAGCTATTTTTAGTGCAGAACATCTGGATTAAGTTAAAGTAAAGAATTTAACCTGCCTGGTTTTACAAGAAATATTGACTGGAAGCACTCGCCTGATTTATTTTAGCGTCTCAGGAGGGCAATACTGGGACTTAGCTCCAGCTGAGAAATAGTAAGAGATTATAAGGGTAGTAACGTCTTGAAGTTCTAATTAAACCTGCCTGAGCATGTCTACTTACAACTTTAATGTTAAAATGAAAGCAAGAAATTCCCAGTACTGGAGATAGAAGATGAGTAGAGATTCGTTTCACTTCTGATCTCTGAATCTGTTGTGATTCTTTGGGATTAGGATATCAGGCAGGACACACAGTAAAGATGGGAATGGGACTGACAAGATTGCTCACAATACAGCTAGGTTTACTATGACTTTTCTCTGAGTAAGTAATCTCTTCTGACACAGTTTTCAACCTTCTCTCCTTTCTGCAGCTGTCTCTACTGTAAACATAAGAACTGGAATAAATAAATGTGTGGTTTTTAAAAGAATATTATGCTCTTTTCCTCTCTTTTACTTAAACATGCTTTGTTATGCTCTGCCTAACTTCAAGGCTAAGACCAAGTGTCAGCCACTGCTGGGGGGGAGGGTGCTCCCTGATGCCATATCAGGTGTTTTCTTGCTTGCTACTTTTTCTGTCTCTATACATGACATCTATTCCCTGCTTTTGGCTTCTGACTCTGCATCAAAGTTCTGATTCCATGGCTACTGTGTATTTTCTGGAGATAACTTACCCAGGATAAGAGATCATCTGGAAGGAAGGAGTAGCATAGACCTACAACAGCAGTAAAATATCTACGGGAAATGAATGAAGAGAAAGCCAAGGAGAAATAAAAACTGCTTCTATCAATACTGAGCGATCAAAGGCTTAAGAGTTCAAAACTGTAGAAAAATTTTGCTAGTGACAAGAGGGAGGGATATGAGGAAAGGCAAAAGAACAATGAATATTGGCAGAGGAGAGCTCCTGATGTCTCTGTAGGAAGGAAAGGTGTTTTACTAAATGATACATGAAAAGCAATGTAATGTTGTAGTAAACAGGCTGTATATTACACTGTCTTGTAAAAAGAATGATCAGTCTCTCTGTGCCTTCTCAGTTTACTGCCATTCCTCCATAGCAAGGATGTATAAGCAAGTTTAGCCTTCCGGCAGTTACAGGATTTGAAATCCCTGTGGAGTTCCTCAGTGAGTTGCCCACTTACCGGTAGCAGTCAGAGGGAGAGAGGCTCCCTTCATCTCTAGATATTTCTGTACCCTGGTACTGCCTGGGTGACTGGGGCAGGTGTGCAAAGCTGAACTTACTTTATGGTGGGGCAGTTCTTTTAAGCTGTTATTTTTGGAGATAAATTAATGGTCAGAATGTTTTCTTTCGGAACATTTTTATTTATAGAGTTTCTTTGAGGGGCAGTCAGCTTCTTGGGATGTCGCTAAGAAGGATCAAAACAGAACAAAGAACCGCTATGGAAACATTATAGCATGTGAGTATCGGTGTCCTTGGTTTGAGCTATAGCTCTACTCGTGTGTTACTCGGGTAGTACTCTCTCTTCCTTTGCAAGTCTCCAGTGGCACAGCTGCTTAATACCTGCAGTGGAGAAGCAGAACAGTGCCTTTTTCAGCTTTTGGTTGTTGTAGTTGTTTTTCTTCTTCTTCACAGTTCAACTTTCTTCCTTTTATAATTCAGGCTGAATTTCGCATTTCCATCTCTGTTGTGCAAGCTGTGGTAAGCATATATCATCAACACGCTGGCACTCATTTGGACGTTGATTCTGTTTATTCGCAATTTGTTTTGTTTTACCTGTGCAATTGAACACGCAGGAATCATGGTGCCAGAGAAGTCCCTGAATGGCTAGAGTTACCTCTTCGTCGAATCCCAAGTGCATTGCTAACTCCTTTGTCTTGATTTCAATAATGCCTCTAATATGAACTTGAGCAGGCTTGGGTTGGAAGTGAGGAAACAGTAATCAGCATTTTTGGTTTTCTAGATTACCAACAGTGGAGCTGATGTTGAAAGGGACTTTGAGCAAGTAACCTGGTTTCTTTGTGTCTTTTTAACTGCATGTAACAGTACCGATACCTTTCAGCTGCACTTAATGAAATGTAGTGAATATTTTTTGAAGTAATTGCAGACCTCTGACAAAATGGTTCTTTGTATTTCTGTGTAAACACTTCGTGTTTAAGGATTGTAAACTGTGAGGCGCTTATGCCAGCTGATTTTGGTTTTCTAGATGACTTACCGTTAATATCTTGCTTAAAAATCACACTTCAAAAAGGCTCCGTAACCACTTGGTTTTTACAGATGACCACTCCAGGGTGATTTTGCAACCTGTTGAAGATGACCCATCTTCAGATTACATTAATGCCAACTACATAGATGTGAGTGGAATGCACAGCTTTCTCCCTCTCAATTTGCCAGCTTCTCTATGTGAAATTATTGCATGTTATGCTACAAAATTATTGAAAGCTTTCTTTTATTAAGAACAAATGTACACTTTCCTTGTTCTACGTCCTAGTACTCACTGACATTGTTGTGCTTTCTTTCACATCTGACTTTGGTTTGGGCTGTAGATTTGGCTGTACAGGGATGTAAGTACCACTATATGTGAATAACAGCATCCTATTGTAAATATTTAATATAGATATTGTTATTAATTACTTTCTTCTTCTATTTTTATCAGTTGATAACTATGCATGCCTCATCTAATTTATCTCATCTGTTTCTTTAAAAATTTCTTTTTTGTGTGAATATTTTTTGTACCTGTTTGGAAAAGATAATTTAGCCTTTTAGCTTAGCTCTGAATATTATTGGATGCTAGGTAACTCAGGTGAGCCTCTCTGTTAAAGAGAATTTGCTGCTCCCATTTTTTAGTGGTGATTTTGGCCACTAGCTTTTCTTTTCCCCTTCTCATGTATATGCAAGAAGCCAGATAGAATGCTGCACTGTAGTTGTCTGAAAGTATACCTGTGGAATAGTCGTAATAGCTGTTTGGCAAAAAAGGGAGGGATGATGACATTTGTAGGTTGGGGTTTTTTTCATTACTTTGTTTTTAACAATGTTTTAGATGAGCAATATTTAGCTGGCATTTGCTTTAAGGTGCTAATTTAGGTATTACAAAGTATATACACAAACACATATATATATATTTTAACACAAAAATTTCTTCACTTTTGAAAAAATCTCTAAAAATTGAAATTCCCTATTTTAATCAGAATACAAAATAGCTTATAAATTTTAAAAACTGTTCCAAATTTTTCCAGGCAATTTGACTAACAAAATATGACTTTTCTCTAATTAACACCCTAGGAATAAACAAGTTGTATTCAAATTAATTCCAAAGCAGTTTGAAAGATAGTGGGATAGCTGTGACTAGTGTTTTTGAAATACATAGCTATGATTGCTTTCCCTTTTAATTGCTCCTTAGTAGTTTTTCCTGACCATTTTTAGTTCATAAGTTATTTAAGACCCTTTTGACTTTCCAGGGGATAAAGACTTAGCTCCAGATATATTTCTGTCTTTTTATTTGGATATGTTAACATTTCAATCTCTGTGAAATGATAGGCCTGTGATATTTTGCCTGGAGCCTTAAACAAGAAAACTCTCACAGATTTTTAATAATTCCCTGAGGATATTGATTTTCTTATTTAGGAGTGAATTGAATCTTATTAGAAGCAGACAAGAAAGCTACAAGTTAAAACTGGCATTTTACAATTTTTAAGTGACACTTTTATATTCTCTAAAGCATTACTGAGTGTAAACCTGTGTAGCACAGGTTCCACTTCCATAATTTTAAGCTGTGGCTTGATATTAACGCCTTCAGGTGAAATTCTTTCATCATTTTATGCAATTTTGGTCTTTGGTAAAGCCAAGAGTAAGATATACAAAAGTTCTTTTGGAAGCCCCAGAGGCAGGTGCTCTCACTTTAGGCAAGATAATGAAGCAGTCTGTGGAAAAGAATATAAACTCCTTGGGTACACTGAAATCCTTCACTTTAGTAGCATCTTGTGAATACCAGAAATCCAAGGGCTTGCACTTCCCTCTAATACAATACTTCCAGAAAGCAGCCAAACAAAACTTAATCTAGAGAATAATGGGAGTTACGAACATTTCCACATTGTGGAATTCAGTGTTGTCTTCTCACCAGCAATACTAAACTTTCCTTCCTCTTTGTAGCTAAATTACAGGCACTGGTCAAAATATATTCTGAATTATTTCCTCAAGAGCAGTAGCTCTTTGTCTCGTAATCTTTATGAGGACAATTAGTGCTGCATAGTGCTGCTAGCATTGGCATAGATCCAGCCATCTGGAAAGGTTTACTTGTGTACGGTTATCTATTTACCCCTATGTATATATATATATGTGTGTGTGTGTGTCTAAGACTGTGTATATACTTGTGTGTATCATGTCCACTGTAATTGATGCACACTTTGTGCAGTCGAGCAGATTTCACTGCAGTAGGAGCTTGGTTCTGTGCACACACCAATGTGTCTGTCCCCATTAGTTAGTGCTGAGGCACATACTTCTTTGTGCCTTACAGATTCTCTGTCTAGCAGAAGACAAAAGGTGTGTGTTTTTTCATATTGGCTAAGCTGGGAATACAGATCAGCTGAGAGATAATATGGTGGCAGAGAATTTTTATTAAATTTTAAATAAAAGCCCCAATTTATACAGCTAGGGAAATAATGTCAATAGAGGACACATTTTTAGGTGCAAGGGACCAATCTAGAATACTCCTTCCTGGTACACTACAATGTCTGTTCAAGTCAGATGTTCTTATTTTCATTTTATCTGTTGTCATTCAAACCTTTTCAATATTAACTGTTTTTTTAGGTTTTGAGCTTCATGCTGCTCTTAAATATTGGTTTGTTCTGAAATGTTGTCTAGATATAAGGATTCTGTAGTATCCTTATGCTTTTATTTTCCACTCTCTGTTAGTAATATGGTACTCAAACCAAATTATATTGCCATTTTAGGGATATCAGAGACCAAGTCACTACATTGCAACCCAAGGTAAGGATCTGCCAGCTTTAATTAAATCAAACAATTGTAGTGTTCCATGGTGTTTTAGTAAAATAGAAGTAGATGAAAGTAAAGCATAACCAGTATTGTGAGTTGTCATCTTGTGTTATGGTAAATTAACATAGTCATGTTAGAGTGGAATGTGAATAAATTCAAAAATTGCACTAATTTATCATGTTAATTACCTATTGAGCAAATCTGTCAGTGATAAATTCAGCTGATAAACTCAGAACCTACTATCATGATTTCCAATTATGAAGATGAATAGAGAAAAGAGACATGGACAGAGAAGAGAACAGTTTCAACCTGCCTTGAGGAGTTTTTCTTTCCATATTACAGTGTTTTATTTTACTGTCTACAACTTAGTCCAGGATGCAGTGAAGATAGTAATGATAAATTAAACTCTTTCAGAAAATCTGAGTAAAGTAAAGCCAGAGAACAAAGATTCTTTGTACAAAGGAGTGAGGCAAATCTTTATCATATAGCTAATAAAAAGAGGCGCTAGAGAAAAAAAAAAATTTCTATTTTTTGGTGTGAATTTCTGGTAAAACTCCTCACAATAAGGAAAACCAAATAGATTAGTCTAAGATTGCACTGAAATATCAGAGGGTATGATTTAAAGTAAAAGTAATTAGATTTAGGTGTGCCATTATTTGATCTGTCAGCATAATCAGATGTCTGTCTGAAAATATCCTGTTGTTTCCCCTCAGTTAATTGTAGGTGCACACAGGAAAGTCAAAGTAAAGACCTTTTTTAAAGCAGGATTCTCACAGTTCTGTCCATGTTTGTTTGTTCAATTTTGTGTAAGTGCTGCCAGAATAGGTCTCTGTATGGCATTAAGTTTACATTTGTGTTTTATTTCTGTTTTATTATGTAAATCATTGCACAAAATAGTGTGTAAAGGAGAGAAAAATTTATTGTTGCTTTAGGGTGCGGCCTTAGATCTAGAAAGAATGTGGCACTTAGGGTTAGTGATGCACTTGGCAGTGTTGGGTTTACAGTTGAGCTTGATGATGCTAAAGGTCTTTTCCAGATAATTCTGTGATTCTATGTCTGTTATATACAGTAATATTTATAGTACTGCTGGATGGTGGTAAAGGAGGTGATTTGGAGATTATTCTGACAGGGTAAACGCTTCTGTCACTCAACTGAACATGTCTCAGCAGCAGAGCAGGAGAGAAAGCTTAAATATGTGCTTCTCATTTGCCTCACAGAAGAGTACTTAAGTTAGTTTAAATACATTTCAGTGTGAAGTTTCTGGCTCAGTGCCTACTTGTGCATCCGTGTTTGCCAGGATAGTAAGTGCAGAGTATTTGTAGCAGCACCCTCATGCCTGATACTTCACTCTGGCATGGGCATCTCCTTGGTGAGCACCTGAAGAAACTCATTCTCAACACATTGCATTAACAAATGTAAAACAAAACTGGAAGTGTTACTACAGATGTAGTCACACAGTGCTGTGTCCTCAAGTTGTTCTCAAGCAACTTCTGTCATTTTGCTACATGAAACACCTGCCATTATTTTCTTTGAAGTGGTTATTGAAGTTAAATTGAGAATATCCAGCACTGGTTAGAAGTAACAATATTATCTGGAAACCGACACAATGACAGGATGATGTGGTTTCACAAAACTTTCTTCTCTGAGAAAATGTGCTCACATGCATTAGCTCTGAAAGATACTGGATTTTATTCTTAGCATTCACTTTGACTTTTTGCAGAATGTTACCTGGAATTTTTTCTTACAGGTCCAGTTCATGAGACTGTGTATGACTTTTGGAGAATGATATGGCAGGAGCAGTCAGCTTGTGTTGTGATGGTCACAAATTTAGTAGAAGTTGGAAGAGTAAGTTTTCGGGTTTGTTTTTCATTTAATGCTGCAAGGTTAAAGATAAAAACTGCTGACAAGACATACCATGGGCAGAATGTAGAAGGGTCTTGTGAAGGGTAGTCCTGCATCCTAAGGGGGCAAGAGGAAGTAGTCCAGGCAATGTAGCAGTTGTGGTATTGTCTAAAAGCAGCTTCTGAAAACTAATACTGTGTTGCTTTCATATGCAGTGGAAAATTGTCCAAATTCAAAATTCATATTTCAGCAGAATAGATTTTTATAGTGTCACTCAAATGAGAAGAGTAGTGGAAGAAATTTGCTTCTATATCAGTGGCTAGAAATCAGAAAATTATGTACAGGTTAGCAGTTACACATACCTCAGGGAAGCCTACAAAGTATCTGGGATTACTTGCAACAGTTTGATTATGGATACAAAATGCATCACAGTTTAGCACAAGTGGAAATATATTCTGTAGTTCAGCATTAAAGAAAATACAAATGCTCATTTAGAAATGAATTTGGCACCCAAGTACAACTGTGTAAAGCAGTGGAAACTCCTTGTAGCTAATTCTTAACTTGGCATAACAGCCACTAGCCATGACAAGCCACATGAACGCATGGTCATTTTGGAAATAATTGCAGTGTAGTGCAGTACGTGTAGTACTATATCCTCAAGCTTTTCTTTTCCCTTGGTGTAAAATCATACCCATTTTTTATTTAGGTCAAGTGTTACAAGTACTGGCCTGATGACACTGAAGTTTATGGGGACTTCAAAGTGACTTGTGTAGAGATGGAGCCCCTTGCGGAATACGTTGTCAGGACCTTCACTCTGGGAAGGGTGAGCACATTTTGAAAGGGCTTAACAGAATATGGTTTCCTGGTGGCAAGAAGGATGAAAGAGGCTATGCTGATGTTTCTGTTAGCTGTGCCACAGCGTAGGCAGCCTTACCTTACCATGGGAGTTATGCATTGCGTCACCACTGCCCAAGCATGCATCTCAGTGTGGGATCTTGAATTTCCCCAGAAATGTCAATTGCTGTTGACCCCTCTCTGACAGTCACCTCTTCTCCACAGCCACACTTCTGAGCTAAACTCAAGTACCAGATTATGAGTCATTCCTGCTGTTCATCCCTACGCACTCTGTCCTGATCACTGCTGAGTCAATCTCAATCAAAGGACAAATTCTGTGAATACTCTATGTGATACAGTTGTAGTCTTACGCTAAATTATACTCACCTTTAAATGTAGCAGACCCCTGTCCTAGTTAGCAAAACTACTGAAAATCAATGTGAAATGCATCAAAGTCTATTAAAAGAAAAATCTTCAGCGCAGCAAAACTAGCCTACCTAAACTAGCATATCTAATGTCTACAATAAAAATTACAAACTTCAAAATTAAAATAACCCAATGACATCTCTAAGCTTCCTATGGATTGTTGCTTTAAATAGTTGATGAAATTATGAAAATTGCATGTAGATTCTATCAGTATGTGAGATCATTATTTGAGTCAGATAACATCTAGTCTATGAAATACTTCAAATTTCATAATTTTTTTTTTTCTTTTTACAGAGGGGATACAATGAAATCCGTGAAGTTAAACAGTTTCATTTCACTGGCTGGCCAGATCATGGAGTTCCTTACAATGCCACAGGCCTGCTTTCCTTTATACGGAGAGTCAAATTATCCAACCCTCCTAGTGCAGGGCCTATTGTTGTCCATTGCAGGTGTGTACAGAAAAATGTAGATCTCTAATTTTTGTAACTGTTTATATGGTTATTTACAGCAGTCTCTTCTGCAACATCCATCATTTTGAACTGCTCTGTTTTTGTTGTTCTCTTTTTGAATTGCCTAATTCACACTGCAGTAGGATTTAGCTGTCTACAATAGGGTTTGAAAATAACCAGATTCTAGTACACTTTTCTTATATGGGATAGTCTGAGATTTTCTTTTTCCTGCAACAGCTGCACCAGCTAAATCATAGTACTCCAGGCTACTATTTTAGGTAGCCTTCAACAATTTTGTGACAGTGTTTGAGAATGAGTATAGATACAAATGCTTTGATTGCATAGTGTTGCATATAATGTCTGAACAGATTATTAATTTAAAGCAAAGTAAGCAAGTAGATGAAGAAAGATGGAATTAGGTTAGTGGCAATAAATACAGAAGGTTTCTCCTGTGCAGATTTTTCAAGGTTATGTTGTTGGGACACAGTTCTTTGACAAATGGAATTTGTTTTCTACAAATGTTTGATTTACTTAAATATTTTAGTCAAATGTTTAATAATATTTTGTAGATAAAGTTACACAGCCTTTACAGATTTTAATAATTCACTGTGTAAAAACTGTCCATAGCTTGTGTAAAGCCAAAGTAAATCATGAGTAAATCTTCTGGATATTGTTAAATGTGCTGTCTGAACTAGCTTGGAACTTGGCTGGTAAAATATACATTTGAGTTTCTTATTATAATAGATCATTTAAAAATCGTTCTCAGTCTTATTAAAGAAAAACAAGATCTATAATATTCTGAAGTGCATGAGTTTAATCATTCTTCAGATTTCAATTTAACTTATTTTTTTAATTTAAGTATTGATCTGGGTGATAAAAGGAATATTTTTTTTTTCTTTTTTGCTATTACTTAGTGGATCAAATGTGATGGAAAAATACATTTTTTTGAACACGTCAAAAGATTTAAAGAATGTTATGATGAGAAGGAGAGAAGATAAAAATTAGAGAGTGGCTGTGATGAAAAACTGAATGATTTTATAAAAATGGTCTCAATAAAGGTTATAAAGTTTGCAGTTTTTCTGGGGCTATTCCTAACAGTATTTACTGGTTCTTTTCAGTGCTGGTGCTGGACGGACAGGCTGTTATATTGTGATCGATATCATGTTAGATATGGCAGAAAGAGAAGGTGTTGTGGATATCTACAACTGTGTCAAAGCTTTGCGGTCCCGGCGCATCAACATGGTACAAACTGAGGTACAAAAGTTTGCCTCTGAAGCACCTGATGTTTTTTGAAACATTCTAGGTCAAAATTTCATCTCCAATCACTTTATCTATAGATTTATTGGGGAACTTCACATCCATTTGACACTCTCTTCTTTCATTTCTGTTTTTGTTTTATTAACCTTGCTGAGAATCTTTTCCTTATTTTTACCCTTGGTCTTTCAACACACCTCCAGTAATTTCAAATAAAACCATTGCCTTAGGAGTGAAGTTCTAACAGCTCCAACTCTGCCACAAGAGTGCCACTGAGCTTCCAAAGAAACACAGGTTATTGGTTTATATTGGCAGACTACCAGAAGTGGTTCACCACTTCTCTCTCCTGCCCTCCATAAGAGCATGTACCTGAGATGTTATTTCACCTGTGACCACACGGAAATCTCTGTAGCTGGCAGCCAAACATGTCAGTGTAATTTGGTGCAGTTTTTATTCCATGCTTCAACCTACGCCTGTTGAACAATAGATGGTCCTGGTCAACAACTCCTGCCTACAGGGCCATTAACCTTTGGGAAGTACATGGGGCGAGAGTTCCAGTGTGACTGCTTTAGACATCCCAACTTAATCTGCACTTGCATGTGAATTAACTCATCTACTATTATTCCTTTCTCTCCCTTTTGCCTCTTACCTCTCACCTTCTCTCAGAGGCTCATACTTGCACAGCAAAATAAGGCTGTCATTGCATCAAGTTCTTGTGATGGTCATACAGTCAACAGTGATGCCAGTAGTTCCATAGCTGTGTGGGTGAAGCTGTAGAGCCAGAATATGACTGTGGTCTTTGGACTTGTGCTATTTTTGCAGGCACATGTTAAATTTTGTGCTCTTAAGAACCTCATTGGTATTCACAATAGCTACATGAGGCTGGTACAGCTCTAGACAAGGTTTACAACTATTACTCTCAAGATGAGTAAATATAATGGGCATTTTGTGTAAAAATTAACAGGAGGCCTAAGTGAAATAGTAATGCAGTTATCTAGGACTCAGGCTTATCTCAAGGCAAGTTAGTAAAAATGGGAAGAAGTGGTGCTTCTGTTGGGACACACTGGAATTTATTACTGGCCTAGAGCCAACTATGAGGCAACGGATGCACTAGCCTGCACATGCATAAGGAGAATACAGTGTGCCAAATACTTGCTAATCACACCAGTAGTGCTTGAAGCAATTTACACTTTCTGCTAACTTCAGAACATTGAAAACTATTAAAAAAAATTGATAAAGCAAACAAGTCTTTGGCATATGCACAGAAACCCACAAGCACTACAAGAAACTGAAAATCTCCTCTTAAATAAATTACTATCCCTGTTCTGTTAAGTTTTACTGAATTTAAATTGGTCCTGAAGAAAGCATCCTTGTTCACTGCATCCCAATAAGAACAAGACTGTTTGTATTAAAGCATTATTTAATGTATTGATGGACAGTACTTTGAATGGGTTTAAGAGTGTGCAGTTGGCCCGTTTATCCTAAAAGAAGGAAAGATCTGTTGTTTTTAAATGGTTACAATTTTTGTTTCTTTTCCTAATTTGACAGGAGCAGTACATCTTTATCCATGATGCCATTTTAGAGGCTTGCCTTTGTGGAGAAACTGCCATTCCTGTCTGCGAATTCAAAGCTGCTTATTTTGATATGATTAGAATAGACTCTCAGACAAACTCTTCACATCTCAAAGATGAGTTTCAGGTATTCACAGTTCGTATGAACACTTGATATGACAACAATTTTTTTGCCTCCAGATATATTTAATTTATTTTAAGGAGAAGGCTTTTCATATGACTTTTACAGTAATTGGTCCCTAACTTTTTGTCTACAAAATAAAGTACCCATGTTTATGTGCTTTTCAAAATGGTTTTTAATACAGAATATTCTCCTTTTAATTAAATTGCAGTAAATATCTGTCTGTAATACAGACCAGCGAGTAGGAGCCAGAGAGAGTTTTGCCGTGCATTTGCACATTGAAGGCATAGCTTTATAGGGCTCCAAGGGATCCTCTTTATTCCTTTCAGAAGGGATGGTGTCATGCCGAATGTGTTCAGTGGTACACGGAGTGCCTTTAATACCCGCAGCTTAACTCCCCCTTGCAAAGCCCCAGAATGTCCAACAAACAGATAGGAGCCTGCATTTGCTAATGTCTCCTTGCTAATGCCTCATGTTTTCTCATATTGCAATATTTTACAGTAAAACCTTGGGACTCTCGAGTCCCATGTGTGCTAGCTCAGCATGCTAAAGCAAGTGTCCTCTTTCCCTTAGACCCTGAATTCTGTGACCCCCCGCCTGCAGGCAGAGGACTGCAGCATCGCCTGCTTGCCAAGGAACCACGACAAGAACCGCTTCATGGATATGCTGCCACCTGACAGATGTCTGCCTTTCTTAATTACTATTGATGGGGAGAGCAGCAACTACATCAATGCTGCTCTTATGGACGTAAGAGACTGCCTTCTTTGTCTGCATAGTGTGCTATGGAAAGCCCTGTAATGTGAGAGAGAGCACTTGCTGGTTTAAGAAAGGGTAATTCTGTTACCTCAGTGCCCAGTAAAGCAGTCCTAATGAAGAAGGGTAGGGGCTCTTGTGGTTTTTGTTCAGAAGGTTAGTTATCTTTAGTCTTTGGCATCCTTGTGTGACCACTGGAAATCTCACCTCTTTAACAGCATTATATAAAGCTCTAGTGTCCAGACCTCCAAATCTCAAATCTCAATAGGATCTCAAAAATCTGCTGTTTGTTAGGAAGTAAATGTTATCTCTCTAAGCATGAGGCTACTATAACTATTTCAAAAAAAATTCTTTCTATATTGAGGCAGGAGCAACAGAGAAAGAAAAAATTGTTTTCTTGGCATGTCTGGGTATAGAGTATAGGATTGAGGGGTTTGTTGTTTATATTTTGAGTTACAACTCTTTAAATTTGAAGACTGAGTAACAGAAGTACTGTGAGGGGAAAAGGTGAATTAATGGGAAAAATGGAGTTGAACTTGCTTGTATGTGTTTGATCGATAAAGCAGTTCATGTGCTGCCAGATACCTGCCTGTGCCTCCCATTAGCTTTTCCAAAGTTAGGCCCCTAAAGCCACTTTTACAGTAAATACTTAAATAAGCAACCTGATTTCCAGGAGCATCTTCCCTTCTTCAAAAATAGAATACTGTCAGAAGCTGCCATGTCAAGGGAAGATGCTGAAATAAAACAGCAAATAGCAGAGAAATCATCAACACTGATTGGTATAGTCATCCTTGAGTTCTGTCTGAGCTAGTGCAGAAAACTAACTGATAACAAAATGCAGCCCCTAACCTCACAACCAGCTTATTGTGTCAAAAAAAATAGAGGAGTAGCATGTGTAAGACCAATGTATTAGAGTATCACGGGGGCTAAACAGATGAATTAGAGCCGTGAACAGAATTCCGGTAACAAAAATTGTTTAGAATTGCAGTTAAAATGGCATTAAGCACCTGGATAAAATTGATGTGTTATGAACCAACCAACAGAGCTGCATTGAGGAGTGTGGTTTGTGGTGAAAGGAAGACAACACAGGCTGTGGGGGGCAGGAAGACTCTGAGTGTGCAGCAGCACGTGGCAGGTAGGGACATGAACCAAGCAATATATTAATGGATCGACAAATCAGAGGCAAGTTAGAAATGGCAGAAATGGTAGTAACAAAAGTAAAACCAGCAGCAGAGAAAAAAGGTATTATATTACAACGAAGGTATATAATAAGGTTATAAGTAAAAATTTTGAGTAACACAAGTTTGGGGCTTTTTTGCCTTTTCCCTTCTGGTTGTTTCTTTTAAGACTGATTTATCCAGAGAAGAGGAACTACTCCAAAACAAGAAAAAGGGACTTTAAATAACAAAACAGAAACAAAGACTTACCCCTTATCTTGAGAAACACTAGAAATTACGGGGAAGAGGGTAGGACAACATCAGCTAGGACATTTTATTTCTTAAAAGTACAGGGGAAGAATCAAATTTGGTTGTCCCTGTATTGCCTCTGGGCAGTTCTAGGAAGTAGGACATGAGCTGCTGCTACACCAGCATCAGAAAAGGTAACAAAAACCTAGATTAAAAAAATTGGCAACATCCTTAATCTCTTGACAAACAAGTACTGATGCTAAAGACATTACCAACAAGTTATTGAAGGGTATGTTGATATATTATACATAAAGATCCCTTCAATTAATCTTCAAATGAGCAAGCTTCCATAGCAAAAGTGGTCTATCTACCCTTCCAGGTCTTCCTCCTGAGTTAATTTAGTCTTCCATGGATGGTTACAAATTGCTTGCAAAAGACTTCTGATCTCTCTTCTTCTGCTTGATGCTCATAATACATCTTCGGCAGGAAAATAGCCCATATGCTGTTAGTTGCATCTCAGTTACTGTGCAAGGCTGGAAATCCCTATTTGCAATTGTGTATAACACAGCACGTAGAAAACGGAGCCTGTGGTCAAGGCAGGAAATATTATTTTGCCATTTAACTTATGCTTTCTGCTGGAAATGGGCCCCAGTGATCCTGAAAGTCAGCTCTGTGGGTGTCCCTGTGGCTGTGCACTGTGAAACAGAGTTTGGGATTGAGTTTAGTCCCCAGTTCGGTCGCAGAGTTCATGTAAAACCTCCTGTGTAGAGGGTGATCATCTGCACCTCTCTCTGCATCATGGGGTGAAGGTTTCCTGCTTGGCTTCTGAACACAGTGCCTAGAGCAGAGTTGCCTGAGTCTCAGCTCAACAGAGCCACAAAGAGCATCTTCAGTGCCCTGAGCATATCTGAGTGTAAGAACAGGATTTGTTCTGTAATGAGCAGAAGGGAGACCTGAGCAGAGTAACCTCTTTGTTCTTATTGGAGATGATAATGTATTTTTAACTTTTACATCCTCAGTGATATATGAAGTAACAAAGTCACAGCTTTTTTCTATTTTTATGTTTTGTTCTGTTTCAGTAGAATTTAGGTACTTCCCATTCTGGTACGAATAAAATTGTTTGCCTTTACAGAGCTACAGGCAGCCAGCAGCTTTTATCGTCACACAACATCCTTTACCAAACACTGTGAAAGATTTCTGGAGATTAGTGTATGACTATGGCTGTACTTCTCTTGTGATGTTAAATGAAGTCGACTTGGCACAGGTTAGTTTGGAGCTCAAGTTTTCCATATACCATCACCTACTTTAATCACTCTGGATTTACTACATGATGAAAATGTGGAGCAGTGCAGTGACTTTACAATTATTCTCTGCTTTACAGCAACTAATCAACACTAGTTGCTCAGTAAAGGTTAGGTGAGGTGTCAAATGTGGAATAAGACAATGCTCAAGTTGTAAATTACCGTTTAATTATGCCTACTTTGCTCTGGCACAGGGCTGCCCACAATACTGGCCTGAGGAAGGGATACTGCGGTACGGCCCCATCCAAGTGGAATGCATGTCGTGTTCAATGGACTGCGACGTCATAAACCGAATTTTCAGGATATGCAATCTAACAAGAGTAAGGATTACTGTAACAATATGTGACAGAAAAATATGTCATTTTTCATTGTTTCTAAGCTCTTGTGCATTTAATTAGTAAAATACTAATGTTCACAAGACATTACTCAAAAAAGAGTTAGTCAAGCATATCTAATACTGACTTCTAGTACTTTTCTACAACTGCAGTACTTTTCGACAGTACTTTTCTGCACTAAGCAGAGAGAGCTTTAAGGTGAATGGATGTTGTTCTAAAGCATTCTCCCTGATACGAGACAAGTATTCTGAATTCTGCTTGTTTGGTGTACAGTAAACGATATATCCCTGTAATTAAAATGTACTGACACGTATTTAGTTCATAGTTTTGGTAAGATGTTTTCTGTGGAGAAACACTGAGGTTGATAATACAACCAGCACCTTCTCAGCGCAAGATGTGAAAACCACAACAGGAAAGGCAGACTGCAAAGCAGGGTGTGAAAAAACTGAAAATTCCTCTGCCTCTAATGGGTTCTGCCACCACTGTGCCTCAGCCTACAGTCATTGTCTTTTTCTCAGCTTCAGTAGCAGTGGCAGTCTTGCATTCTTGTCAGCTGTTTCATACCTTAGACCATCTTATCATTTTGCTGTCCCATAGTGTTCCACACTCTTGCAGCATTTTTTTAAACTCTGCTTGCCATACAGTTTTTCCTCTTTAGCTCACCTCTACGAATTGCTTATTTATGTTGCCTTCCCCAAAGAGTTACAGACTCTTGTGCCACCAGTCTATGCACAATTAAACAGCAATTCCTATTTTACTTACCACAACTGGTTTTTATCTTCCATCCAATACTGAACTTATCACAATTGCCATTGTATCTGGAGTGTATGTTTAGCCCTCATTAATCTTGAAAGATAACTGTGGGGAAAATTAATTACTGTGTACGCAAAGATCTTTCATGTATTTTTGTTTTGTTTTCTTTTCTTTTGGCCACATTTTCATTTTCAGAGGGCAAAGATCAGTTTTCATGTGGCTAGTACTTTACTCAATTATTTTTTTGCTTATATATAGAATTACAAAAAGCATTTTCAGCTCTTTTTGGAAACTACAGGAAACTAAGGTGTGAGCACACTGGCAAATATTACACCATAGTGCTTTTTTCTTATATTTTGAGACTTCCTCTTTTTTTTTCTTTTTTTATTTTGTTTTATTTTTTCCATTTCTTCCTTTATTATGATGCTTTGATTTTCAACTCTTCCACTTCTCTTTGTCTCTTATGCCCTTTTGCTCATATGTCTTGCTTTTAAAATCCTCTCTGCTCTGTTCTTACTTTCCTAAAATCTATATTTCTATCAAGAAACTAGATAGACTATTTATCCTTCCTGTTATTGAAGCCTTTCTTGTGACAGTCTAATTCTATTCAAAGCTCTCCCTGTGTCACATCTAGCTCGTGGAAGGCTCAGAGACTGGCAGCAAGGCTGTCATGATTATCATAGCTTGGCACAAAGGGAAGACTTCAAGGACAGTAGCCATGTTTGTGCACCAGTATTACTCGTTGTTCATGTATAATGGGGTCAGTTCATGTGTAGGAGACAAATGTATCTCTCTCTCTCTCTTTCTGAGAGTCTAAGAATTTAATAGTGATGTTTTAAATTGATTAGTGGTGTTAAGCAACCTTGGCACACAGACTCTATGGAATCTAGGGAATTTGTTAATACAGAATTCAGGATAGGATACATTTGTGATTGATAAATTTTGATGTCTTCAATGTTCCTTTTTTACCTTTTCTGACATCTTCATTTAGCTCAGGTGGTAGAAGTTAGTGAAGGCCCTACCATGCAATGTACACAGCTTAGAACCTGTCCATAATATAAACACCTAGGTTTCATGTTAGTTTTATATTTTGGATTTCTAAACCAAGAAGTGCCATTTTGACCTAAAGTTCCTTGATTTCCCTCAGCCACAAGAGGGCTATCTGATGGTGCAGCAATTCCAGTATTTGGGATGGGCTTCTCACAGAGATGTACCAGCTTCCAAGAGATCCTTCTTGAAGTTAATTCTCCAGGTTGAAAAATGGCAAGAGGAATGTGAAGAAGGGGAAGGCCGGACCATCATCCATTGCCTGTAAGTAACCTGGAGAAAGTCAATTGCTGCTCTTCAAATACATTCTTATAAATTAATTCTTGGCTTTTATTTAAGCAGTATTCTTATGGATACCTTATTTTGCACCTGTGTCTGTTACTTTTCTAATGGAAAAAAAGTACCACTGCCTACCGCTGTAGGTTGGCTTTCATTCATCTTTAGGATTTTTCTGTGTCAGGTCAAAGAATAAGTATTTTGAGTGTGCTACCCTGTATACTGTCATCCTCTGTACATAATACAATGTTTTTCAGGTGCAAGACATGTACAGATCTGTTTCTTCTGCCTGGTTTCCGTAAGGAAATCTTTTATACTGAGTGCCAAATAGGGGGTTTTTTGTGTCTCTTTTGCAGAGAATGTATGACATTTTTCCACAAAAGGAAATCCTACAGTACTTTGAGGGATTAAAACTGAAAACTATGGATATATGAAATGTGAAAAAATCTCTATTACAGTACATGATACTAAAACAATTGTGGGTAAATGACCGCTGGCTTCTCACCAGAGCTGGTTTGGGAGTTTTGAAAAGACAGCACCTTCTTCTCCCTAAGCAGAGAGTAATCAATCTGTCTCCTACCTTCTTTAAATATAATGTTTAAAGCTTAGAAATTGGATTATGCATTTCTCCTTACTCTGAAAAAAAGACCTCTGTTTAAATGTTCAGAATTAACTAGTCACCAGTTTCTGCCTACGCTGCCTCAAAATTAATAAGAAGAAATACCTACCTTAATTTCTTTGAAATTAAGATTAAAATAGTTCAGAAGTGTCCCCAAAGGTCAACAAGTTATTAAATCAGTGCTGCCTTAGCATATCTGGTTGAATAATCCTCATATCATAGATTAGTTTAAGTGAGTGTCTTACCAGAATTAAGTGGAAAATGTACTTGACATTCTTGACATTGAACTTGTGTTTATTATTTCTAATGTCTTACTTGCCATTGAACTTGGGTTGTTTTTTTTTTACTTCTAATGCATATGTAATTTAGACTTATAGCATGGTTGGGCAGCATGATGGGCTGTAAGGGCAGAATTCAAAAGAAGCAATTGAGAGGAAGGTCAGAAAAAGCAAAAGTGTTAGAGCAACCCCAGTGGTTGCTAAAGTCTGATCTCCCTCTGGGGCTCAGGAATCACTCGTGCTTGCAGAGTGAAAGAACAGAAATGTGCTTTGGTTGCTGTCTTAGGCCACAGTGGCATTTAACTCTCTTTTCCTTGCCTACAGAAACGGCGGTGGCCGGAGCGGGATGTTCTGTGCCATCGGCATTGTGGTTGAGATGGTAAAAAGGCAGAATGTGGTGGACGTTTTCCACGCTGTGAAGACCTTGCGGAACAGCAAGCCCAACATGGTAGAAACTCCGGTAAGCACCAGCCCCGCAGAGTTGCAGCAAACAGCCAGGGAGCCAGAGGCTGCCTCGTTGTGTGAGCTGTATTTTCAGTCCTGTGCCCACAAAACATGGGCCAGAAGAAGAACAAACAGATATTGAGTGTAAATACACATCCAGCATCATGAGAGGACAGACTTGGCATTTTACAATACCTTTCTTGTAGCAGTTGCATGCTTTCCACAGAAAGCATTCTGAGTTAACAGAATGCACTTTAATCTCCCAAAATAACCCAGTCTGTTTGAAAGGAAGTTGCAGTAGACTGCGCTCACACAAGCGCTCCTGTAATTTTACAGAGCATGGCATTTCTCCTTCATAGGAATAAGCTGTGAAGAACAGATTCCTAGCTGGATCTATGAATGTTTTCCTCCTTAGTAAAACCTATTGCTTTGAAAGTTGTATTGAATAATGACAATCTTTGTTACTCAGATTTGCAGTAGTCAAAATGATACCCCGTAACTAAAATCAAACATTTGGATCTAGTATGTTGCTAATTAATATAAAATCATTTAGGTTGGAAGAGACCCTTAAGATCATTGAATCCAACAGATAAATAATAAACAATATAAACAATAAACTCATATAAACAACATGAGCCTGAATTAGCAAAACTGCAAGACTAAAAAATATCTGCATATACATTGCCAGAACTCAAAGTAATCTTGAATCTTCTGGTTAATAGAATATGAATGCCTAGCCATTCAAATTTTTGCCTCTGTCACAAAAACTGAATATTAAGGACTGAGACATCCTTAAAAAATTCTCTCACATGGATGTTTTTCCTTTTTGTAGGTGAAAGCAGGTTATGTAGTGTTTGGGAGTTCCTGCCATTGGAGTCTCACACTGCCAGCTGCCAGTGTCACTTTTCAGCCAGATGGCTGCCTACAGCATAAAAATCAGGGATGCCAATTGAAATTAAAAACATGTTTTAGTTTACGCATAGTGGAAATTGCTTCTGACCCTGTGAGCTTACACATTGTGCAAAAGGACTGAGCTGCCTCATCCCATATTCCCCTCTTTTCCAGGTGTCAGTGTTTGCTTAATATCAAATAGCTTCTGTGGCATGATTCTCTTAATCGTAGTGCATCACTTCCTTCCCCTTACCACCACATAAATTAAGAAGATGGTTAATTTGTTAACAAATAGAACATCCTGAAGCAGCAGTGATCCTGGGCTAGGTATTGCTGCTTTTGCTGTAAATGCTTTGCATTCTCCTGTGCCATAGACATCTGAGACACAACATATTGAATTTCTGCCTGGATTTCAGTTCACTGCTGTCAAGAAAACAGGTCAGATCACATGGAAAATTATTTGTGTCTCTGTAAAGGGAGGCCAAGGTAGATTGTGTTTGTTTCTGATAAACACTCTGCAAACATATATTGCATTCAAAATAGTCCTGAATTCCACTGTAGCTTTACACTGAAGTTGCTACATTGTTTTAGTTATGTATTTGTGTTGCGTGGGTTTTTATTCAGAACTCTTGAACAGCAGAAGCTGTTGAGTTGTTAGTTAGAAAACAAACCAGGAAAACCGCTATATAGCAGTGTCATGTGCCCTACATTCAGCAGCAGGATCAGATAACAACAAGCAGCACAATGAAACCTTTAAGATATCCCCGCAACTTTCGGTTAATGCATCATGCTATCTTCCTGTGCAAACAAAAATAAATCACAAGGGCAGATTTCATTTTTCAAATTGTAAGGACAATAGACACCAAATTAATTTCCTTGGGCTTATTTCTTCTTCCTCTTCCCCCTCCTCTCTCCTTCCTCCTCCCTGTCTCCCAGTATCAGCTCTCAACAGCAGCGTTGTTGAGGAGAAATAGTAACCACAATGAGGTTTTGAGCTTTAACTTCTTATTTAAACATTCATTTGATCTTTTGGATGCCACATCAGTGGGACTGTACCAATGGGCTCTGGACACGGAGGTGCTCAGAGTCCTGCACCAGTTACTGCTCAATATCAGCTAACTCAAATAAAAGTGGTGTATCAGAGTCAAGATGCTTTCACCGCAAGAATGCGCTGACTGAGAGGAGAGCATTTAATGTTTGATAAACAGGTTCAGAAGCTGAAAAAATCAGAGAAGCACCTCATTATCTTCCATGGTCAGGGTCGTTTTCCCCTTCATTGGTTGGGTTGAGTTTTTAAGTCAGAGCTGGTAATATACTTGTGTAATAGGGGGGAAAAATAGAAAAACCAAGCCTGTGTGTTTACTAGTTAGCAAAGAATGTTCTCGGTTATAGATATCGCTACAAAGATTTTAGATTTTAATGTAATTTCTGTTTCTGTTCCCCCTTAAAGGAGCAATATCGTTTCTGCTACGATGTTGCACTGGAGTACCTGGAATCCTCTTAGTCGGAAGGGATGTGACGAAGCTCACCAAATATATGAATCTCAATAAGCTGTTTTGACAACAGTTCTTGATCCTGTGAAGAAAGATTTTAGGGGAAGAGGGGGGTGGGAGGGATTTTAAATTTTAAATGCAAAGTATTTTTCTTATGAAGTTGTGTATCTTAATAAAAGAACTCAATCTGTTTCTATGCTTGTATACAGTATCAACATTTAGTGCCACATAAATACTATTTAATGAAAACCAGAGTCAGAGGAGATTTGCGCAAGTTAGGACCTTCTCGTGTGTGTATATGCAGCCGTCTCTCAGATGCAGTAGAGGGACCATCTGTTGCATGTATCAATATTTCCTATATGGTATTAATTTTTTTTTCTTTTGATACATTGTTAAAGTACAATAACAGTGCAGATTGATAGTAAGGTTCATTCTTTATACGTTTCAAGTGTTGCATATATATTATATATAGTAAAAGAAAAACTGGCTTATTTTGTTTTAATGTGCAATGATGGCTGGATCACATAAAGATCTTTATAAAGAAACTTAAACATAAGCCAAAGACTCAAGTGTAAATATGTCTATATGGAGAAAGCACATGTATTTATTGTTTACTTGCATTCCTTTTTTGATGGCTGAAAAAAAGAAGAATCATTTTTCTTGAAGAAAGCTTTTTTTGCTGAAATCAAGTGTAAACAATTTTTGTAGTTTATTTTTTGTATGTTTTAGTGTAAGTAGAAGACATACTTTTTATGCATAGACCAAGAAACATTGGTATAGTGGTTCTGTTGTGTACATGCTTGTGATTCAAATTCATGTAAACAACTCAATTAAAAAAGGTCTTTAAGTACAGGACCAAAATCTAAACATTTTCCTGAAAATGTATAGTTTTTCACATTTGCATTAGTTAGGTACTGATAAAAAAACTATGTAATGAAGTGCACACCTCAAAATGGCCTTGCCTATGACTTGCACAATATTGGAAGAAATTTTTAAGATCCATTAAAATTGTATAGGAACCAATTGTTTAAAAAATATTGAAGCATAGATCAAGAGAACTGTGACACAAAGAGATGGGTCTGCATATGCCCTTAAGGGTAAAAAAGTATTTATTTAGAAAATTGTAAAATTAAGCAATGTTTAATCTGATGTTTACAAACACGTAAGCTTTGCTTTCAAGAAAGCAAAATTTGAATAAACTAATGCCAGATTCTGATTATAGCTGTGATGTACAAAATATCACTTTGCTTTTGCTTAGCTTGCAGCCATTTTTTCACAAAGTTTCCTCTATATTACCAGCTAAAATCAGTCCAATCTCTTCTTGGTCATTTTTAGAACAGATGGTAAAATGCTTTTAAATATTCTGTAAAGTAAGAGTGAACTAAATTTTTATTTAAAAGTTTTTTTCTTTTTTTTTTGATACTCTCTCATTTGCTGTCCTTGTTAAGGAGTCATTCTTGTCTGGAAGACCAATATATTTGTATAAGGAAAATCTAAAAGGAAATTGTATTATTTTTCACCTTGGTGTTTCAGAGAATATGTCATAAGACTCCATGCCATCTATATGTCCTAAATTTCTTCCTTCAGATACATGGAATTATCCATTCAACACTATAAACAGCAGAGAAATGTTTAGAGAAACACTGCTTCTCAGATTTTTTTCAGTGCCTCCATCTGTACTGCATAGCTCCACCTCTTTCAAATCTAAATCACCTTTTTTTTTTTTTTAATGTGTCACCCTCTGTTAATTCCTAGTTATGAACAGCAAGGTAAATAAATAAGGTTTGAAACATTCACTGGGTCTGACCTCTTAATACTCAAATTATCCTATTTTTTTCTTCTGCCATACTGGAAAGTAGAGTATAATTTACACGCTTTGCAACATTCTTAGCTTTCCCTGTGAGGAAATGGTATTCAACTAGCTTTGGCAGCCAAAGTGCTGGTTCTGTTACCTAGAGCTGACTGGTCACCCCATTTTGTGGAAAATATACACCTGATACATCCTGTCTGTTAGACATCTGTCTGGTACTAAATGATTTTGACGGTGGAAAAATCTTCCTCTGTTGTCTGAGGGGATGTTGAGACTAGTCTAGAAGTCTAGATTAATTTTGTGACAGATGAAGTGAGTAGTTCTTAGGATTGTGGAATGCAAAAGCCACATTCTGTACTGGCCTGAATGATATTTATGTTTTGAGTGGAGTTTTTCTCATGGAGAGCTGCTACGTTTGTCCACAGTGGGGTCCATCCCTATTAGAATTTCATGATCCTGGTTAAGACCTTTGAGTCCAGTTTCCCCTGGACATTCAGTATGACTGGTTCAAGTGCCAGTATTAATCCTGGCATTGCAGCATACTAAGCCTGCAAAGGAGCCTTCCTTGGGTGCTTCCCACGTGGCTAGAAGAGGTGATAACTGTTCATTCTGCAGAGGGGAACTCTGCTAGTGTTCATATACTCTGAGAGTCTTGTAATTCTGTTACTGTTGCTGACTGTGGTGATCTAAAGAGCTTTTGCAGTAGCTTTTGATTGAAAAATTCCTGGGAAATTCCTCCTGTCAAGGTCAGGGAAACGTATGCAGAGGGAATATGGTATGTGAAGAGCAGATGAGAAATATAATTCTTCAATAATGGTATCTCTTGAGGGTCTCTTAGGCAAAAGATAATATTAGAATGTGATTTTTATTATAAAATCAGAAGAGATAAATTGTTTCATTGTGAAGGTCCCTTCTCTCACCCAGTGTAAGCAAATGCCAGCTTTGTTTTCTGAGAGTACCAGCTCTGTAACCCCAGATAAATGCTGCTTCAGTATCCTTTACTTACACCCATGGAAGACAGAAGAAAAGGAAGTGAGGGGACTGAAACCTGACCCAGAGAGAAAACAAATATTTATCACAAAAAGAGTGTGCTGTGGAAGAAGAGAAGTATTCCTGACCTTGGACACTTGAAGAGGGAAATGTTTCACTCCCTGCAGTGGTGAAAAGCCACTGGCACCAGTATCACAATATGCCAGCAGCTCCTAACCTGCAGTGATCCATAGGGTTCAAGACTCCTCAAAATCTTTCTGCTTGCTTCCATCCTTGCTGAAATACTAGCACAGACTCAGTGAAGTGGCTGAAGCCTGCCAAGTGCATTGTCTCTGCTTTCCTCAGCAGCACTAGGCAAAGGCTGGACTCATGCACATGGTAAATACAGAAATCAAATGTACTCAGGGCTGAGTAGAAAAAAGCACAAAAGGCTACATCCAAGGAGGTATATCTGAGATGATTCAAATTTGAAATTAATGAAGTTGAAACTGGTTTAATACCACATAGTGAAAATAACCAAAGGAATGAACAAGTTCCCAAAAACGTTTGCCATGTGCAAGAAGTTATTATTTTCTCTAAAACTGAGAAATTGTGATTCTAGTGTCCTGTTCTGCGTAGTTGTTAGTGGAAGTAATTCTGTGAGTCATTTGGATGGCTTTGATTCATTTTCTATAGGCCAGTAATCAAAGAGATAATTTTAGAATGAGTTGAAATCATCTGAATTTTCCCAGAATAACCAGATCTTAGGATCCAACACTGAAGAACCATAAGAGGTGTCAAACACCTTGGAAGTGATTAAAGCAGTGTCATTGAGGGAGAATAACAACTAAACCTCAGCACTGTGTATAGTGAGAGGTTTCTTTCTTCTTTTCTCTTAGCTTTCTGAATCTGCCTTCCCTGTTCATAGTGACCTAACTCCAGCAGAAGGAAGTTTAAGGAGACACAGATTTTGACCTTTTATCTGGGTCCTGAGAGATCTTACCCCAGCTGGTTGATGAGATTCTAGTATTTATGTTTCCTGCTTCCTGGGTAAATGTTGCCATTAGGAAACAACTTGGAAAGAGGCTTTGCTTTTCTAGAAAACAGTCACTGGCATAGGAATTTGAAGCTTGAAGCTTAGTATCTTCAGCCTATGCAAGAAGTTACTGGGATTTATTTCATTTGGAAAGTTGCTCAGTTAATACATTTACTTATTTTGTGCTATGACCTACGTACTACATTAAGAAATAAAATATTCCTTCGAGAAACATGAAAGCCAAAGCTACGGCAGGAGTGTGCTCTTTCAAACTGATTAACAATTTCCAAAATCAAAGGTCTAAAAAAAGCAGACTGGGGAAGGAATGGCAGGCAAGTACTTTTGTCATTGAGCCTCGAGTGTGAACTGAAGTACAAGGAAGGGACAGCCTGAGAAAAAACGTTGCAGAATCATTGCATGGCCAGGCCACTTGGACTGACAAATGACTGTATAAAGGGCCTCTTTTAAACTTCACTCTGCTGCAGTGTCAGAAGAAACCCTGAGATCTTGAAATAAATGTAAAAGCTGCTTTTATAGTGCTCTGCTCTGTACTGAAAAGAAAAGTAACTCATTTTCAGCTGTACTTTTCTGTGTCACGTAGAGGTCTGAATTGAGTAAAGTGATCCTAATCTCACAAAAGAACCTTTGTGGTGATTTATTGCTACTGGTCCTTGTTAAACAAAGATCTTGTAACCTCTGCAAATCCAGGATAGTCAAAGATATCTGTGAATATTCACCTATGTCATTACTTTCTAGGGTTGAATAATGTGCTGGGATCAGATAGTGTGTACAAGGATGAAACTTTCAGTATATGCAGAAGTTTAGTCCCATAAATTTTCCTTCAACTTTATGCAGAAAAATTTTTGGTAATTTTTTAACTGGGGGCTCTGTTTGATCAAGCACTGAGATACTGAGAATAGAGAAGTGTTTCTAAATTATTTTAAGCTTCCTGGATGTTTTTCCTTTAAGCCTGACTAAGAGGATGTGAGACTGGTGATTGACAGGCATAAATGTTATTTTGGCCCACGCTTCTCAGAAGTTAATTCTTTCCCTGCTGTTGGGTTTAGAGTCCTAATTTATGCAGAGATTGACGTGTATGATGACAGGCACAATAGGATGTTTACCTAATAATAAAGTTTATTAACTGTGTCTTGGCCAACACAGAACAGATGTTTTTGTGCCTTGTTGAGATACAACAGCTTGATTTCAATAGTCTTTTGTAATGCCTTCTAGCTTCCATCTTTATCAGAAAATAGTCCCTTACTTCACAAATTACATCAAGATAAATTTGAAATCCATGCATGCTCAGAGATTATTTTCACATCTCTAATAAAAGAGAAAAAAAAAGAAGTCAATGTTAAAAAAAAAAACCCAAAAACATCAACAAATGTCTGTCTACAGGACATGGGACCTGATCTCTCTTGCAAGCTTTGGAGTTTTCTGGATCTCTTTGGTAATGAGCACGGAAATGGCATCTGGCAAAACACAGTACCTCCAAACTGTGATAATATCTCTGCGTTTTCCTCCCAGGTGCAAACCACTGTGAGCTTTTTCCATTTCTCAGTGCAAAACTTTTGCCTTTTTTTTGTGTGTTTAGTCTTCTAAAATAGTATCTGAAATGCCACAGTATTTTGCAGTCCTGAAATATTGAAGAAAGTTAATGCTTTTTGCATTTTGATGAAAAATGTGAAACTAAAGATTACGATATCTTTGGGGCTTCTCATTCAAGATAACCAGAGTGAGCTGTTATTTTGTAGTAGCCATAAAGTCAAACTGTAAGTTTCAGAAAAGTTTTGGAAGACATTTTTTTTGCTTAAGTCCCAACAGCTGAAATCATAGTTTGTGATTAAGGACATTCAACTACTTAATATTTTGTTAGTCCTTTTGAGACACCTGCTATATCAACGAACACATGCAATAAATAGTCCATCTGGACCCAGGCCCTGAACTATCTTCTGCACAGAACCTGGTGCTGTAGCCTTTTTCCTCACTTTCAGTGAAGTTATGAAACTCACTGATAATCCAGATTAACATTGCAAAATTGCTTCTCTGTGCTGAAAATGCCTAAACTCCCCTCCTCAAGGGGTGTATGTATTCATTTTAAACTAGCTGGAAATCATAGGAAGCTGTGATGCTGCTGCAACCTTTTGTTTTGCACAAAATCTATCACTGAAGCTTTGGTTGGTGTGGTTTGAACTGTATAAATAGGTTGCTGCTTGGTTTCATCTCCTGAAATGATCAAGATTTCCAGTTTACCTCGCAGTTAGAAATACAGCAGCAATTCTCATAGGTCAGACTTCTTCAAGGGTGAGGATAAAATAGAATATAATAGACTAAGCATATTATAGGCTCTCCTAATATTTCTCCTCCAGCCAGACGTGGTTCAGCTAGTGCGACAGTGAGCTGTAATTACAGCTGTGAGAAAATAATTGTGTGGTTTAGTCTGTGGCAAAGGCTTTTAAAAATTTCTTTAAAAAAACAGGGAAGAAGTGCAGGCTTTGTTTCTACTTCAATGTGCCTTCCTTTCAGGCACTTTGATTACTTCATATAATAGCCTTGCTTTACACAGATCCCTTCAAAGATGATAGTCCTTTAAGTAGTCAGAATCTCAGCCTGCAGCAGTCTCTGTCCTTAAGCAGAAGTAAGCTGTTGGTATGTGGATCAAAGGTAACAGGGACAGGTATGATGAGTCCTGTAGAATATTCAGGGGATGACTATGATAGAGGCCTAAGGAGTAGGCCTTTAGCTTTTGCACTAGGGGACTTAACAGCTTTTTGCAAGAGACAGAGAATAAAATAATCAGTGAACTGACTGGGATCAGCACAAAGCTAGGAATTTTGTTCACCCGTTATTTGGCAACAGCATAGAAAGCACTGGCTTTGGGTGTAAGAATAGGCAGGATGGAAAGTATAAAAATCTAGGCAAGATTGGAACTTTCCAAAAAGCATGAATTTATGGAAGGATATAAAATATGGAAGGATATAAAAATCCTGACTGCTTCAGTCAGTGAAAAAGTTTCAAATATTGAATAAATGTCATATTTGTGGACAAAGAAGGCTTGAACAATTGATTTAGGCCACTGAGGACAAAAGATGCTGACCAAGGGACAATGCCAAGGAGAAAGAAATGAGCAATTTAAGTGGGCAGATCTTTCAATGAAGGACATTTCTGCAAAGTTATTGTGAGATATTAAAAAAAAGTAATAATGCCACTAAACCAGGTTTAGCACAGGCAAGGATCTGGTCACATGCCTCATTGGATGACCTATGAACTCCAGTACATTTCTGGAGTCAGTCTGCCTTGAAGGCCACAAGGTGTAACTTTTATGATACCATATTGGTTGATGCCCATCAAAAAGGGGAGAACAAAGCTCCAACATCGAACATGGTCATTCTTCTTGGTTCTCAGGACAAGCAACAAATGAGAAGTAAAGTAAATGTGACAGGAAGTTATAGCTCGGGTGAAAGATTTCACAGGGGTGGCCTCAGCCCCCACCTCACTGCTAAGTGGCAGCCAAATGCTACAGTGCAGGCTTCTTTCTGATGCTTATTTTTTAGCATAATTATATAAACACACATATACATACATAATACACACACATATATATGTGTGTCTGTGTGTATATATATTATTTATATATTTTCTTAGAAGAAGAAAATTTTTATTGAGACAAACAACATTAGAGATCGAGGTTGAGAGGGGAGAGTATCTTTTGGGAGAGCTCTCCCAAAAAGGAGAGTCAGGTGCTTTAACATGTCCTCCAGGGAGCCACAGTAAATGAAGACTTCAGACAGTGAGAAGAATTCTGAGTGTTCTGAAAACAGAGGCCAACTTGATAAACCGATAGCTTCAGAGTCCTACAGGGTTTGGCATTTGGGAAAAACTACAAAAATTGGACTGGAGAGGGGCACATGCCCTGCAAGTTAATCTGAGTTTACAGTCCAACATGGCATAATAAAAATTTAATTATCAGAAAATCCTGGGAAAAACAGAGACTAGAATGTGACAATTATTTTGTTGATGTACACATACAAGTCTGCATTTTCCATGCCGTCACTTTTAAAACTTTAAGTAACACACCTGCATGGTCATGCAAAGACTCCTCACTGTACCATGATGTCCTGATCTTTCTCATCACTTTGAGTTTGCCAGGACGTGCCTATTCTGAACTTGTCACAGGCACACAAATGTTTAAGGAAGACAGATACTCATCTCTTTTCAGGCCTGTCTGCTTTTCAGACTAGATTTTATACTGTTACCTGATCATTTTTCCTCTTCTTCCAGAGGCCCTTTTAAATTGAGGGGGATCCAGCAACAGGACATTTCACATGTTGCTCAATTTTGTTGGTTTGGTTTGTTGGTTTTTTTTTATTCTTGTTTTCACTGATGTTTTTTTACTCAGCACAGGCTGAAGCAAACCAAGCACGGATGGAAGATGGTATTATCTCTGTAACCCATTTCAACTTTTCAGCAGAAACAATTTCAACAGTAGTAGTTCCAAATTTACATTAAATACCTGAACCAACACCTCCCACTTTTCACTGTTGCTGGTGTCCACATGGATGCTGGGAGATGTGCTCCTGTCTCTTTGCCATGGGGCTGGGTTAGAACACACAGTCTGGGGACAGAAAATAACATTTTATGTATTCAAATTTGGTTTAGATTTCAGAAATACAAAGTTCTGGAAAAACCATAACTGCCTAAAATGGGGTGATGCACCCCAAGCTACAAGCACCATTTGAGCTGATTGCTGTCTTTGCTCCTGTCCAAGCCAGGAGAGAGGATGGCCCCAGGGAATAGCTCATGATAAGTCCCTATCATAGGGCAGGCTTGGATGGGCAGACTCTGGTTACCTGCTAGTTTTAGGAAGTATCCTCAGCTGTGTGTTAAAACTGAAATCAGCAAATTTTTCTTAGCATTTTTTTTTTCAATCTTAGGGCTGGCTTTTGGGCTTTGTTATTATTTTGGGTTTTTTTTTGTTTGATTTGGGTTTTTTTTTGTTCTTTTTTGGCTGTTATTCTGTTTACTTTGATTTCATGTTATTCTCTTTCCTAGAAAGAGTTTAAGTTTGTGGATTGGATGTTTTTTTCCCCTTTTTAAAGTACCTTCTTTCATATGATATATTAAATCTTCCTTGGTAAGCTCATCTTCCACCATATTGCATAGGTGGATTTGGTAGGTGAGCAATGAGCAGAATTCAGAAGAAGAAATCAACAAAATACATTGTTTGTAAAATGGACTTTAGTGGGTGGCATCACAGATTTCATCCTCTAGCCTGAATTAATTTGTTGACATAATTCTACAAGGACACTTACAGATGCTTTGCTCTGAGACACGTGGAGGAAGACGCATACTTTAATTTTTCAAAATCTATTCAGGCTGGCTGTGTGTTGAATCTCACATCATGCTCAGCACCAAGAGGTCCAGGATACTGTAGTGCTCCACAGAGTCTCGCCATCCCCCGACTCAGGGGTCTCTGGCAATGGAGCAAAGGGAAGAAATGAGGAGAGAAGAAGGGTCCAACTGCTGTTCTGTATGCTTCATCCAAGAGAACATGTGCTAGGAACACATTGACAGAGATGCCCAAGGGTTACAAATGCTCTTGGATGTCAAATAAATGTACATGCAACAAACTGAAATCAAGATGAAAGGCTGGCAGAAGGACTTATACTCCAAAATGAGAGCCCCAGGATGTTTCCTTACAGACCGTTTGAAATCTTAAATAATTTACATGGAGTTTGTGGAGAAGGGCAAGGTGAAAGGGCCTTGGCTGCATCACAACATATGTTTCATACTGCAAAGCAAAGCTGCCAACAAGAAGAAATGGATGCAGTATGTACTACCTAGTAAGTTATCATTTTACATAAGAAGTAATAAGATGTATTTAGCTTGGTGAACCTTCACATGAAGAACCTTCTGTACTGAGTATTTTAATAGGACAGGGCTAAAATACACACAAAAAGTTAAAATTATTGCTGAGATACAAAGGACTTTTTGTAGTCTTTGTATAGGTTGTTTTGGAGAAGAACCCCTGTACTCTTCCCTCCTCCCTGGGCAGGAAGACTGGCTTATTGACCAATTTAATAAGGGAACACATTTGTGTTCCAGCAGTTTTCCTAAACGAGTCTCTCATGAAAGCTTAGCTTCCCACAGTGTGTGACATGCTCATCATGGACTACCACAAGAATGATGACTTTGTAGGACTGGAAAAGATGTTGACCAGTAGCCATCCCTTGGGTGAGGTAGAGGATGGAACCTGTACCATCACTTGAGGGCATTAGAGGGGTTTTGGTGACAACCCTATTTATGTTAATAATACCAGAAAGTGCAGAAAAAGCAGCATGCTGCTCTAAAGAGGAAGAAACTGGGCTGGAAGAGAAAAAGAAGGGGATGCTCATGTTTGCTTGTTATAAAGTAAACGTATGTTGTTTGTAGTGCTCTCAGATTTTTTTTTTTTATAACCAAATGTGCTGGATTCTACAATAACTGAAAAACTAATGTATGTTTAATTATACTGAGAACCTTCACTGAAACCAAAAATACTTTATGGCTGATAAGTAAACAAAAAACATGTGACATAAACATGAAATAAAGTACTTGTATCTGTGTTTGTGATGAAATGCAGACAAATCTCATCTCAGCTGGAGCAAATACAGCCTTCAGTCCACCATCCCTAGGGATAAGGAGTCATGAGGGCAGACTGAGAACTCCCTGGGCATTCTTTTCTTCCACAGGCTGAAATTCTGGCAGGTGCCAGCCCAAGAATCTGGCTGCCTCTTCAAATAAAAGGCACTGTTAAACTCTCTATGTCTGACCTTAGTTTTATCACAGCTTTCTTATTTTTCCAAATTCCTTCATCTATGTTCAATTTGCCTGTGTATTTAATTAAAAACAAAAACAAAAAAGCCACAATAACAAAACAAACAAACAAACAAAAAAGGAAACCCAAAAAAGCCTCCAAGAAAGAAATCTACCAATCACTGATGCCTTTATATTGCTTCTCTTTCAGAAAGAGCTAGGGACACCTGGAACAAGAGCATAGATGCAGAACACTGAGGCAGCAAATATATCTGATTTTTCATATGGTAAATTATAACGATAACCAAAATGTCTTGCAGCAGGGTAATATGAATGCCTTGGAAAAGGTAGGAAATTATAATCAATTTCACTGCTATGTTGGCAAGAGTTAACTGCATTTTATATGAAGCCTTTATTCTTTAATGAAACACATTTTTCCTGCAGAAACAATTTGCTTTTAGATTCAGCTTTATACACAGAATAGGAGTAATTACATTTAAGTTTGTTCTTCAGCTTTCTAAATCTGTTTCTAAAACTGGGCAAATAAAATTGTGTGCTTGACAGACTATCTTTCTGTGGACCTTTTAGAAAGGCTCCACAAATGATGAAAAAAAAGAAAAATGTTAAAAAAAAGAAAAAAAGAAAAAAAGGAAAAAAATATAAAAGGAAAGGAAAGGAAAGGAAAGGAAAGGAAAGGAAAGGAAAGGAAAGGAAAGGAAAGGAAAGGAAAGGAAAGGAAAGGAAAGGAAAGGAAAGGAAAGGAAAACTAAAAAGAGCAAGCTTGGGTTTGTATGCTTTTTAAAATTACAGTGGTATTTCAGTTTCAATAAAAATAAGCAAATACATTCAGTGCCACCAGTTTGTCATTAACTTGAAAGTCAGACAAGTCTGTCATTTAAGATAAATATTAAGGATGCAAAAACATTCAAGGTAACTCTTATTAAATGAAATGTTTTGTCAATTTCTTTTACTGGCTATTTAGGCTAAATTGTGGTTTTTAATGCTCCCACAAAGAGGAGTTGTTAGTGCTCTTTCTTCTGGTAGTATAGACACTGGGGAGGTAAGGAGTGTAAGATGCCAGTTTTCATTATAGTTCTGTTAAAACTCTTTGCTGTCAGGAAAAGTCAAACTGTTTTTCTTCCCTTCTGTGGAAAATTGACAGATGATAGGTGAAACTTCAGGATTAATTAGTGAAAGTAGCTATGTAAATTCCATTGGGGGAATCAATCTTTCACAAATATATTTAAATTAATACAGTATCCTTTTCTTTGAACAGTGACAGGGTGCAAAAAGATTATTTTGGATTCCTTTAACAGCATCTAGAAACATACATTGCCTCTTTAAAAATAAATTACAGCCCACCCCTCTCAAGAAATCACAAAGGAAGAGAGTGATATTTGAAATTAATTCAAAAACTTCTCCAGCATATTTCCAGCTGTCAAAAAATGCACTGAAGATACGCCAAACATATTTCAAAACACTTTCAGTAATTTGAAGATATCTCAAGTAATTTTTTGTCTCTCTGTAGTGAGAAGATTTAGGCTGGGCCTTAAGGATCAGGACTCAAGACCGTGGCTTTGCCATAGATTTTCCATGTAGCCCTGGTTATGTTGCAAGTTCTCTGCTCTGAGTCTACTCCAGCAAAGTGGTACCCCCCAAACTGAGTGTGGAAAATAGAATCCAAATATATTTAATATCTGTTTAGCCATTGGAACACTGAGGATGCCTGAACAGATCTTGTAGTGTGATGCCGTGCACAGACCGATAAAGATTTCCATTGGAAGAGTGAGTTCATGTTCTGTGCCGTCAAATAAAAAGGGGTAACACTGGATGAGGATCACCTGGGTGGCTCATTTTGTATAAACAGTCATTTTGGCAGGTGCCTCTTTTTATTGGAACTCCTACTGTATTAAACATTCGCATTCTGCTTTGTCTTCAAAATGCTTTATCAACACTTCAGTATCAATCATCTTCATACATTTATAAAGACAGGTAACATTAATACCTGTCAATAGACAGCAGAATTTTTAGCTTGAGACTCTGTACTCTCAAGGCTATTTTTAGCTTTGAGTCTATACTAACACAGAACTTAGAAATCTCAAATAGTGTATTTTTTCTTTGTGGTTGAACAAAGCATTGGCAGAACTGCCTGTCTTCAGAGCACTCGAACCTTTCAGGGGGATGAGTATTCAATATGTAAGGGGTGTTAACACTTCAAATGCATTCATTAAGACCATGACTCTTATCACACTTACCAACAGCTGGGGAAAGATTTCTGAAGATATATTTTCTATAATTTACTGGTGTAGACAGAGCTATTACTCTTTGTTGAAGAAACTTTGGAAACCTTCATGTCAATATTCTTCATAAGACTGTAACTTGAAATGCTGTCATAAGCAAGGTGTTTCTATGCGAAGCCACAACCAGCTGAAAGCCATAACTCTTTCTTATTAAGAATCTACTCCAACTTCTATTAAAATCAATGAAAAGATCTTTTCGACTCTGGCAGGTACAGAATTGCTCAATAAAATGTTGAAAATACCCACAGGATGTTATTGTTCAGTCCATAAAAGACAGCCAAAAACTTACTATTTTTCACAATGTAATGTGTGTACATGTGCCTCAATTCTTTTAAAACCACTGGGGGATCCTGGTTCTTCAATAGGCTGTTCACTGGAGTCAAACATTGGCAAATAACCCTGTAGGCTCAAGAGCTTTTACTAACAGCCTTTTGTTCAAACCTGCTAAGCCATTCAAATTTCATATGAAGGTAATCCTTAAGATCTCTCAGTCAAACTGTAAGGAAATGTCAAAGAATCCAAAATGTAGTTCCTGAAAATGTAAAGGAAAGTGCAAAATAAAATCACAGGGCACCAAAATTTTAGCCACTACAATTCACAAGGGTTACCACCTGCTTTGTGAAGGTGTTGGGATTTTCAACACAATCATTTTTATACCAAGTGCAAAAACTTGGAACAGAGCAAGATTATATTTTTAGAAAGGTAGATTTTATCTCTATCTGTGGACTTAACTAACGGTGAAGCAGAATAAAATTCTGTGAGTAATGATCCTTGCTTTTTAACATGGCTCTTAATTTTAATTTCCAACAAGATCTGCCTCTGTCTGCAGATTTGAAAAGTGCTCTACCCAAATTGACTCATCCTAGGGGAAGTGTGAGCAGCAGCTGTCCATGGAAGAAAGAATGTTAAAAAAAAAGAAAAAAAAAACCAAAATAGCTTTCTGGGGCCAGTGAAATATTCTGAGCAATAAGTGCTTTATATTCTCAGGTAAAGTTAGATGCAATTGTTGCAGATGCTGAAGAATAAATGTCGGGCTAGAAAAGATAAGTTTCTTTGGATAGAATTATTTCAGTGCTTATGAACTGATCACCTTTGGCTTTATTGGGCAATAAATCCTATCCACCTATATATACTAAAGTGGAAGAAAAAAGCTTTTACACCAAGGCCCACCCATCATGTTGTAACTCGTGTTACAACTGTTCGTATTTCAGCCAATTCAGCCTCTATCTCCACGAAAAATCCATGTGTGTCATTATAGGGATTCGATTTTTTCTCAGGTTGGGGACAATTCGATCAAGCTGAGACCATCATTTAACATCACAAGGGCCACTGGAAGGGCACGGCTGTCAGTTCAGTGTTGTGCTTCTTGGGTGGGTTGTATGAAACCAGATTGATATTACAAGAATCAGTGTGGTTTAGCAGAGGAATACTACAGTTCATGAAAGTCTCTGCAGCTTCCTTTAATGCTTAGTTCACCTCTGGAACAGTTAAATATAATATTGTTCATCTGACTAAGGTATTTAGACAATAGATTCCTATAAATGATGGGTGGCACTACATTTAAACACTCATAGGAATAGATGACCTCTGTCCCTTTCCTCACCAGAATTATTTATTTATTAAAAAGTTGGTTTCTGCAAACACACACACACAAGCACAGAGGAATAACAGTGGATAGAGGAAGTCCAGAGGTATTTCCAGGGTATTCCCAGGCACATTACAGAGGCTTTGGGCCTCCAGAGCTGCTTCCATGCCCCAGTGGCAGCAGGACCAGAGGCCACTGGGTGGACTGTGCCTAAGTTCAGCTGCTAGATGGATTCCCACTGCCTGAACACATTTGTGTGTATTTCCTACTAATACAACAATCAGCCAGGGAAGGGAACAGGATAAGGCCATTGGGTCTTGTTGGGATTTCTGCATAGGTTGATTTGTGTGTCTGGCTGTGTATTTATGTGTATGGGTGCCGTATATATCTGTGAGTCTGTGACTATTGGAAACCCATGCTGCCTGTTGGCCATGGGAGCACTGAATAGCAGCTGCTTCCTCCATGCTGTTGGGCTGCTTGCTGGATTCAACAACATAAAATAGGTTTTGTTCTGAATTTTTCTTTCATGAAATCCATGCCTGTTTGTGCATTTGCTTTGTTGGATCCAAACAATTTCAAAAACATTTATTAATTTGTGTGTGTGTGTTTGCTATTCATGTTAAATGTTCTTTTGTGGTGTTGTTCCTGGCAGTCTTACCAAAGTGAAGAGCCAAATACAAGTGAATTGAGGAACTATAGAAATGGCCTTAGGGGCTCTTTATCCATTGATCAAAACAATGTGTACAGGTAAAGCCCAGCTACCGGCATTGGCACAGTACCGGACAGACTTGGGAGCAGATACTTAAGAAAGCTGGCTTTGAATTGCTAGAGTTGCATACAAAATCTTAAAAAATACAAAGATGTCCCACTGAAATAACTGGAACCACTCACACATTTCACTGCTTTGTGCTTGCAAGAATCAGCTTTTTACCAAATAGGTCTTTTGATTACCACTGAATACAGTGGTTGGCTGTGAATGTTCTCTAGTTTGGCTTTTACTAATAACTGTGACTCCTAGACCCAAAGTCGAGTTACTCCTCTTCCCTGTAGTACCTGCAGCATTAATGACTGGCAATAGTGAGTTCTGCACCTGGAGACTCCCCAGTTATAAAACATATTTCACATTCTCTGGAGAAATGTTTGTTAAGCCTAAATTAACAAACTTTTCAGACCCTATAGGCAGCCCAGCACCTCAAAGGCTATGCACCCACTCTAAGAATTTGAGAGTTTTAATTGTAAAGTTTTTTAATATGTGAGTAATATTTTCTCCTGCAAAATATTACATATAGAGGAAATGAAGCTAGCAAGCTTTTTGAAAATAAGTGGTTAATTATCTTGCTCGCTGTTTTGTCACAATGTCATGCTTTCTACTTTCTCTGACCCCTCAGGGAGACAGAAGAACAGTGCAAACAAACATGAAATTACAGTCACTTCAGTTTTCCTCACGATCTGAGTCTGCTGCTTATTTGCTACAGCCTTGTTCTTCAGAAGAGTACTGCTGAAACAACAGTGCTTGATCAAGCTCAGAATGGCAGAGCAGGGATGGTTGCTGGGGATTTGTCACCAGTGCAGTCTAATTTTCACCTGGTACTTTCTCTAAAAACTCCTTCTCAGCTGAAGCACCTCAAAATTAAATTCCCACAAATTATTGGTGGCATAAGAAAATGTTGAGTATTTTGCAGTCCATTTAGAGGATGAAATAATTTGCATTCTATTTGTATATCTTAAATCCAGAAAATATTTAAGACAGCAAAGTGCTTAATTTCTTTTCTTCAAAGGTTATTTATGGTTTTGAAGTGAACAAACACCAAACTATTTTGCTGTGTTCCAAGAGAGAAAAAAATAAATAACAAACCAACAACATTCCACTCAGATATGGTGAGTTTTTCCCCACTCTAGGCAGGGCTGATATTCAACATCTTCTTTTCATAGGGTCAATAACTATCAGTGATAAAATGGAGTTTTGTAGCAGATCTCCCTTTCCTCTTGGGAGCCCAGCTCCCACAGCAGGTCACCCAGCCTGGCACAGACCCTTGGTGGATGTGGGAGCCAGAACCAGCTGACGGGGCCACCAGCTGCCTCCCCCCACTCCAGCTGCACCCATGGGAGGAAGCAGCCACAGAAGGAAGGAAGCAAAAATACCTCCCCAGGCCACTCCTCCCCTCTGCTGCGGAGCTCCTAAGCACAGCATGCACCAGGCTGAGAGTGTTGATGCCTTGAGAGCTTGTTGATGCCTTGAGTGCTAGTCTTTACGTGCCAAACCCACATGCTACAGTGCTGCGGACCATGGCTACCACCCTGGAGAAGTACATTCATTCTCTGGACCTCAGAGCCCTTCCCAGGGTCCTCCAAATCCAGTCAGGCATCTATTGTCAAGGTGAGCATTTCTGTCAGGACTTTGCAAGCCTCTATTTGACATCAGGTCCCTCTTCAGACTGGAATGTGGAACATGGAATGTGGGGGAGGCATAGGAAGGATGCTTACGAGGTTTTCTCCTAGCAGTTTCCCACCAGCTGAAGAATGAGTGTTTTGTCAATGGCTTTGGAAATGTCTTTGGCGCATTGTGTATTTGGTCTTCTCACTGGTAGTGAAAAAGAAACTGTAGTTAGTCCTCACCATATCCTAGAAAGAGTACTAGAATAAGACATGAATTTGCTGTGCTCTTAAAGCCATCAATCTAGTGACTACAAATCACCTCACAGAGGTTAATTGATTTAACTCATCTTGGACTTCTGGGGCTGCCATGGAGAGGTGCC
The DNA here is from genome assembly GCA_013397245.1 of Thryothorus ludovicianus. Lineage (NCBI taxonomy): Eukaryota > Metazoa > Chordata > Aves > Passeriformes > Certhiidae > Thryothorus > Thryothorus ludovicianus. The sequence goes on along the minus strand of VZTB01006085.1, from coordinate 825,766 downwards.
TTCTGTCTCAGGGAGTCTAGAAAGTGACCATGAAGGACCATAAGATTTTCCTGAAATTCTGTCCTGTATTTCGGGGCACTTCAGGTGTGCAACAATGCAAGGGGTCTGGTATGAACTGGACAGAAGCAACACAGGGGTAATATTTTACTGGGTTTTCCTGATGCAGATCTATTTTTATGATGTTTCCAGGGCTCTGCTTGTGCACAAAACACACTCGAAAGGTGGCAAAGAGGCCTGTATTGGAGGAATAGATCTGCTCTTGGTTTGGGCATGGACTTGGTTCAATGATAGAGAAGATATCATGTCAATATCATGTATCAGTCTAGAAAAAGAAAGCTACCTCCATTCCACTGAAAGTGAAAAATTTGAATTCAACTAATAAAACAGAGAGGGTTTCATGAAATAAGCTGAAGTGTGCTTCAGCTTAAACCAAACAGATATTTTGGGATCCACAATCTATCTTTACATCAATCTAAATATTTCCATGCTACTCCATAGTAGAAGGAGAGAGGAGGTGGCCATGGAAAGTGGCCAGAGTGGGTGATTTTTCCTTTCATGACAACAGCCTCTTTGGGCAGAAAGGAAACGGGAAAGGGCATACTGGATCTGCGATGGTAGTGTACTGTCCATGTGCTCCTGATTGCCCATGCTGGCTGCTCTGGAAACTACCCATGAGTAATACTAATATATAGTAAAAGTGTTCTGGGAAATAAACTTAGCTAAAATTACCAGAAACTTTTAAAACTACTCTTCTTCTGAACTTTGCTACATGACCTGTTCAAGTTTTATCTTTTTAACTGGTCTGGCAGCTGTGACAAAGAAGTTCTTGAAAAGAAAATTACAGCCTAAGTGATGAAGAGTAGAATTAAAACTAAAAAAGAGAAGATCAACCCATTAAGCTGGAGTGGCCACTGTATCCATCTCTTTTCACACAGCTAGGAAGCACAAGTCATATGAAAACACATTGTATGCATTTTTGCCTGTAGGTGTATATACACATATAAATATACACATATATATATGTACACAAAATACTGAGATATGTGTGTGCATATATATTTATCACACAAAATGTTATGATAAAATTATGGTAGCCCAGATATCTGCAGGTTTTTGAGCTCCTACAGTCTGCATCCCACTGTTCGTGGATGCTAAAACTTATAACAGTACATTTTTGTAACCAGAGTATTTCAGTTTGTGGTTCTACATACAGTCTCAACCCTTCCACATGAGGAGAAAAACACTGGTGGGTTAGCCCACAGGCCATTCTGCAGCAATTTCTCACATGTGAAAGAAAAAGGCTATTAGCTGTTAACTAACCTTGTGAGGGGGAGGTATGTGCCCTAGAGACCTGAGAATATTAGCAGAAAAAAGTGACAGCCCTTGTGCTGCTTCAATGCTGTTTTGGTCTTCAGCAGCACCACCTCATCCTGTCCTCTGCTCCTGGTGGCTTCTCAGCTGTTCTCATACGTGTTCCACCAGCACAGCAGCTGCAGCACTGTCACCTGTGCATGAGTCTCTTGTTTATACAACAAGCAAGACTGATATATTCTACTTGGCTCCTTGCCCTTTCAACCAACATATCCCAAAAATACTTGCAACTATCTAGAAACGCCTATGTCCTGTAGTAGGCTTCTGTGGGTTCCTCTTCTTCTTTTCTTCAGAGGAAGATTGAGATGCTCAAGACACTCAGTGCCTGATAGGTTTGCAGGACCTAGGGCTATAAAAGGTCTTCTCAGGCCAGGCCCTCGCTCCCTTTCTCTCCCTCCTTCCCTGAGCTCTCTGCCTCAGATCTTTCCTGAATATTTTCCTCCCTTCTGTACCTGGCAGCTGGGGTGAACACATTGTTCTGTGATTGCATTACGATTTATGTTACATTTTCTGTTGCAAGACTAGCGCTTCAAAGAGAGTCTGAAGTAACTCTTGTTATACTGCTAAACAGGAGAACAGGCCACTTTGAACACTTCAAGTTTCCATTAGGGCAACCTCTCTTTAGTCCTTCCTCAGGCAGATCCCTCCGCCCCTGCAACAACCTTTTTGATCTCTCTCACCCCATGCAGTACACCAGCAATCACAGTGTGGGTAATGGCAGGTCTATCGGCAGGAATATGGGTTTATTGCTGTGGCTGCTGGGACCAAATCTGAGCATTTGTGCACTGATTGTAATAGCTCCCAAATGGCTACACAGTCAGCCCAGTCAGATAAGTGGTTTTGTGGAATGGGATTTCATAGGAATCTGTAACCATTCTCAGCACAACCTGCAGAGAGTGAGGGAGAAGATCAATTGTTAAAACTTTACATGTGATCATTTGAAACTGATCAATCACCAAGAATACTTAATTTTCCTGTGGAAGAATTGTATATAGGAAGAATTTTTATATATGTATATGTTAAAGTATCACACATTAACGTTTCACATCCCCCTCCAAACAGGGCAAGGTTTCTTAATATAACTTAGCCAGATACATAGTATGGCTAATAAAGTAAATAGTGGTCTACTACATCCATTACAGCTGTCACATCAAAGCTGTAGCAGCCAACCAAAGAAGGCTACGGCAAGATACATGATAATAAGACAACACAATATAAGACAACACAGTGTAATGATTCACTGTTCTCTGGTGCTCTCTGTGCTGTGGAGATGAAACTCTCCATTCACTCTATTGGAAGCAGCATTTTCCACATACTGCACTTAGGTCTAATGATTTTACAAATATAGAACTTGCAAACTAGACTTACAGTCCCTGACAGATTTTCAGTACCTCTGGAAGCATAAGGAAAGTGTAACACTTGTGAGGATGGATGTTTTCCATGTGGTGAGAAAAATAATTTTTATTAGAAGCTGCAAAGTCAAGCTCCAGGGAGAGAGTGGGAATTTACTTGCCTTTGGCAAGGTAACATCTCTGAAAGAATCCATTCTGCCTCTATATCCATGTTACACCAAATACAATCTAGGTCTCTCAGAACCGAGCCTGCCTGTTACTGTTCCCAGAGGAGAGCAAGTAGAAAACATATGCTGTGTGCACTGATTCTACCATTAGTGTCTCTATTGACCTATAAAAAAAATTATATTCCTGCTGATATTAATGGAATGTGATGTATTTAACTGTAGTTCCCAAACTGCAAATGGACATGACTTTATAGACCCTGCTTCCACATGGAATACTTTCAGCTAGAAAAAGCTATGGACAATTGAACTTTTGCTGTTGGTACTGAATACTATGCTTTAGATATTTTCTTCAGGAAGTTTTGTTCCTGTTTACCTCTCTGTTCCTGGCATGAAGAAGAGGAAAGTATTTTCCTTGAATGATATAAGTGAATTTCATGTTTCACCTGGACTTTGGGATTGGTTGAAGCCTTACCAGTTTGCCTTTAGGCAGAATAGTCAAGGCTTGAGGCACTTGCTCACATTCCCATGTTCCTATTCCACTTTGGCTCCAGCTGTGCATAGTCAGAGACCCAACCTGCAGCCATCACCTACCACTGTCTGATACACTTCTGAGTCAGAAATGTGGGGTGTTAGTAACAGCCCTGAGATCTTCCAAAATGCTTTTTTCATATTTAAAAGTCCATACAGAAGCAGAGAAATTATTGTCATCTTTGGTTTGAAAACAGAAACACATGTGAAAGGAGATGGTAATTCTGCAAATGCCAGGGATGCTGTCAGGGCTGTTGTTTTGGACTCTGCAGTTAAAATGTCCTAGCTACAGAAACTGGACTGTACTGTTGAATCTCTGAGGGGAATAGGAAGGATGATCATAAAATGAAAGCAAGTCTGCCAGATACAAATAACTTAGTAATCAGCACTGATTAGAAAGGAACTACAGTACAGACTGAAGTACATGACAATTTAATAGCTCACTAAAATATGTTATTAAAAAATTAAATTGCTGAAGCACCATTGGGAACTTATTTGATTGATCAAATATCTTTCTTTGAACATTTTAGTAAATATTGATACTTAGTGAGGTGAGTGCTGTCTGACCACTGATTTTTATAGATAGCATACAAATGTGGGTTTTCATCTTTATGTTGCAAAAATTATGTCTGTTTTAATACTGATATAATTATTTTATGGGTAATTGAATTTAATATTTTGCAGGCTTAATTTAACCAGCTGCAGAACAATAAAAAGTGCCAACTTTAATTGTGAAAAATGAAGAACTGCTCAAGGCACCTCTTCTGTTGATGTTTGTTGTCATTAGCCTACCCACAGTCTTCCCATTCTTGCCCCGCCTAAACATATACATCAGTAATGGCAATCCCCCATTTCTTCAGGGGCTGGGACTTGCCAGAGTGTGGGGAGAGTTTGTAGCTCTGCTCTGCAGTTCAATTATTTGAAAACAGCATGTGCATTGTGTGAATTGCAGTTCCAGGGCATGCCCTCTTGTACAACAGACCTGTGAAACACGTTCGGGAACTCTGTGCTCCTTCTCTGAGGAGAAGGGAACCTTAAGCCAGCAGCTTAAGGGAAGCTTAAGCCAGCTCTGCAGGTTGGGTATGCAGTGAAGGAGCATGCTGTAGCTGTGGTGCTGCAGTCTCTGTAGTTCAGGAAAGTGCCACATCTGTGCAGGGAGAAAATATTTGGAAGACACAACTGTGGGGTTACACATACATCCTTGGTTAATGTCCTTCCAGACATAAAGGATTCTTAGAATTGACAGGTTAGGATTCCTCCTCTGCACAGATGTTTGATGCTCTCTGACTACTGCATGAGAGGCAATGCCAAACAAGACCTTTTGGGTGAATAGTTCCATTTCAAAACTCATTTTGGTGAACTATAAACAACATGACTCATGGCTCTTCTTGCTGCCTGCGTATCCATATTCGCTCGTTGTCTTTGTAGTTTCGGTTTCACTCTCTCTGCTTCTGCAACTGGGAAAGGCATCTTTCCAGCATGCATTTCTGCAAGCATTTCAGGGAAGTGATGGAGTCTGCTGACCATCAACGGAGTTCAAAAGGTCTTGTTAACCCTTTAACTGTAGCTAGGCAAACCGAACATCAAAGGAATCCTTATCTGCCCAAACTCAGCTGCTCTGAATCCTAATTTAGACAAGAAATATCTCTCAATACTAACAGTTAAAAAATTATCACATAGGGTAGAATTATTTTACTGTTTCTAAGCCAACCAAAAGAGAACTAATCCTGCTCCCTTGTCAACTGTGATAAGCCAATGAGTTGATGAAGGCTAGGATACGCAGACTGTAGTATATATGAATAAAATAAGCAAACTGCCTTTTCAGGATTGATAAAGCTACTTTTTCTTACAAAAAACAACAAATATTTTAAACAGATGTTGAGCATAAACAGACTTGATGAAGATAATTAGGGCTGTATCTCTTAGAGGTGAAATATCATTAAAAATTATCTCTGCATTTACTGGGTGGATTTTTGGCAGAACGCACACCAAGGGAGAACTGCACATGAAATTGGTGAAATTTGTGGTACAGTGCTTTCACTTAATAAGTTGTCTTTTTTTATTTTTAAAGATAGAGAAGCCAAACCTATCAAAAAGTAGAAGGATGGTTTCCTTTGAATACAGTTGTTTCTGTTTCACTTGTTTGACCTAGTAGGAACCAGAGCCTTAAGTACAGCCAGAGTAACAGACAGTTTGGATTCTCTTTTGTGGTCAGTAGTTGGAGCATATTGGTAAATTTTCTCTATTAATACAAACCACTGAAACTCTCCTGCCTTTGTTCAAGCTTCTTCAAATGCCTTTTTTATTCTAAACAAGAAAGAAAGTGCTTCAGTGGATGTGAGAATAAACCCTGACTTTTATGGGTCAAATATTGCTCATTTTATTCATACTTCTGCCCTCAATGGAATGACTCATCCAGACACAGTGAGAAAATCTGACCCCAGGTAGCTGGCACTCAGGGTGAAACTGATTTGAGGCTGTCTTTTGAAGGGATTTTCTTTCTGTGACATTCAGTTTTTGGCCTCCCCGTGGATGGCACAGGAGGTAGGCAGAATACCCAAACTGCCTGGTATGTCTCAGTGCAGGGGTCAACTCCTTGTCTTGGCTTGCTGAAGCTCCCTCAATGTGGTGTCCTGTAGCAGAGGGCTCCTCAGCTGTCATTGTGTTTGGGCTCCAGGGATGTGAGGAGAAGGTGTGCAGGAGGGGCCCTGTTTCCTTTCCCATGAACCTATAAAAAGCCTCTAAAAGTACCAAGATAATTTTTACAAACAGGCTCTGGAAAGACAAAGTGACAACTATGTGTAAATTGTGTGGGAGGGAAGATCCTGGGATTAATGCCCCATGATACACAAGCCCATGACTAAACACAATTTCTGAGCTTTTGTAGCTTTTGTGACAAAAGTTTTTCTTCAAGTACCTGGTCAGCTGTTTGTGAAAGAACATGACATTTGTCCAGGTCCACTGTTTCTGGCTAGCTCCCTTGGACACACAGTAATGGCACAAGAGGCATTATGCTCTGATCTCAGCAGGGGAAGATGCTTATACATGTTTCCAGTCCTGGACTGCACCTGTGAAGTGATCAACACTCTGACCTGATCCTGCAACTCACTTTGAGCAGCCCAAACATTCCTAAGCCTTGTCCAACAAAATGTAGTTTTTCTGTTGAAAATATATGTGAATAAACACATTAAATTCAAAGTAATTAATGCTGTGAAGAAAATGAATAAAACTAAAATAAATCATGAGCAGCTATAACAGTGACTAATGCTGTTTGGGCAAAAAATCAGGTTTGGGCATTCTTCATTGCTGAAGTAATTCTGACTCATTTGGATAAACCCAAATAAAAGGTCAAAAATATTTCATTGGGAGCTGTGGTTTCACTTGCTCTTTCCATTATAGTGGGTGCTGCATGCATAAAGCTCAGCTGCCACATGCACTGTGTGATACTCTGGATAGATGAGAATCAGAACAATGCATTTATAAAAAAAAAGGCCATAAACTTATCAGGAAAGGAATAAATCAGAAACCACAGAAGTAATTTTTTTAAAGTCCATTATGATTGAAATGGCTTAAAGCATTTGACATTTAAAGTTTGACTTTATATGGCAAAAGATAAATCTTAACGGCTTTTGTGTTTTGATGGTTTCGTGCTGGCAAAAATCAGACTCTTCACTGCCTTAGTAGGTATGATCTAGGCAAGATGCATCTTTGCATAGAGTCTTTTGGAAGATTTGTGTCCCAGACTGATCAAACTAAAGATTTTGGTTGCTTAGGACATGTTAAAGAGAGAAGAGATTTTTGAAAGTCCAGTAAGTTGCTGTCACTTGACAAAAGATCTTCCACTCAAATTCACACCATCTTCATGACCATTGCAATCCTCAGGCATCTGGAGCACCCTGTGGGCACTGGGGAGCTGGGCCCACTTGCTCTCAGTGGGGGAACTTTCTGGGGGTAGGAAGGGAGGGGTGGATAAAAGCCATGCAGGTGTTTTATCCTGTTTGCAGCCACTCTCACAGCCTGGGGTTCGAGAGAGAAGCTGGGGCATGCTTTCTGCTTTGCTTGTCATTGTGCATGATTTATAGCCTCTTCCCTACAAGATATTAGATTATTTGACTTTAGTGGGGGAAATCCAGAAAGCTGCTGAGAATCTTTAGTGTTCAGGAGGTATTGGGCAGGGAAAAAAAAGCTGCCTAATGTCTCCCCATCAGAAATTGTTTGCTTTTCCTTCTGCTTAATCAGAGTACAAAATTATCAAAATGATTAAGCAAAACTCTCCTCTTAAAACTTTAAAATAGATCTCTTTTCTTGCCAAAGAGCATAAACTCTGAACAATTGGCTAGCCCTCAAATAATGCCCATAATGAATGATATCTCTTTTTATTGACACTAATTATAGATCCATTATGCCCTTCATATTACTTTGAGAGCCTGCAGCAGCCTTAATAAAACTGTGATTTCAGCTGAGCTATGTTGTAGGGGAGAATGGGCTATTGTAATTCTGGCTGAATGGCTGCACCAGGGGATGGAGACTTTATGTGAAAGCAGAACCATTTTGAAACAGAGTCACCTCTGATGCACCCATATGGGCAACTGATGACAACTTAATAGTGGAGAAAGGAGCACTGGGAAAAGGACATTGGGACAAAGTTCTACTCTTTCAGGAGATGCAGGGAGATCTTTCATCTCCCTGCTAGGCAGCCAGGTTCCTCTTTCTTTGGATCTCCTTTCAAAGACTGCTCAGCCTGCCAGCTGCAATGAATTCAGTGAGTGTTACTGAGACATGAAAGAGAGAATATTTTCCTTCAAGGATTCAAACTCATGGGACTAGGGAGTCAATGCCTAATGTTTGGCCTCCAAAGGAATTTGGTTTTGTTAGAAAAAAACTTGGTCTTGGTTAGAGAAAAAAAAAAGATAAAAAGAATGGGAGATTCTTGGAAGTGCTTAGCAGCACCCTGTAGAAGACCAGCTGTGATACTGGGAGTCAGCCAGCCTGGGCTTGAGCTTCACCCCTGCTGAATAATCCTCTGTGCCACCTTAGTCAAGTCTTTTGTTTCGTTTGCATCCCTCTCCCCGGCCCTCCATGCTAAACTGCCCGGAGGCATTTGGCAAAAGGGAGCTCCATCCCGGTGATGCATTACTGCTATTTACTCACGGGTCTGACTGTGAGCCGTGCTTTCTATCAGCATCAGTGAGGCATTCACTCGAGTGCAGTCACCCAATGGAGGACCAAGCTGCTGGGAAGAAAAAGGACATATTACTGAGATATTTCATTGTTTCACCTTCTATTATAAAATATTTATCTCAGTGGCACTGTCACATGCCCTCACATGAAGGATGATATCCTCCATCTCAGGTGTCCACTATATTTATATTTTATATTGCTGTTTCTAATACAAAAGTGCTCTTCTTGTACCTAGAATGAGAAATAAATCAAATAAAGGGCTTATGTAAGGGAGGATGGTGGTGTGACTTCTTAACATTTTAAGAAAGATGGAGGGAAAATATATTGAATCAATCGTGGTGCTTGTTTTGATCTGATCGCGGTGGTTGATAACACAGATCGTCAAAGTAGAGATGAGCTTATGAAAGGATATAAATGTGTTTTTTATTGAACAAAGTAATGCTCCAGAAAAGGTTCTTTCAAAGGCAACAGGCAACAAGCTCTTTAATTACAGCCTTCAGGGGCATTGTTTGATTACTGTAAATAAGCTGCTTTATTCTGGGTTCTGCTAAAATGTTGGTTTGGGAGATTTTTCGCATTATATTGCATATATCTTTCTCAAATCAAAAGATTCTGTTCTCAAGGTTACTTGATTTACATTTGCAAAGAGTCACACTTTATGACTTGAGTGGGAAAAACAAAGTTATTGCTGTGCAATAACAAATAAATGTTTAAAAAGTGCATTTTTAAATTTTATTTTTCAATTAATTGTGTGAGGGGGTCCACATTACATGGCTGACTTGCAGGGTCACATTGTCACAAAGTGGGAATTTTCAAAATGTTTTAAGATTAATTATCATAGCTTCTAAAGGAAAAATAACTTTTATTATCATTTTTGAAAGCTATGCAGTTTCTCTGGCTCCCTTTTACCAGCACAAATATTTACTGCAAGTGCCTAGGTAACATTTCTCTTGTCTGAATATAATCTTCATTGTATTATTCCAGGCAAACTGCCAAGCAAGGGCTAAAATCAGGGCCAAAGCAATCTAGTTGCAGACAAATATGTAATTAAAATCAATACTGTATGTGCAATTGCACCTTCAAAAATGAGGCTGGCAGATTTTAATTTTTCTTTTTTTTTTTTTTTAATTTCAGTATCGATAAAAATGAGGCTTCTGCAATCATGGTCTCAGTCAGTTAGCAATCATCCACCCAACCCCTTACCCTCATAATCTTTCAAACTCTTGTCTTATTTCAGATAAAACTGATAATATGTTTAACTATTGATAAGCTGTTGCAAGTTGGTCTCTGATGTCTTTAATTGGATGGAAAATGTGGCATACCTCCATTATTCTATGGTTACATGATCTATCTATCTATCCAACTTTTCTTCTGCAAATGAAAAGTACCATCCTACAGTCTTCACTGGTTGTATTAAAAATCATTTTGTTTGCCAGTGTTTTATGTATTATGTACCGATGTTAATTTCTTTGATAGCAGGACAATGAACTCCCTTGATTTTCATTTTTTGGGACTTTTTGTGGTATCACTCTATTGCAGATATAGACTGAAATAGTCATTAAATATTCTTCAATAACAGCTTTTTGAGAGTTTTGGCCTCTTGCTCCATTTAGTGGATGAAGGAAAGGCTATGGATGTTGCCTATAGACTTCAGGAAAGCCTTTGGCACAGTCTCCCACAGCATCCTCTTGGGAAAGTTGTCAGCCCACAGCTTGGACAAATGTGTTCATCACTGGATATAAAATGGGCTGGATGGCCAAGCCCAGAGAGTGGTGGTGAAAGAATGACAGGAAAGACATTGATGTGCTGGAACATGCCCAGAGAAGTAAAATGGAACTGGTGAAGGGGTTTGAACATAAATCCTATGAGGAGCAGCTGAGGGAGCTGGGGAATATAGGCCTGGAGAAAACAAGGCTAAGGGGACATCTTATCACTCTCCAAAACTGCCTAAAAGAAGACTGTGGTGACATGAGGTTGGTACTCTTCCCCCAGGCAACCAGTGACATAACAAGGGGAAATGGCCTCAAGTTATTCCTCATCATTCTCATGTGTTTTGTGGTGCTCTTTTGAGGCTTTGGGTAGGTTTAGGCTAAAACAAGAATAAATTATGTTCAGGCTGGGCTCCCAATGACTTCTCTTGAGGCAAGGACAATCAAGCACTAGCCACTGGCAAGTGCTGCAGCAGAGTAAATAAATAAATCACAGACCCAGTAAGAGACACTTATATGCCCAGGCTATATTCAGGACTGGAATTGCTCTTGAGTGAACACAAGAAAGATCAGTCAGCTAATAGTTCGGGTTTATTTAGTGTGACACCTGGGTGGGAAAAAAAAAAGCTAAACTGTTTTTTTTTTTCTTTTCTCCCACCATGCCCACCAACTACAAGGAGAGCTATAAAGGGTGTTGCTCTTCAAGGGACGGGAGTTCTGCCAGCAATGATGATATTTCAGCACAGGGCCTCTCAATTATTGATTGCAACTACATAGCCAGAGGTTGGGTTTTAAATATTTCTCATTGCCTGATATAATTCTGCTTACTTACCTAGGTTGATTAAAAAAAAAAAATAGAAAGACAAAAAAAAAGACAAGACTTTAAACTGAACAAGATGTATGTAAGGACTTAGAGCAATTGTGTACAGGAAAATCTGTCTTCTCAGAGGAGATAAAGCAAAGGGCAAAATTAACCCTGAGAACCATTTGGGGAAGGGAAAAATGGAAATGAGAAAGAATTTTAAGTAGCTAAACAATATTACTAGGAGAGCAAATAAATACACTTACTAATTCATTGGGAGAGGAAATGAGAACAGTGTTTCTCACAACAGAAATTAAACTTGGAGATGAGATTTCAGAAAGGACACATCCACATCACTTCAGGATAGATCTTGGTTCATTCTTGGGAGGAAATGCACAGAAGAATGGAAGCTAGTATTAAAGTCAACATTTCTGATGTTCTGTGTTCAGTGCAATTCTATCTACAAATGGAACACTGTGTGTTCACTGCATTGTCTTTATATATAGTTAATAGGTCCCATGCCCCAAAGTTTCTGCTAATCTCTTGCAGAGACCAGGAAGAAATTTCCTTTTGCACAACTTGGCTTTTGAGTTTTTTGGCTTTATTCTTTTCCCACGTGCACCTGCTTCTGAAAGAGTAAAGGCTGACCACAACAAGAATGGAGAAGGGAGGACTGGTTTTGGCAGGACAAGATACAGTTCCAGGTTTTGCTGAGGAAGTGCTGAAACTCACAGCTGGACTGCTTTGTTCCTTTGTTCTGAACATGACAGACAGAAAAGGAATTTTTTGCTGCCAGGTCAGAATCAGTATGCTAATTGCAACATGGGACAGGGATTACCATTGTTAATTTGCCAGTTTTCCAATTTCTTATACTTTCTTCAGGTATTCTCTTACCACAGGAGCTCAAATGCTGGTTGTACTTGGATGTCTCCTGTCCTCTCCCTGGGCACCTTCAAGGATCTGTGGGATTTTGTCTCCTGCTGTAGTCTGTTGTTTCCTATGGGATATGCTATGCCCTGTGCTGTGCACAGACACCTTTAGTGCCTGAGCTCCACTACCTGTGGGTTTCAGGAGACAGCTCCTGACAACCCAGGTAATCCTATGCTTTATCTCTATCTATTTTGGTCTAATAATTTGGAAATGTAGATTTTTTGGACCTTATTCTCTTTGCATGTGTTTTAGAGCCATGTACATATGGAGCTGATTGGTCACTGAAGTCACAAGATGGTTTTTCTCATGACCTTGAGGAAGGAAAAAGAAAATTAAGTTAATTATCATAATTACTATTTGATATAGTTTAATTATTACTTTTGTTTTCACTCAAAGAGGTAAAGACATTTGACAAAGTGATAAAAAGCTAAGCAATGCTTTTCTTTCCTTTTATATTTCTTTTCAGGCTCCGTCTATGAGATGTTTGGAAATGAATGCTCCTTGTCAACAGAAGAAGTCATCAAAGTTATTGGCTTCAAAATTAATAAGGTCATAGCAAGTATCTGTGAGAATAATGAAGTCAGCCAGTTTCCAGCCAAAGTGGAATTACCACTAAATTTTCCTGGTAAAGTATTTTATGCATACATGTTTTTGAGGAATTATAGCCCTGACTAGTCACCTTTGTTCACTTTATTGATTTGGTGTCTTGACTGATATTTAAGGTTACAACTCAGTTGTCAAGAATACAGTTTTATCAGATGATACAAGACACAGTGAACTAATTTTTAAACTTCTACTCTTACAGTCCTTTCTCAAACCTGGATAGAAATGATTAATATAAAATTTTGTGGTAATGCTTTCTACACTTGGAGTCCCTTGATGTAAGAATTACAACAAAAAAATCTTCTTTCATTTACTTATGACTTTGCCAAACCTTGTCTGAGCTGAAATATTCCTTGTTGTGTTCTCAAACTATAATTTATTTACCATTACTACATCTGAATTTCATTATTTTGGGTACAAAACATTTTCAATACTTCATTTGTAATACTGCTTTTATTTTAATGATTTTTTTTTTTTTAACTGTGGTGGCCAGAGTGACTGTTCCATGCTTGAAAATAAGATTAGAAGGGAATGGATAATGCTTAAAAAATCTCTTTAACTGTTCTGTAGAGAAATCCAAATACATTCATATTTTGGAGAACGGATTTGAAATTTGGCATGCGTTAGTGGCTTGTTACTTGAAGCATCTTCCTCTCTTCATGTTGTTAAGGAGAGCTGGCCAAGTACTGAATCCAGTACTAGTTCATCATGTGTCATATTTATTAATTTTTGAATTTTGCTCTCATCTCAGTTCCTCTACTGTTAGGGCCTAGCAGCATTGAACAAGGAAGGGAATAAAGCACAGAGGGAGAAGTGTGTATCCCATGTGAGTATCCCATGTGTGGGAAGTGGAGGAGGCAAACTATGTTAGGAACACACTAGAAAAAATTCTGACCTCAGGGCAGGACAGAAGGATGAAGACTTTCCATGCAAAGATCAGAGGCTGGAGGTGGGTGCAGAGGAAGACCCCACCTTCCCCCAGGTTTGCAAGTAGGGCATTTCCTATGCTGAGAGTCCTGCAGGCAGCAAAGGTAATGGGAGCCCCGTGGGGGGAGGAGATGAGCAAGCTGGAAAACTGCATGAGGAGGGCAGTGGGAGTGGGAGAGAGTCTGGGGGAGAAGTTATGGGACACCTGCATAAAGGAAACACTGGTGCAGAGCACACACAGATCGCAACTTCAAGAGTCTGAGATCGTGCCCAGGACTCACTTTGGCCATCAGTCCAGCTAATGTTCTGAATGAGGCTACAGTTTTGTACAAAAAGAAAAACAAACCCAAACTCTAAATATTAAATTAACACTGTATTGTACTGAAAGCACATGGGAAATTAAATTGATGCTGCATGGGGAACATAATATGAGTGTTTTCTAGTGTTTGAGTGCTTGACTTAATGACCTCATTGATGCTCTTCTAAAGTCTTGCTGAGTATGCCAGAGTGTGTGTACGTGCGTGTGTAGGGTTTGTTATGCCACTATCCAAGCTGGGATGTTCTTTTTCTGCAGAGACACACTTCTTTAAACAAACAAAATGTTTGGTCCATAAAAGTCCATGACAATGAAATATTTAATCTGAATTCCATAAAAAATTATCTTCTGCTGTGTCTTTATTTGCCATGTCTAAAATACTGATTTCTCTCTGAAATATTTGTGTATATGTAACTTTTTCCCCCTTCAGTAGATCCTCAATTTACCTTCATGTTTTTCTTATTCTGTGAATCAGAATGGTTTCTATGACCACTTATTAAAAGACTTTTTTTGGAATGCCATTTTCAAGCACTAGTAGGGCCCAGACGTAGAGATCAAAGACCTTTTAATAATTTGTGGCTATCTAGAGATATTGAAATATGACTCTCCTGTGATCTCTCAAGATACCTGGTATTTTTCTCATAATCCAAGTTTCTTTGATTTTATTAAAATTTCTTCTATCTCTAAAATATGTACACCAATAGAAATATATTCTAAATCTTGATTGGCAGATGAGGTTGAACATTTGAATCCTAAAACATCCAATACAACAGAGTGATAAAAGTAATCCTAAATTTATTAATGTTGAAAGTCCTCATTGTTAGAACAGAAAGACTTGTGATTTCAAATGCTTGAACCTGGTGAATTGGGATTTATTTGCATTCAAGTGATCAGTTTTACAACTTGGCATTTGGATGCTGTTGCCCTACTGAGCACATTTTCAAATTCGATCTAATCACTACAATTTTCATGCATAGTTATGAACTCTCCCAACCAGTGTTCTAGAAAACTGGGTTATTTCACTTGAAAAATAAATTCAGAGTTCATCCTGCTGAAATTTATCGTTATTATCCTCCACATGATGGGTATTACTGAACAGCAACATTGAAGAGGGGCATAATGACACTTCTTATTAGCCCAACAGGGAGCACCTCTTTCCTGTTTTTCTCTGTATATGTACACTTATGAACTCAAGAGCTATTTGGTAAGACATAAATTTGTCATTTCTCTAATTTAATTCTTAGCTGACAAATGATTCTGCTCTGCAGAGTCAAGATTTCCCAGTCTCTTGCTCTTTCTTGACCTTTTTCCTTTTCACTTTATTATATACACATGCTAAGCTCTAACTGTAACATTGTACGTGAAACATGGCTTGTCCCCATCTCCTGAATGAAGCATTGAGCTGCATTGCAGATGATCTTTTTCATGCTGCTTTTGACTTTATTCAATAAAAATATCCACAGGTCTCCAGGAAGCTGACCCTGTATTTACATTGTATGTACAGTGCTCTCTTGCCAGTGTTGATGCAAAGAAATCTTTTGCTGCGGTGCTCTTTTCCATTTTCCTTTGCCATGAGCTTTTTTGCATGCCGTGGGCTCAAGAGCTTTCACTGAGTGCATGCTGGCACAAATGAGCAATGCTCCTATTTAGGTTACTCTGGGGATAGCAGCTCTTAGAGTGAAGAACTGGGCTCATTGGCTTTAAACGAGCCTTACTCTTTGTCTTTCTGAGTGTATTTGCAGTCTTCAGAACTCCATTTTTTCTGCTCTGGCAAATCAGATCCTTGATAAAGGCCTAATCTGCCCTTTGCATTAGAGAAACTGCTGCAACCGCAAGTTCACTATCTGTGTTATTTCATTTTATCCTCATTCTAATTTGTTCTTTTTCATGCCTCAGAGGGCCAGGCTATTCTTTCTGTGCTCATACACTGGGTAAAAAAATAGAAGTCTGCTGTTACTCTAGATACTTCAATGGCTACATCTAACCACAGTTTGAACTAGTTTTCACTACTAGCAAATTAGCAGATAGGTAATTTGCACAACAGCTGAATTATTTGCCAGCACAAATAATTACATTTCATTCTGTCATATTCATTCTTCTGCAAAAAATATTATTGGACTGCCCCTGTTCTCATGACATTCCTGGCTGTTGCTGCTGCTCATTCCTATGTGGTCTGACAGACACATAGCAGAGCATGACTGCCCCGTTGAGTACATCTGCAAGTCAAAAGATAAGAGACTTGTCAGTGACCATGCAACACATCCATGGAAGAACATGGGTTAGGCATTAAAAGGTTCATCTCAGCATTTAGTGAGGGAGAGCTGGCCTTTGGGACAGAATGAGGGGACGAGGATGTTGAAGCAGAAGAGATAGAGAGTGGCTGTTGGAGGTGAGAGAAAAGAGGAATAGCAAGTCATATCCAGAGAAGGTAGAAAACTGTGCTCTTCCCAATCTCTTGCCTTACTCGGGGAACAGAGACTCCTAGCATGGGACAGATGACTTTTTCTGCTCTTCTTTCTTGAAGGCTGCTTTCTACTCTACTAGGCAAGCCTAACTATCAGTTTTCCTAGCTTTCTGTAGGGGAAAGAGAGTAAAATACTCCTTTCCTTCAGGACTCTAATGAAGACTGAAAATATGAAGTCTATAAAGCTCCAGGGTGGTACATTTTACACAACAGCCAGTTAAAGAGAGCTGCATATACTGTTCTGTAAAAAGGTGGTAAAAATATCCTTCTATCAAAACATGCTTTCCCATAGCACATAGAGTCTTGTGATCCTCTGACTATGTTTTCTCTCCCATACCAGAGAAATAATTTTCTCAGATTCTCAAACTCTCTCTGTCTCAACTTGTACAACAATTAGTAAAACTTCTTGAAAAACAGACTGATGATGTTTGGGGCTTACTAATCATTGTACTATGTTTCACCTAGTGAATATATTTCACCTAGTGAAATGTCACTCGGTACAGAGGCTTCATGGAGTGGAATGGTTACATTCTCCTGTAGCAGTATTATGCATGTGTATAGTTCTTCTTGTATGACTGCTTTATTTTCCCCCAAACCATTGGACATCAGTACAGTTTGGATGTAGACCAAATTACATTGAGAAAGTATATCTGTAGGAACAATAATGCCAGATCTTGATAAACCAGATGGACTTTTTTCCAAATTTGTTATTTCCATCTGTCTGTCCCCCTTAAAATCCACCAAGATCTCTTGGGAAAGTCTAAGTGAATTTGAGTCACTTATTTTATGGTTTATGAAAAAGTATAAAAATATTTTTGTTTGACCTCAAAATGTCCAAATTTCAGCATCTCAAACTTGCCATATGTCTCCTCCTCCTGGAGATTTCCTTGTTATCTTAGATTTGGAAAACATTTGTTTTTGCAATTGATTCACAGTGATTTTAATAAGGGTCTGAATATTTCCAGATAATATTGATGGTGTTTTTTGGGGTTTTGTTTTGGGGTTTACATATATACAGTGTCAAGGAGAGCATTTATGAAAGGATACCACAGCAGAATATAGCAGTTCCACCTAATATACCAAAATAGCCTTTTATATATTTACCTATGTTCTATACAGAGAGGAACATATGGAACTTTGCATGTTCATAGCCACTCAGAAGTGGCTGTTAGGTGCCTTCATGTCAGGAGTCGTATCAACACAGAAGCTAAGTATGCAAGGCCACATGGCTCTTCTCTTGCCTAAGCAAGCATTCTGTCACCAAAATTAAGAAAACCAGCAGAACAGAAGGCAAACATTTTTCTGCTCCCATCCTTGACAAAGCCAGTCTGCCTGGGCCAAGGGGATAATCAGGTGTTTGGTTTAGTATGAAATCTGATAATTATGCTTCCATATGACACCTGCTTTCCAATCTGGGATGTTCATCGGTTTGTTGCTGAAATAGTTGCCTTCCAAATAACTTTGTAGGCACAGCAAAACTAGTAGTCTAAGACTAATGTCAAACTCATGGAAGAGAAGAATGTTTCTCATACCTGTACATTGGCAAATATTTTCAATTGGAAGTGTGTTGGGATTGAGCAAAGGAGTTGAGAACAAAGAAGAAGGCTGTGGGAAAACCCACTTAGGTTACGAAGAGAAAATGACCCTCTCCCAGCATCCCCTGCAACATTTATGCTAATGATTACTAGAAAGTTCTCTTCTCCTTGTTCTGTTATTAGTTAAAAAACCCCTGCAGTAATTTACATATTCTTAATCCCATGTTCCTATTGGACCCTCACCCTCAGATTCCGCCCCTAACCTATGTTATATAAGTTGAACTTGAGGTGGCCCTTGGCACCTTTTGGTGCATCCCTCATACCATGTGTGCCTTCGTCTGTTTGCTGTTGTCATATTAATAAGCCTCTTTTCTTTTTCGATTCACCAAATTGGGCCCATCCCTCATTTTTACTGCCGCTATTGGGATCTTCTCATTGCTCTCCAGAGGTGGTCCATGAGTCCGTCTGTCCTGGCTGGACCCTGTGTGGCCACAGAAATGGTTTTAGCACAGTTTATGGAGACTTTTCAATGCAATTCAAGGGAATTTGTGGGGGGTGTAAACTTGCTCTTGAATCACAGATGAATAATCATATTTACTGTCTTTGGGACACATTGTAAGTATTTTGAATATCCTTTTTAATGAAGAGCATCCCTTTTTGTTTTCTCCCAACACTGTCAGGAGATGATACCCTTCTTGTGCTTGCAAAGGATGATACTAGAACAATGCTTGTGTGTTCCACAGTGTCAGTTTGTCACTGGTGCTTTGTTATAGCAGTACGTTCTAAATGCTGATGAACCCATTTGTGTCGATCTGCACTGACATGCTCCAGTGGTGATTAGGACTCCTCGTTAATAATTGTGTTAGAAATAGCAATGAGAAACATTGCAAGTATCAGTGGGAAAGAAAAGTGTGTTGAAGTTGTACTTTGTATATTTATCCATGTGCCTTCCTTGGAGCCCAGGAAAAAGCCTGGAGGATTTCCTGCAGATTTTCCTGCAGTAAGGACATATATGTGGAGGATGCATTGACACAAGGGTACTGGTTTCAGAAAAAGCTGTCTGTAATACAGAAAATTATGAAGGCATAGAACTGCAGAAAGAAACGAGGTTGGCACAGTTGGTGACTATTTTGCAGCAGATCAAATAGGGTATTACAGCTTAGGCTCCTGACACACCCTCAGAGATGTTAGTTCCCAGAGTTACTAGTGGCCACATAGGACACCAAATATGCCTAATCTGGTGATGAATTCAGTTAAAAGCTACTCAGCAGACAGAATCTTAATTATGTCTCCTTTAACAAGAGTGGTGCTAAAGTTACAAAGTGAAAGAACAGGGTTTTATTACTGTAAAGCCAGAATCACAGCAATCCCATAGCCAGAACCACCCTCCAAAAANNNNTGATACATCCTTTTAAAGAAATACAATCCTAGGGACACCCTGACACCATGCAGGATCCTCAATTGTGTTGATTGTGGTCAGTAACTAAAGTCAGTAAGGGAAGAAGTTTGGAGGAAAATAAGCACCTTGCTTGTTTTTAGGAGAAGCAATTTGTAAAACAATCCCACAATCAGGAGATGTCTAGCAAAGGAAACGAGCGACTCCCCAAGATCCAACAGGAACTGTGTGTTCTGGCAGCATCTCACCTTACTGAAATCTAGATATCTGCTGGGACATCCTGCATTTGGCTGGAGAGAGTTGGGTAGGACATTTAAAACCTTGCAGACATGGCTTAAACTACTCATGGGGTTTGAAGCTGCCATAAAAGTACACATAAAAGTGTCCTTCTTGGTACCAACCAGACTCCTTGATTCCCCATCCCATGCTCACTCCTTAACAGCCAAAATGGGAGTACACCTTTACCACAGAGTGCCCTCTCTGTGATCCAGAGGAGTCAGTAGGTGGAGGAGCAAGGCCATAGAATTTTCACTGGTTTTTCTTTGGCAGACTAAGGGAGAAAAGGCACAATATCTCAGGGATACTCACAGGGAGCTTTGCTTCTTTGTCATTGTAGCTGTAGCAATTGGTTTATTTGTGGCTAGTAAACTTGGCCTAGAAATAGCCTCTATTCTCAGTTATATTCACTCAAAAGTAAGTCTTTGTTAATGTCTGTCTCAGGAAACTGCACTGCAATCCCATAAAGCAGCATTCACAATGCTGCCACACCTTGTGTAGAGAGCTGAATCACACAGTTCAGCTAAGACCTGATTTTTAGTCTTCTCAACCCTCCAGTTCATCTTCCTCATGAAAACTCTCATGCAAATATAGAAATGTACACATTTTTCTTGCAATAGAAACTCCTAATGAGACAGATCCAAAGGGCATGATTAACATGAAGTAATAATGTCCCTAGGAGAGAGGGAAGCTCAGATACAGCTTCTGCCTTGCAGAACTTCAGCATTTTAATTGCCTCATGATGACTGGAGTGCTGCAACACCCAGACTTTGAATTAATCCAACTGGTGGACTGGGCTATCAGATACGCTAAAATCTATTTGCTCTTTCTTATCTGTAGGTGCTACTCTTTCCTTTGGGATGTATCTTTAAACACACTTGGTCTAGTAATTCCCAGTCTGTGTGTGGAAGATTATATAGTACTGATGTTTAGACAAGAAACTTATCCTGCATGAACTGATCACATTAATGTTGTGTTTCCTAATATCACATCTGCATTTGGTTTTCAAAGGCTCATTTTCTGAGTAGACGGATAAGAGTTTAGGACAATTTTTCTTTTTTGTGTGGCAAAGAAAAATTTTACTGTGGACTAAAAATGTTGGATGTCAGAAATTTGATACATGGTGGAAAGGGTTAATTCCAGCTGCATTGTACCATGCAGCTGATATTACCTCTACAGGGTGGTATTTCTAGAAACTGAGATATCATCTATGAATTATTTAATGTGTTTTGTTCTCTATTTTTATAAAATTCACAGTCTAAAATTTAGCATGTCTTGCTTTATGTATTTCCCTTTTTGTAATGCAAGTTTTCTGTTCTTAGGTCTTTATAAGGTTGTGGCAGATAAGATTCCATATGTCAGCATTGAAGAAATTGCAAGAAAAGTCTCTATTGGGCCAGCTAGGTTCGGCCATCCTTGCTTCTACAGCACCAAGGATATAAAATTGGCAAATTTCACTATCAAACATGATGAGCAGATCACCTTCAACTCAGTGGAAGAAGTCCATGGAACAATGGCTGTGAACTGCGTTGTGGTCAGAAATAACCAGTACCATTGCTTTACTTTGCCCTTTTCGCAAGAAGGAGAATTCTATGAGTGTGAAGATGACCAGATATACACCCTAAAAGAGATTGCAGAATGGAAAATCCCTAAGTGTAGAAACCGGATTGTCAAACTTTTCGATACTTTACATGAGTGGGACTCATCTAGTCCACTTCCTGAGAATTTTGATGGCTCTTTGATTCTCATGCCTGTCTACGAAGTGCAGGCAGTAATGAAATGTAAGTAGGTATTAAAATCAGTATTCTGTTAAACTTGATGTAGCAAAGTACAAAAGTACCCTTAAATACACAGTATTTTCTTAAAATAACTATGAAAGTTTCTGTTTGTTAAAAATTCTTTATCCTTATTTTCCACTAATGTTAGTCTCAAAAGGAAGAAAGATAAGAATATTTCCTTTAGTATTTCTTTATCATCTTTTAGTTCAGATCGTTACATTGCATTTCTTCCTGTTGCCATTTTGTTGATCACTACAATTGAATCCTCACTGAAAATATATTGCATAGTAAAATGGTTGAGCTTAGGAATTCTGTTCAGTTTTGTGTCTTAGACTTTGGCCATGGAGAAGCCACTTGATCATTTATGTCTAGGAGGTAGAAAAAGAGTAGAGACATATATGTTGCTGTACACCTACAATTAACATTTACTTTTCTGAGTGAGGATGTCACAGAAAGGAAAATCATATTATTTTATTCTGTTGCAGAAACAAATATCAACTGAATATAAACACAGAAAACTCATGGACAATTTCTGAAACCTGTAGGTTTGAGGAAACAGAAAGTTTAGAAAACTGGTATCTTTTAAAGTTTGTTCTCTGAGTTTTTATTTTGAGAAACTCCAAAATATCTATGCACTTGTTGTTCCACCAAAATGTTGATACACTTGTATTCTGGTTTCAGGATAGTAGCTTAGCTTTTGGGAAGGTTTTGCTGCTTGTTGCATTTACTAGAAGCAAACCAATGAGCTCCATAGGAATGGAATCCTAACAGAAATATGCCATTCATGAGGATATTAAGCCTGAAACCTTTTCACAACTGAGCATTTCTCTGTTGAATTATGTAAGAAAATGGACAAAAGAGAAAGAAATAAAAGTGGGCAGAGACTATTAACACAATATACCATAGTTTTTATATGCTTATCATAAGATATTCGGCAGTGCTTACTATGTGATTTAATGTGTGAGTTTTGAAAATATAACTTCACAAGAAAAAGTACCCCATTTGCTATAAGTCTAGCTAGATTCAGGGATGTGGCTCATCTCCTGAAGCTCAATTAACTCAGGTGTATTGCTGTATCCACTTAGATATATGTACAGAATTAATAGGAATTTAATGTCCCTGGAAAGCTTTAGAAGATTCAGAAATATTTGGTATTCACTTCTCTTCTAATCAGTTATTCCAGTAAAGATTGTATTTATTTTAAGTGTTCTCGACATTAAAGAAGCATAGCATATGTCCTAAATAACTGTTTAATACAAATTTGAAAAGTAGGCTTCTTAGTACATGAATAACTACTTTCTTGTGGACCATGAAAAATGGTTTTTCACCATTTTTAGGAGAATTATGAATAGACACAAGATAAAGCATGAGAAATATTATCCAACATAAAAAAAAAGATTCCTGATAACTGGGATAACTGATTACATTTTTACAGGCTGTGAGCAGAAATTCTCTATAATTATTATTATTAATAATGAACAAGTTATGTGTGTGAAACTCTCGCAAATGCTCATAGAAAGTTTCATTTTCACCAGTCTTTTCCTTTGTTGTTTTTCACTTGTGGTGCTTAGGGTGTTTATCACCTCAAGGTGTCAACGTGACAAAAGCAGAGTTGGAACAAACAGACCTTGAATCACTGTCATAGAACTCTGTCATATAAAACAAATCTGATACTAACTTTTCAGTATAAAATATTGGTATGTCCTGCTACAAGGAAGTGTGAATCCAGAATATACTATCCCTTTGTGTAGGTCAAAGCAGAATAAGTCTTATTGAAGAGAGTCATTAAATATTATTTGCTTGTTGAATTTTACTGCCCTGGTCAGTGATCTGTGGTGTCACTGGCTTTGAGCCAAATTCTTAAACAAGCCTTAATTAGATAGTCAGCTTTGTTCTTGGAAGTTTCGCATTCAAAATTTTGCAAGTTCAGTTGTGGTAGAAGAGTTGTTGTTCTTCCCTGTCAGGTTGTTAAATTCATTGGCTCAGTTCTGATAGTGAATAAAACCAGATCATGCAGAAAAAGATCCAACAGTTCCAGAGAGGAACATAATAATAAAATGTTTTAATTCATAAAAATAACTTAGTTATATGAAGGCTTTTTCATTTTGGTAAGTGATATAATTTCCTAATAATTACAGATGTTTTATTTATTCTTATAAATATAAAAATACCTTCTTTCTCCCAGTCTGGCCATAGCAGCAACATGCTGTTAATGGACCCAAATGCTATTTATTTATTTATTAAAAATGTTTCCTCACTCATTTCTTTAAAAAAAAAACCTAAGCTGCTATGAAATAAAAGAATAAAAATACAGCTCACACCCAAGAGTTTGAGAAGATAAACAGCAGATTAAACTTGGAGGTGCTGTGGGGAAAATAGTGAACTAGACTTTTTCTTAAATTTTGTGCTGAGTTTCACACCTTATTCTCTCTCTTCATTTGTATGGTTTCATGCATATTTGATAACCATATCTCTCAAATTACAACAATTAGACTTTGACTGGACCTGTTACTGGTGCACATTTACAATGGACACGCACACCTTAGGGAAGGTACTTTTATTATCTGGCCAACAGGATGTGTATTTTATTTCAATGTCAGTTTGAAAACAAAATCAGATATATTTCTTTTTCTTTTCAGCTCGAAAGGACATAGTTCATATCCTCTCAGATCTGGATGTTGAGGTCAAGGATGTAACAGACTGTTATGATATTAGCTCTTTCCTTCATCCACTTTCTTTGCAAGATATATTTGAGAGAACAAGCAAAGAATTTCCTATGATTGCTGAGATAATGGAAGGGCCTTCAGGAAGCCAGAAACCTAATAACTTATTGTCTACAGGGAAAGAGATAGTCATCTACAAAAAGTACCAGGCAGCAAGAGTACTAGCCTCTGAAATAAGAAATGATTCTTCCAAAAGACGCTATTTAATCCCTATGAGCTACAAAGGAAAGTTCAAGAGAAGACCTCGTGAGTTTCCAACTGCCTATGACTTAGAGATAGCAAGAAGTGAAAAAGAACATCTTCATGTAGTAGCAACTAAAGCTTTTACTTCTCCTCATAAAGAGCTTTTATCTGTTTCAGTTGGAGATCAATTTCTAGTTCAGCAATATCAGACGAGTGAAGTTCTGTATGAGGGAGGAAAAAAACTCATAGATGTTTTAGCTTGTGAGCAAATACTAAGTGATTCCTATAAAAAAGTGCTCCTCCCTATGTACATGGAAGGTGGCTTTGTGGAAGTGATTCATGACAAGAAACAGTATCACCTTTCTGAGATCTGCCAAGAATTCCATTTGCCTTTTAATGTCAAAGTGTCCGTGAGGGACCTTTCCATCGACAAAGATGTCTTGGCTGTCGCTCCTGGTCTGCAGTTTGAAGAAGAAATCACAGACTCTTACTTGCTGATCAGTAGTGCCAGCAGTCCAGTGGAGAGCTGGGAGATTCCTGTGTATCGCTTAAACATGTTGGTCCGTTTGCTTGACAAAGATGTCCAGACAGTTGTACCGCCAGTGACTAGTACAACAGTGGAAGAGGTCAGCGAAGAGGAATACTACATGTTGCGAAGATATGAAAACCCAACCCTTTATCCACCACCCAGGCCTCCCAAAAAGCCAACAACAGCACCACCACCTACTTTTGCAGTGCCTAAGCGAGGTGTTTCTGAAGCATTAGAGGCTCCAAAGGTGAAGTACCCCGTCTTGTCTTTGCATGTCTTACAACTAGAGGTCATGTTCTGTGGGTTTAAAGTCTTTATTTCACTGTTGTATCCTTATGGCATGTACACAGATGGCTCTCAGCTCCCTGTAATAGGCAAATTAGCCATTACAGACAGGGATGGCTAAAATCTCCTGTGTGTGTTAATTGATCCATGAAAAACAACGGAACCATGCTGACTCACAGCAGAAATCTTGGCTGTATAATTTTGCATGGATAATCCTTTACTGCACCATTGTAAAAGTGAAGGGAGATATTTGAAGTGCCTGTATTTAAATCTTTATTAAGGGGAAGCATATGTTTTCATGATGTAAAGATAATTTTGCTCAGCTGGAAATTGCAGGATTAAGTTCATAGAGAGACAGGTTGTGTTGAAATGTTTGAATTCATTGTTTTGCACTCACCCAAGTGGGAAATGAGTTTGGAAAAATAAGAAAAAAAAAGATATCTTGAAGAGAGCTTGATGTTTAAAACATAGTGCCCCTTCTAGGGCAATTTTCTTCATGTTTAACTAAGACAATGCATTTGTTTATTAATCTTTATGTTGGGTCTGGCTGAGGTGGAGTTAATTTTCTTCACACCAGTCAGTAAAGTATTTTTTTGATTTTTGATTTGATCAAGGTTGATAACACACCCATCTTTTGGCTATTTTACAGCCTACTTGACTTCCTAGGCTTCCCCAAGGAAGTTGGCTAGGGTTGGGCAAGAGGCTGGGAGAGGGCACAGGTGGGGGAGCTGACTCCAGTTGACCAAAGGGATATTCCATGACACATAAAACCATACAGCCATTAATAATGGCCATAATACCATTCAGCAATAAAAACTGAGGGGATAATTTGCCTAGAAAGGCAGCCGTAACTCAGAGACTGGTCAGACAGCAGTCTGCTTGTGGGATATTCTGAGTAGCTCCTTTTACATAGCTGTTTTGGGGTTTTTTCCCCTCTTTCTATTAAACAGTCTTTATCTGAACCTGTGAGTTTTCTTGCTTCTGCTCTTACTATTCTCTCTCCTGATATCATCATCCTGATGTCAGGGTGGACTGAGCACCCTGTGTTGCAATTGCTATGCTTTAAATACAATGTAACTCATGTAATTAATTATATTTTGGGGGATGCAGAGGAAGTTCTCTTTTTTGTGTGTTGATATGAAACTAAAGTGGAATTGTAACCACTCTGAAAGGACAGCATTTGTGTGTACCTCTCTTTGCCTGCTGGAGATGTTCCTCCTCTCATTCCCCAATTCCAAGACCACATGCAGGTCCAAAGCTACACATAGGTCCAGAGAGATGGTTACAACAGTCTATAGGAGAATTGAATGGATGAGGTGGTTCCCTAAGCATTATCCCTAAGATAATGCTACTACAGAAAAAAGATATGCTACTTTCTCCTGTCTTTACTACAGAAACATCTTTCCTTCTAATTTTTATAATGAACACTGGGCAGCTTAAATAAGACATCCTGTTGTGTAAGCCAGGATACATGAGAAACTTGTCCATGGAGCTAACAGGCAAGCATCACCCTGGTACTGGCCAGGGGTAAAGAAGTGGTGGAAAAATCTCTAAAGCTGTGTTTCTGGTTGATCTGTACCCTTGTCAGGAGGATTAAAACCTCCTACAGTTACTGATGGCTGTGTGTGCAGAGAAGCAGGTGGATGCTGACACCAGATCAAATTATTGCAGAAGATAATATTTTCCTAAAGTGAAAATAGAGCAATAAGGGCAGAAGAGAGATGAGCTGAGGTTCTTTTCCACATTCATGAGTGAGAGCAACCTTTAACTGCAGCTGTTCAGAAAAAGGAGATAATTTAAACCCAGTTTCAGAAGATCCTTTTTAATTTTTGAGGGGGCAGGTGCCTGTTATAAATAAATAATAAACTTCTGTCAGAATGCTTGGAGTTATGCATATTGTAAATCTCCTCCCCTGGGAAGGTGAAACATGTAGAGAACCCTTATTCACTAGATTAAACATCCTGAGCTGCAACATATTGTGTTTAAAGTCACACAGAATGCATTATCTTTTCTATCCTGGGTACCATGAGTCCTCTGAGAAGACGTGGATGGTAGCAGCTAAGCTCTGCCTTGGCCCCTCCGCAGCTCTAGGGGAGATTGTGTTTTCCTTCTGAATGTACCAGGAATGTCTGAAGGTTCAGAAAGTCAGAAACTGTGCCAAACTGATAAATAGCCATCTTTGCATATTTTGTGACTATGCATAGGCTTATTTGCATAAATAACAGATGAGCGTCCTAATGAGCTGAACTTAAGCCTGACAAGGTGGCAGCCTGGGATAAGCTTTAGTGCTGCATGAGTTGCCAGGCTCCTCCTGCAGGCAGCTCCCTGCCTGGTGCTTGGGGAGCTCTGGCTGCTTGCTGGAGAGTGGTGAATGGTTTCCTTGCACACCAGCTGGGAAGCTCTGCTTGGTTTGGAACTTGAGGATAAAATGCTGCTGCTGTTTCATGGGTCCACATAAGATGAAGATCTGTCTGTTTTTTGCTAATACCTGAGGATTTTCTGCAAGTGTGGGTCACCTTCAGCTACAGCTTGTGCTTTGCTTGCCTCAGCTCACAGCAAGGCTGTGAGGGCAGGGAGACTCCAGCTGTCTCTTCCTGCTGTTCTCTGACCTTGGCAAGAAAACTCTGGGCCCAGGAGCAGGACTGGATGCTTTGCTGCATACTTTTGGTCATGTGAGTCACTGGTTTGTATGAGATTGGTATCCAGCATGGAGTGGAACCTCAGATGAGTGTGACAACTGCCTCTGCTTGTGTGCAAGATGCAATGCTGTAGAGACATGGATGTCTGCACTCCTAAGTACAGTCCAGAGACAGCAGATCAATTCTCAAACATGATACACCTGCATTAACCAAGCACTCTGCCCAGTCTCTTCACAGGGCTAATTAAGTTGGCTCAGCTCCTGCTGATACAGCTTTCACTTCCAGAACCTGGAAACTCTCCCCTCCACAGCACAGCATAGACTTTCCTTTTCCCTCTCACATATGAACATTTTGTTTGTGTAAGAAACACCTAGACCACATATGTTTTCAATTTTGTAGTACTTGCTAATTTAATTAAAAAAGACAAACCCCAAGAAAATGCGTAAACTAAACAAATAAAAAAATAGCTTGTTTTGAATGGTGAAAATAATCTTATACTTCATGCAGCAGATATCTATCTAATATTACTAGCTGATAGCAGATACGTATCCAGTAGCCAATACTTCTACCCACAAACACACCTAGCTGAGGGCAGGAATGGCATAACAACTTGTATCCTTTGTATTATGGTAAAATGTGTTATAAAATTCACCAGAAATCTACATTCTCTTTGCTAGAATCATTGGCATGAATTTGAGAGTGGGTTTTAACCGTCATGTAGAATTAAATGGTTATTTCTGATTTGTGAGCTTATCTAGAAAGTGAGAATGACCTAATAAAACCCTAGAAGTTAATACTACTGGTTTGAGAATGGAGCATCTTACCCTCTTGCCAAGTCATTCCTGGAGAAAATTTCCTGTGGGAGTACTCAGTCAGGACCTCACTTTCTTGAAATGAAAATACATATAAAGGGAACAACCCAGATGTGTCTGGTTTTTCCACACATTAGAAAAACCACTGCAAATATGACAAACCAAGTGTTCACTTAGTAACTTCCTTGAAAATAATTTTCTAAAATTTCCTTTTTCACTTGAAAAATTACTGTTTCCTCCTCTTCAAGAGGATTCAAGCAGGAAAAGTTTTCTAGCTTTCTTTTTGCTTATCAGTTCAAGCAGTAAATATCCCACACATCTAAAAAGGTGTTAATCTATGTCCCTCAATGGTTGTGTATTAAATTGAAACAAAGGGTCCACACCAAATATTACTAAATATGCAATAAATATGCAATCTTAATCAATGCATGGAAAGCCACAATTTAGCCTTGTACTCCTAAGACCATAAGAGCAAGGCTTAGGGGACAAAAAAGGCAGTATTTCACTCCTGATGAGAAAGAGAGGTTAGCTCCATCCAATGCTATTATCAATGGTCTCTTTAGTCGTGTATCTAACCTGAACAACAGCAGAATCAGTAAAATATCCGCCAGCTGGATAGCTGCTAAATTACTTTATGAATGTGGAACTGGAAAAGTCAGTCACAAGCAGTAATCTGCTCATCTCTGGCAAGAAAGCTGAGAGAATTCCAGGCAAGGAAACTGGAATTTAATAAAATTGGAGCATCAAGGCATGATAGTTAATCGTCATTTTGTGCTAAGGTCCATTATCCTTTCAAAAGTCATTACAGTGTTAAGATACCAAGAACTTTCTTGCTTTCTTGCTTTTTATTTCAAAATTAAAATGAAAGAAAAATTATCATTTCCATCTGCCTTTGCAGTTCTACAAACTGAGCTATCGAAATCTGCCATTAACATATTTATCACATCTGTCTTCACAGCAAAATGAAGACTTATCTGGAATTAAGTTGATAAGACATAAGCTGCATTTCTCAGCAAATGAGTTTTCCTGTAGTGTCTCCTTTCCTTTCTCATAACTATTTCTTTTCTGCTTCCAGAGCATTTTTCACATTTTTGGCTCCTTTATAGAGTAGATTTAACACAAATATTTCTGCTGTGTAGAGAGAAACTAACCTTCCTAAACAAAAGCATATTAGAAAATGCACACTGGACAGCCAGGAAAGAAAAGGTAAGAAAAGACTTCAGGAATCAACAGTTTTTTGGCTCTAGAAATGAGGAAGAAAAAAGAGGTTCATTGGAAGATGCAGAAAGGAGGAGGGTTTCTCCCTGACAGATGCAGCATTGTGGTTGCTAATGCTGAACATGTGCTTCCTCTTCCTCTCTTTTATCCTGTCCCCAAAAAAGAGGATGTTTCCCAATCCCTGGAATTCCACCTTCCACCCTCGCTTTCCCTCTTTTTCCCACATCCTATCTATTATTTCTCCCTGTCATTTTCCTGTAGCTTTATAAGTCCCTAATAAATAACATGTGAAGGCTGGGAGTACAGCTCTACAAATTGAAGACCACCCCATACTGTCATTGTGGCCAATTTCCTAAAGTGTCTCAAAATCCCATCCCTGCCACAGCCTCACCAGGTGAATCAGGCCCAAATTCGCTTCAAGTCCTTGTGCTGCAGCTTCTCACTTCTCCAAGAGCCACATCTGCACTATGCCATGGTTTTCTTTCCCTCCTAAACCCCATCCTGTGACACACATGCCTGATTTCCCCCAGACCCATGTGTTTGGGTCCCCCCATGTTACAATTTTCATGTGCCCTTCACCTCATCCCTAACCTATATGATATTGGTTCCCCAGTCCCCTGCACTGCTTTCAACAGGTTTGCCTTTTCCTTTTCCTTGTTTCTTCCCAATGCATCTCCACCTCTCCCTCTTCTCTCATGCAGAGAGCTGAAGCTGAAGTCACAGGCATAAAGGAGTGGCAGTGGCAGGGACATCCCAAGTTACACACAGGCTTTTGTTTTCTTCCCCAGGAGCATGTACTACAAACCTCAGCACAGAATCGGTCTCCTGCTAGAATCTTAGGGGAAGCTGGAGCAGGATGTTGGTGCTGACAAGTGTCAAGCAGTTTAATTTTCTTGTTGGCTGGACAGTCCAACCTGAAGGATTTTGTATTGATGCTCTGTTGCAGAGATCCTTATAGCTGTGTTTGGATCTGGGGGCCTGTGGCCATTTTCTGGAAAGCCAATCCACATCCTTATACTGTGTTGGGCTGAAGCCTACACATGTGCCATCCCACTTCACATCCTGGGGTTTTCTGCAGAAGAAATCAAGCAATGCTGGCTGGAGACCAGGACTGTTGGGTACCTTATGGACTCTGAACAAACCAACAACAAAGGGTTAGAGAAAGCTACAGCCCTAGCTAATAAAGGACTGGAGTTGTCCTGATATTCTCAGCATCTTCTTTTGCTTTTAAAAAATACTAAAAGCTTAAATTATCTGAGAATTATCAAGTCTGCAGTAGGCATGTACTGTGGTTTGATGTTAGTCTCAAAACTGAAATAGAGTGGAGAAGATATCAGTGTGCCTGCCAGAAGGACAGGCAGTCCATAATTGCCTGAAGGAACAGCAGGGCAATCTGAGGTGTAAGTCTCATTGCAGAAAGGCATTAGTGATACAGGAAATGCTGATATAGTACATGGAATTAAGGAAGGTACAGATGAACATTTGGATATGCTGACTGATGAAAATGCTAACTGGTTAAAAGCAAATTGCTTAATTTAGAGCTAGAAATGAATTACTTGGAGAACAAAGAGAAAAGAAATATAAAAATAAAGAGGATGCCCAGAAGAAATAAAAAAATTGAACCACATGAAAATATGGAACCCTTGATAAGAAGGAAAATCCTGAACAGAGTGTGTGAGCCAGAAGCCATTGATGTCATTAAGGAAAGAGCTGGCTGGTACATTTTTTTCCTGTCTCACAGAAAGTACATAACATAATAAAACACATAGCATAACAAAATCATATAATTATGTATAATTATGAAGCAAGACAAAAAAGTTGAAGAATAAATCTAAAATTCAAGAAACCATTGCAGCAGAATAACTCTCCAAAAATAGAATTTGGGGAGTAGGGGCACAGAAATGTCTTTTTTTTCAACTGGGGTTCCAAGAAGCCTGACTTCCCACAAAGCTATTTTGCAGGCTGCATTTTACTCTTTGCCTTTCCCCTCACAGCAAGAAAATTGGAAAATTAAATTTGTGGATAGCTAGATGTTGAAGAACTACCTGTTATGGACTGTAGTTTGGACTTCTGTTTGGAAATCACTGGAGCTTTCCAGTTTAAAATGGCCAGAGATAATCTAAAGCACAGTCCCCATACTCTTGCACTGCCCATCTGCAACAGTGACAGTGACCTGCCAAGCAGCTCCCAAGGATGCCACAGAGCCAGCTGCCAGGCTCTCTCGCCCCATCCCTGCTCAAACTCCTTCAGGAATTTTTCTGGGCTCTGGATGCCAGCTGGTGTGTGGTGGCTGATCATCCTTTTGTCCCCTTGTTTGTAGGAATGAGCCTTGAGGTACACTACACCACCAGATTGTGCCTGGGAACTGTGTAGAAAGAGATAGTTGGCACACGTTGAAATGAAGTCCAGGGATGTTTTCCAGGCACTGTGTAATCAACTAGTGTTGATATAGCCACTGCTAAAAAAAAAAAAAGGGGAAAAATAAAGAAAAAGGAGCTTCACTAAAGTCACTTAAATATTGTTATGTGGTCATTGTAAGGGACAGCACTGGCATCACCCATTCACAATATGCATTCTTTCATGAAATTCAAGCTTTGGTAGTACTGTCAGCTGAGCATTCTAGTAATGGAAGCATTCCAGAAGGTTGGGATTGTGCTTTGAAATATACACCCCATGAAAAGAAATGAGAAAGTTACAGTGTGACAGCAGGGTCACATCCTAAAAGACTTGTAGCAATGGTTCACATTTTCCAGAGGGTCCTTGCAGTGAGGAATTGAGTGATTATCAAGAAACAGAGAGTGCTATGGAGGGACTCACAAAATCCATTAAAATTTGTAATGAATGTTCCAAACCCTGGGCTTTCCTTCTTTACGTTTTGAATGTGTTAGTCCACAGACATGGCATAAAACAGTATGATGAGGAAGATTTTAAGATCTAAAATATAATGTATTTATTATCTCTACCACAAAAATTAACATTTTTTCTTTATGCATAGAGGTATGTAATTTACACTGAACTTTTTCAAGGTATCTAACAACATTTTGGTCTCATTTTGCCTCAGAACATGGAACAATTTTACTAGTAAATAGATGTCATAGCAGTATGTTGTGATGTAGTGGTTCAGATTTTCTTTTTTTTGATACAGAATAACAAGAGGAGTAAAAATGCACTGTTTTGTGCATTTTTTTGTGATTCCTGTAGTGCCACTGAAAAACCAAAGCAGTGATCCCAGGTTTGCAATTATTGTAGGTAGTGCTTGGTATCAATAGTCCAGCTGAACTTGTGCGATGGAGTCTAAGTAGAGGGTCACTTAATTGGAGTCACTGGGGGGGAAAAAAAGGAAAAAAAACTTTTTGCTAGTTTGTGGCCACCTTGATGGGCAGCATTGATGATGAACCCTGCTTAGACTCTGCTCTAGTTTGGACTTTTAATTACCTAGAGTTGAAACCTGCTCTATAAACCTGGATAAAGCTATTCCCAAAGAACCACTTTTAAACTTTAAATTTAAGAGTCTCTGAAAAGTAAATAATATTTTATGTGTGAAATGAAGAAAGCATATCTGGAAGCTACTTTTAGGGATCCATCTGTTTTGCACAAGTGGTAAATGCATGTTCTGCATTATTAATGAGGAAAAAATGATTGAGTTTGCTTGCAAATTACTGTCATTTGAAGGGAAATGTGCCAAGCAATTGAACAGTAGCTCTACAAGAAAATTCTGGCCATGTGAGGAGAGGGGTTCTCAGGAGCTCAGTAGGTGTGGTTTACATCTCCACTTCTGTAAATGCTGCTTCAGTGACCACAGGCAAACCACATAAATATTATTGCCTCCAGATACATGAAGAGACTGCCAGATGTGAAGAGGGATTGTGGATTTACAGCTCATTAGTTACTTTTTATGGATGCTTAAAGCTCAGGTAAACGCAAGATACATTACCTCACTTTCAGCAAGGGTCAGAGCTACCTCGCATTTACTCTGAAGCAGTAACCACACAGACAGTTGCCATGGAGTATTAAATGAGCTGTAAATCCATGCTCATTTACTAGGTGGCAACTTGTTCATGTAGCTGTCTCTTCTGTCTGTGAAATGGGACACGATGTTTCATTTCCACATCTTGGATATTTGTATAGACAAGAGTGATTTTTTTAATGTATACAGCATTTTGTGCATTGGCTACTTCTGTAGCAACAACAGTACTATCATAAAAATAATATCAACAATAGAATTACATTAGTAATTAGATTAGTA
Source organism: Thryothorus ludovicianus (assembly GCA_013397245.1). NCBI lineage: Eukaryota > Metazoa > Chordata > Aves > Passeriformes > Certhiidae > Thryothorus > Thryothorus ludovicianus. The sequence continues at coordinate 791,796 of VZTB01006085.1, read as the reverse complement.
ACTTTTAGCCTTGTATAAAGTTTTTAGCTGCAAGTTATTCTACAAAAGAGGTGAAAAAACCAAGTGACAGTAGTCTAGGACAGATGGATTCTGAAGTGGATTTTTAAGTATTTGAAAGAAGAAACAAGAAAGAATAACTTATTTAAGAACTTATACCATAGCAAGGTGTTAACTCTGAGGCTCATTAATACCTTTGATGGATCAGTCTTTTGTTAACCACTTCCTAGTTTATTCTAATAGTAGACACAAGTCTTTATGCTTGTCTTCTGCATCTACTGTGGAATGTCTGGTGTCTTTAGTCTTGTCTTCACCAGTCGGCTTACAGAAGGTAGCAATTAGTTTCAAGGCAAAAAGAGTTATGGATGGAAAGTCAGACATTTCTTATAATGCCTTCATAAATTTCCCCAGCTTGAGGGACTTTGACAGATGATAACATTAAACTAAGAATTGCATGTTAAAGATTAGTTTGTATGAGTATGAAAGGTGTCAGCAAGGGAAGAAAATGAAGAAAAAAGCTACAGTATGGGTAACATCTAGCTAGCTAGCCAGCTAGCTCTCTATCTATATATATATCCATATATCTATACCTTATATTGATACATCATACTTGTATAAAAAGTAGTCAGACATAACTGATGATATATAAATAAATGCTGGACTAAAAGGCTATTTTTGAAGTCAACCTGACACATCATTTATACTACTTGCAATGATGGAGCAGCACCTCCATTTGGGCAGAAGAGCGGATTAAGAAGCTAAGCTAGAAAGGTGAAATTGAGAGCTAGTGAAACAGAAAAACAGAATATCCAGTTACATTCTATCAAACTGTGAAATGGAATAGGAAAGCAGAATTTATGTAGGATGGAGGGGCACAAAAATGCTGAGGGTGAGCACTTCTCTTTCTAAAAGTGTTCTTGTCCCCTTGTGAGTATCTTAATTCATAACTATCCTGGCCTCATTGTCTCTCATACAAAATGAAAAGCAGTGTAATATAAAAAACATCCACTTTGTTAGAGGCAGATGAACGCATAAATACATGGTGGCTAACATGAAATATCTTCTCTTTATCTGTTCTTTGCACCTCTCTGAACATACAGACCAGAGAGGTCTTGGTTTGCCTCCTACTCTTACTCCATATCATCAACACTGATGGTGTGAACACCCAGACTATCAACCTCCTACACTTTCATATTCCCTCTCTGTTCTCGTGGTTCGAGCAATAGGAATATGGATGCAAAAACATAGGATCTAGAAGGAGAACAGAAACTAAATCCTTAAACAGCAAGCTTAGATTTTGCATAAGGTTTTATATTAGTTTGCATCTTCAGAAAAAAACAGAGATAAAATCATCTCATGAAATATTGAAACCTCTTCCGCTCATACGAATAGCTGAATGTGAAACATCTTGGTCTACCCTCTGAAACAGAAAATAAACCTTCTTATGAGTGCTATGAGTTATTGAATAATAATATGGCAGTAGTCTAATGCTGCTATTGTTGAACCTAAATGAGAAAACTTATTAATCATGGATTTGACAGCTCATTCAGTTATAATAATGTTTCCTGTCAATCCAAGCTCTCATTATAATTGGATCTTACTTAGAAAGGGAGATGCTCAATTGACTGCTCAGATGGAGAAAAATACAGGTTTGAAAATGAAAATATCAGTCTGAATTCTGTTTCCAGGGAGCCTGCTTATGCATTTACAAGTTGGATAACACTTTAATCCTTGCTGTATGTCACATTTGGATGTTACTATAATAAGATTCTCTCACTGACTAGACACCAGCTCTACAGTCATGACAGTGAAAGTGAAAGCTGGAAGAGCAAATGAAACTTCTTCTCAGGGATGCTGATGTATCATTACCACGACCTAGTTGCAAAGAATTAACTGAAATAGATGGCTTTTCTACAGAAAGTAGAGTGTTCAGCTGTGAATTTTCAGCTAATTTGGTTTCCTGCATGCTCTCTTTTGTGGTTACTCAGTTTGCAGAAAGTATTAGATATTTCATGTGGCATTGAGAGGAGATTAAGTTGCTTCAAACCAGGGCAATTAAGTGTGCTGTAGGGGTGTTTACAGAGAGAGTTAGTGGCTAGGAGCTGTTAATTCATTCCCTGACTTACTGCACAATATCTTTATAAACAAGGCCAGAGTCAGAACAAGCAAAAGCATCTGAGGTGGTTATCAAGGCAGAGGAATATTCAGGCTGACTGAAAGCACTTGGAAAATAATTTTGGATAAATGTCATTTAGAAGACACTCAATGGGCTAAATCTGTAAATTGCATGTTGGAGGCCCCAATTTTGTGGGTGTAATAGAGGGAGGTGGTGCATTCTGTGCAGGTCACAACTCATTGAGGACACAGAAAACACAGGGTAAGTAAAACATAGACTCAAATTTAAGAAAGAAAGGTTTTCTGGAAATCTCTTTTCTAGGGCAGCTGTAACAAGAACTCCCAAAAAGTGTTCTTGCTCATTCGTAAACTGGTGTAGTTATAATAAATGGGAATTTAGAGTAGTTTCCTAATGAGTAGTATAATATAACCAGCATAGAGACACCAGACTTTCAGTGCCTTTCAGGACAAGGAGTAAAAAATCTGATAACCTCAGGAATTCTTTGCATGAGTGTAAGGGTTCGCTGGTTGTGTGCTTGATCCTACAGCAGACATGCACATTGCAAAACAATTAAGCAATCTTTTCTCCCTCCATGGCTCAACCAGATGAGGCACAGATGGGAGAATAATCTGTAATCCACACCAGAATTTAGTAGCTGCATTGGGACAATATGCTTCTTCTTCTATTTGTCTTCAATCACTGTAGCTTAGCACAATCTTTTATTTTGCTTTGTGCCAAGTGAAAACAACTCAGGTGCTCACTGAGATTGCAGTGCCTGAGAGAAATAAGGGCAAGACTAAGAATGAAAGTGTTACAGATGTGAACAGGAATAAAAATCCAAGGCAAAGTGGAAACTGCTTGTTTTAGTTTTGTTGTTATGTGTTCCTGTTGTATTCACAGTAGCTGACTGATTTCTCATCTCTGAATGAATAAATGGAAATTAAGATTTGTTTCAGGTGAAGGGTTGATGCCAGAGGGGATTTCTTGTACTGTTATAAGTGGAAAGATCACCTAGTTACAAATGATCATATGCCTCTACAACCACTCATACATACAGTGTGAGTTCATGGGGGTTATGCAATGGTTTGTAAGGTGCATATTAACATAAAATGCCTACAAAATTTATGTTGAACTATGTAATTTGAATGGTGGAATAATAATGCAAAGAATACTTTTCAAAATATATAATTTGATCAGCAGCTGTTGAATCCATAAAGTAAATATTTATATTCATGGGATAGCTCTGAAAAGGTCAAGTAGGAGACATTTTAATCCATGTTTTCAATTTGTCGCTATATGTTTAGAGTAATAAATCATAGCAGCTTTCAAAAATAACAAAGGCAACAGTAACATATGGCTCTCAAACGTCTGTGGACTACAGATTAAACTAATTTGTTTTTCCTGAGCACCTAAACACAATTCTGTTATTTGTTGGTTGTGATCTCTTCTGTAATTACAAAAAGATATTTGATACCTAATGGCATAAACCATTATGCTAACAATTTTAAATTAATGGGCTCTTCTAGCTTATTTCAAAAGACACATTGCCAAGTGCTGCCATCATATTTTTCATAACTTTATGAAAAGTAAATACATTTTTCAGATGTACAAATGTAATTTATATTTGCAATTTTCAAATGTAAATGCAGCTTCTCACCCTATTTGCAGGTACAGCACAATTGTAATAACATGACTGTATGAGACAGTAATTTGTTGATTTAAAAAATACTTCACAAATGTTTTATGTGCATTTACATTGTATGCACCCCTAAGCAAAATATCATGCTTGGGTTTCTGTCAACACATCGTGTCATTCAGATGCAACCACAAAACCTCCTCTCTGGTATGAAGACTCCTGACAGAGCATTTGGCTTTTCTAGCTGACTTCAGTCATTAGGCAGCGCTAAGTAGTTTCCATTCTGAAACCCACGCTACAAGCATGCTTTTGACTGCTCTGCTGTTTGCCCAGCTCCTCTGCTCCATATACACTTTGATGCCTGTGTCCTGTCTTAAAATGTCTGCACCGGGATAGATGGACCTCGTGGGACTTGTGCTGGTGTGGTTTAAGGAAATACAGCTCGCTTTAATGGAATTGAAACTACTTCCAAGAAGTTCAAATTTGGAATATTTGTTTGGGAAGAGGATAATGACATGCGAGTCTCTTTAAAGCTGGGCCAGCAACCTGAAGTGATGGATGGCATGGTACAGAGAGCCGCAGAGAGGGGTACCTGTGCTTAGGTATCCACATGTTAGAGATGTGAGCTACACTTCTGTGTGTAAGTTTCCACTCTGGTCTCTACTCTCAGTGGTGCCTAGAGAGCCAAGTAGACACTTTGTAGTTAGCTAGATGCAGTTTTTAACTGTATTGTGGAGGTTTCCTGACTGTAATCAGAGCAAGGATATGTGAATCATGCAGACAGATACACATAGTTATGTACATTTTTCTTCATTGATCTGTAGCTGAACTCTACCAGTGACATAGCAATTAACCCAAGGTGAATGCTAGATATATTTTACACAATAAGGCTGTGATTAGTGGCTTGTGTAGGAAAAGGGTCACCATGTTATGGCTCCTAGTACACACAACAGCCATCAGCATCTCCAGTGAAACCCTGGGGTCATGGTTAACTTGGCTTGAACTCTGCAAAGTCATGCATGTCCGAGGTCTGAGGAATGAGGTGCAGCCCTGGTTGAGACAGAAATGCTTTGGCAAAGAAAGCTGAGGCTTAGGTGTCATCAAGAAACCTAAGACTAGAGGAAAACCAACATTCTCAGAAAACTGTTTTCACCCCTGGCCTACAAGCTGCTCTAGTGTTTGCCTTTTTGTGTCCCCAAGGTATGTAGCATGGGCCAGTCCCTCAGGCCTGTTCAGGAATCTCATAGGGTCTGGAAATTTGTCCATATTCATAAGATGAAGTTTATTCCTTCATAATCTATGCTTTTCTGTTGCGCACATTTCAGTCCTACTGAAGTAGAAATATGTTCAGGAAAATAAATGTACAAGTAAACATTTAGTGGAATTACTTAGTATGGCTGGGGAAATTTTGGGTTTCTCCATTTTGCTTTTCTTAGTAAAACTAAATATTGCCATGCAAATCCTTTCTGGACAAAGAGACAGAGTAAAAATTCAAATGCGGGTTAGTCCTTTTTTTTCCACTGCTCTTGCAATGCCAGTAATTGAAGGGCACACTCTATTCTGGGATCTCTAACAGAGCCTTGTTTTTTCATCCATCACTTTGCTTTTGTACCATTTTTTGTAACAGGAACCAGAGGCACAGGTGAGAAGATCCATATGTGATTAAGAGACATAAGAAACATTGACCTCTCAAACACAACAGTCACAGTTTTTTTTCTTCAAACCCTTATTTAAAATAGATTGTGCTTGGTTAGAGGTTGATTCTTTGTTTGATGTCTTGAAATTGTGGAAGACTGTCCTTTGCCCCCTGGAAACATACACATATACAAGTCACAAAGTTAAAAACTGTTTATTCTGACTGTCTAATCCCAGAGCATGCTCCGTGCCTTTCTGTTAAGATGAATAATAGGGATTTCTGAAGTCTTCATCTTTACTGCTAATGAAGATGTAAAATATCAGCTTGAATTAAAAAAAAAATCATTTCAGTAACTTTTTAATACTTCTATGTGAAAAAGAAAACTTTAGTTACCTTTCCACGTGGAAGATCCATATACATTGGGAGAAAAACATATGATTTGTAGTCCTGCCATAAATTTTTTATTTCTATATACTGAAACACTGCATACATGAATGTGTCTGTTCAGCTTCCATTTCAGGTAAAAGGACAGATACATATGTCATGGCTTTCCTTCCCTTACTAGTACTGTAGTACCAGTAAAAAATGTGCTAAAAACGTGCTATAAGCTGTAAAAAATGTGCTAAAATCCTACCCCACACATACAAAGCTGTTTACTCAAATAGGTCCTCTCCCTCTCCCTCTCCCTCTCCCTCTCC
>VZTB01006085.1:714166-785623 GCA_013397245.1 Thryothorus ludovicianus | reverse complement strand
CCTCTCCCTCTCCCTCTCCCTCTCCTCACTGTATATTGGTAATGTAGCGTGACAGAAGCACACAATTTTTTGAGCTTTCTTCCTCTTTTTGAACTTTATGAATCCATTTTATTCATGCTTACTACGCAAGCATCTCACTGTGTTAAACTTCTGTCCTAGATAATTTTCAATACTAGATTAATTAAATCACCCAAAGGATAATTTTGTACTGAAATTCCTTTTCATTTCATCAGTATTTATTAAATGTGTCCCCACGTACTAATCACACAGGGTTCATATTTTCATTGATAGATGCAATAAAGTAAATTTATTTCTCTTTCATTTTACTTTTTGATAGTTAGTTCACTAACATTTCTTTTTGATCTGGAAGATATATGTGAATACTTTAAATTTAAAGAGAATTATGTTTTAAAATACACCATACCAGTATAGCGAGCCCTTTCCCAAAACATAGTAATTTTTGGGGGTTTTTTTATTAATTTACCTGATATAGTCACAGTTAAAAGACAAGTAATCTTGGACAATAAATGATTTTTTGAAATCTAAAAAACTATCTATTTATATGCAACCACTAAGAGCATTTTTGTGCATCTATGTTCATTACATTTAAAAGCTTGTTTGGTTAAGGAAAGGTGCCATTCCTACTCTTTCCAAGAAAGAAACCAAACCCATAAAAAGCACAGCTTTTCACATTAGAATTTTGTTTACTACTGCCTAGTTTAATAATAAATGCCATATTTATCTTATTCATCTGTAAAATGTTTTTTAGCCATTTAGGTTGTGTTCTACATTTTATAATAAAAGGAGTGATATAAAATCCCCATTTAATAAATTCAACATTCTGGATTCTACTTGCAGAACATAACTGATGAGTAAAATGTAGAGCATATTCAGTAGAAATTTAGAGGACAAAGCCCTTGCTAATGCCTCTGTTAAGAGCCTAGCCTCCTATTATCATAAATCTTTTTTCTTTTTAAATAATTCAATGTATATTTTAAACACTTCTTTCTACTTGTTTATTTTATTTGCTTTTTGAGAGTCCATTTGGGTATAGTCTTTGAGAAGAGAGAATGCATCAGCACTACTTTGAAACAAATGGAATTAGAGGTATGGAAATAGGAGCACAATTTGTTGGCTTTCCAACATTCCTAAGAAAACATTTTACAACAGAAGTGTCTTGATGGACATCAGCAGGTAGAAGTACCATTACCTAATATCTCTTGAGAAGAAAAAGGAAAGGAAAAAACCCTAAACCTACTGTATCACCTTTGAAGGGCTATCAATACACCACAGAAAGATGAATAGCCCAGTGGTAGCCCCCTCTCTTTAAGGGATCATACCTGTTGCAATAAAGAACAAATGCTTTGGCTCCAAGGCAGTGCTGAAGGCAGCCCTGTGATTGAGAGCAACAATCCTGATGTGTTGTGTCTTAGGTTCTCTTCTTTGAGAGTTCAGAGACACAATTCCTTCTACCTGTAACTTGCACCATTTTACAAACTTTTTGGATAAAGATTTAAATCCTATTATTAAAAAATGAATTTTTCCTATTGTTTTGTGATTCATATGCATTCTTGCAGAGGATTACATCCCATATGTGGATACCAATGGCACATACCAGTGGTGTGAGGAACGTGCTCTGCTGCTTTTCCCTTCTCTTTAGAAAGGTTTAAATTCGCTACCAAGGGAACTGAAAGTTCAGAGAATACACTGGCTCTGACAATAATTAATAGTAAAGGCATTTTTTTCTCTAAATGTGAGAATATCTATTTTTTTATGACCCTTTTCCCTGTTGGCAATTGTGGCCTTTGAAGTCAAAATTGCAGTTTTGCATAAGCCACCTAGAAACCTTGGGTATAATTTCCCTTGTCCTAAATGGTTCAGCCCCATGCTTCATCTTTTTGAGAGCTAAAAGGCTTGTCCTATCAATTCATGAATTTATATATGCATTCTCCAGATCTACAAATGTTGTAAAATCTATTCACTGGAGATGCCCAGAGGATTAATAATTTAAATAAAAGCAATCAGGACTGAGCTAGTGTTTTATAGTCAAAAAATGTCTTTTCCCTATACTATTTCCCCTTCTGGTGCATAAATAATTCCTCTAGCATTAGTGGAGCTATGCTAATTTATACCCACAGAGGACTTGGTCTCAAAAGTCTAATTTAGATGACAACACTGAAGTGCAAAGACTTGCCATTTTTATTTGTATGCAAAGTACCAACACTCAAGTAGTTGTGTGTCATTAAATTATTTCTAGAAAATAAATTGCCATTTGGAAGGTTTGCTCTTGGGTGAAATTATATCTTTTTGTATGACTTTAGACAGATGTAATGAGTTAATTTGAACAGCTGCTCTTCAGTTCTCTAATTTTGTTCTCTCTTCTATCTCCCATCTCTCCTCTACTGAGCATGCCTTCTTCACTGCATCTGACTGAAATAAATACATACCTGGACAGCAGCTCCTGTACTTCGTTGCAATGTTCCCTCTGTTCTTAAGGGCCTTGGTTAAAAAATGAGGTTGTGGGGCACAAAACAGGTCGATGTCAGCTATAGCTCCTGGGACAGCCAAAAGTTGGATGACAGGAAGGCTGTTTTAAGCCATCAAAGCTCCTTCTTCCTCAGCTGTAATTTTTTTGTTGCGCAGCACAGAATTTCACTCTGGGGTTTTTGGCTGAATAGTGATGGATTGGATAACAGTCTCACCTGCACACTGGACATCTAACCATTAATTAGGCACTTAATTTCAGAGGAACCATGAGATTAAGACAGCTCATGTGCTTCTACTTTTCAAGCCTCCTGTTAGTACTTTCATAAAGACTATATTCTGTACTCAGCAGTCAGTTTTCTCTCCATTAATTGCTGGACTATTTGCCTTAGTGGTACCTGAGGCATGGTTCCATGTGGCTCTCCTCCAGCTCTGATGCCACACATTAGGCTTTCCTTGAGAGAAAACTATTTTGAAGCCAGCAGGACACCCATGAACATACATAAATATTTCTAAACTTGAGAGGGTTGCTGTGTTTGCAAACAGTGAAAAAGGGAGGAACTTTGCTGAAAGAGCTTGCCATCTGGGGAGGAAAAAAATAAACCTGCAAAAATAGCCTGTATCAAGGTTAAGGCTGGTGTTATAGCTGGTGTAACTGAAGCAGAAAGCCCATGTGGCCTGAAAAGACATTATAGGCAGTGAGGCAAACTACAAACTGATCCTATTGCTTACTAGCATTTGTTTCTGTGTCTGTCATTTAATCTCAATATTCATCAATGCTTACCTGCCTTATGGCCCTATGGAATACACTGTACTGCATTCTGCTTCCTGTTTCATGCAAGGCAGCTCCCCTTGGCACCTCAGATAACACCATGAGCAGCTTGGTAAGGATTGTCATGGTGACCCAAACACAGGATGAACCTCTACAAAAGGCAGATCTTTGTTTTGAGGAATCAGGTTTACGCTTTTTCAGTGGGTTTAGGATATGATGAGCACATTTATGTAAGGATGCCATTTTTCATGATAAACAAGTTGGTTGTTGGACATGATTTTCTTTATCAGCCGACTATATGCAAATCAATTGAACTTTGCACCCTTAATTATAACTTTGGGAAAGTTTTCTGACCTCGGACCTCTGCTTCATTTAGAATTATTCCATCATTCTGTGTTCAAAATATATTTTATAAATATATCATTATTTGTGATGTGGGTGTGTGTGCCTGTTTTGTCAAGACTAAGGCAAGATTGATTTTTTCCCACGTTTTTCATGTTACTATCAGCTGTACAAGGGAACTATATAAGGGTCATATGAAAAGAGATGAGGAAAAAAAGCTGCTGCTAGTTATAAGGATCCTGGGGAGGTATTTAATACTTGAAGCTCTCCATAGCTTCAGTTTTTAGGCAGCTGGAGTGCTTCTTATACCTGGGGACTTGCTTTGGCTCATTGTTGGAAAATAAGAGTAGAATATTTGGATGAGATAAAATTCCACTAGGAAACGATGTGATGGTAAAAATCCATTTCACAGATATTTGTAGTCATCACATCACCTACAGGGCCATGTAGAATGAGAGTCTTGAGGTCTGTGAGCCCTGCAGAAGCACACGGTGGGTGGCAATCCCAGCAGATATCCCTGTGTTCCAAATAGGTGGAGAATACATGTCAGAGGGAATAGACAGCAGAGAACTTGCCTGCAGTCACTCAGCAGGTTGGTGGTGAGGTTTCTTGGCTAGCAGACCTGTTTTGTCCTCAACTAAATCTCTGGGCAGAACTTTTTCTCTGTAGCTTTTAGCAAAAAAATGAGATCCCAGATACAAAGTTTGTCAAACAGTCAGCCTACAAAATGAATTTGAAGCAACCACAGTATTTTTTAAGGATGTAGTTGTTATAAATTTTTAATATGTCTCTATACACCTCTGTCAAGAAAGAAGTTCTGTGTTAAAATAGCCTTGTGAAATAATATTAGGTATGAGTTTTGCAAAATAATTCAGAAGTAGTCAGAGATCATCACTGGGCAGTTCTTTCTTGAATGACATTCACCTTTGTACTGACAGAATAAATTTGCCCCCTTACTCTCCAGTAAGTCACTCCTCTTCCTCCCTTTACAATGGAAAAGTGGAATTTATGAAGGTAAGAAGAAAAGCTATAGCAGTTGGTTACTGTACTTAGCTCTCTTGTAGAAAAAACAATCTTTGGTACTCTTTTGTGCCAAAATGTGTTATTGTTTCATGGTCCAAAACATTGAATTCTACCATGACCATGAGAGAGCTGAAGTCAGAGGACAGCCTTAAGTGAAGGATTTTGGTCAGGTGTGAAATAAATGCTTTTAAAGAGGTAATTTTGAAAGGAAAAATTTGAAATGGGCAAAAGAAACTGTTTTAACAAAGAATAAAGCCTATTTTTCTCTGCTACTGCTTTGAACCTTTAAATTACTTTGCAACAGTTGATAAATGGATTTTCATTGATAAAGCCATGTTAACAGAAATGAAAAACCATGTGGCTTCATTCTGGCTTCTATGCATTCGTTAACTGTTAAAATCTGATCAATTGTTTAAGACTGGGATTTGATTTGGCCTCTTCATTTTACGCCTCTGTAAAGCTACCATGTTCAGTAAAGGAATACCTACCTGTACTGGAAATCTGCTACAGACCTCCAGTTTAGCTTTGTCTTCCACTTAGGGCCATGACCTAATAATTACTAAACAAAAGAAAGATACATCTTGATTTTATTAAATGTCCCTGTGATACTTCTAGCATATAATAAATAACTAAATAAGCCTTTTGGTCCGTAAGAGGAAAAGCAACACACATCCTGATATATTTACTTGAACCTGGGTTGTCTTCCCTACTTTCATCACAAACAAGACAAAAGTAACCATTGGGACTAAGAGATACACAAGACTGTAAGAAAACAGAGTATATTAATGAAAAGTACTCAGCAGAGAGCCCATTACAGTATCTGTCCTCTCTCCAGTGCCACTGCAGAGCTAAAAGTGATTGATAATAACCTTGTAGTTACTGTACAATTTTCCTACAATTTTATCGTTGCAGTCATGGCATTGATCTACAGTTAAATGAGATAATTCCTGTGTGCTATCTTGCCAGTCTGCCAGGAGCAATGTACCAATTGTACCTGTAAAGTCACGAAAAAAAAAGAATACCTGCTTCAATCCAGGGCTTAATATAGAAGTTTTAGATAGCTACATTATGAAATTGCTATAAAGAATATTCTTAAGTTTGTAAGAGAAATGTGATGAGGACTATTCAAACCTAGAAATTTCTATCAGTAATACTGCTTTTATCAGAAAAATGTTTAATAGTCTCTGCTTTTCTCTTTTCACTATATGAATGTTGCAAAGCCCTTCCTGGGGTTGGGGGGGGAGTTGTGAAAGTATGAAACTGTAACTGCAGTCTTACTTACATCAAGTTCTAAGATATCAGAAAATACTTATGCTACAAACAATCTGCAAAAATTAGAGTACTAAAAATAATTTTAAAAGGTGGTTGAAAATACAAGATCTTTTATTTCTGCTTTATTTCTGATGAATCAAAATTCTAGCTCTTAGTAATTTAACTGGAAAATTCCAATGAAATCCTACTTTAAACTAGAAACCATGCAGTTCAGTGAAAACTTTATGAAGCTTTCAAAGATACGTGTGAATCTTTCACCCAGTTTCTTCTCAAATGTCTTCTTTCAACCAGCCCCCTAAACTAAAAATGAAACTTTTGGGTCACAAAACCACACAGACCACCTCCTGCAAAGGTTTGCTAAAACCAGAACACAGTAAAACTCACTGACTTCAAAAAGCTCTGCAGCGTGAGTGTGGCTTCCTACTCCTCCCTGGGTCCAGCTCTCGCTTGCATTAAAGCTTCTTTTCAGTTTGCAGTGCAAAATGGGGCCTCAAAAGGGGGCCAGGTACTGTCACACGAGGTGTGTTTCTAACATGCTGGCTATAGAGGTGACCAAATGGGCCAGGAGGAGTCAGAAGTTGCTGACCCAATAAATTCTGTCTCCAAAGGATGCATCGGGGGTGCCCTCAAGTTGCCTGTGACACAGCTTTTTGATTCACGGCAGGATTAAATGATTTGGGAGTTTATGCCTTTGGAAATGAGCAGTGCTGAAGGGGAGGCGGCTGCTGGCAAGCAGGACTGTGCCATCCACAAACTGTTGCTACCTCACAGATGCTCTTTGATGATCCATGTGAAATTAATGAGAGATTTCAGTCCAGCTCCAGGTAGATTTGAGAATTTTCTCCCTAGAGCCATTGTCACATGCAGTGTTACCTGCTGTTGATCTTATTAGTTATCTAAGAAGCTGAAGTGAGTGTTTGAGGGTGAGACTGACCTGAGATCTGCATTACTTTTATAAGCTTTCAAATGTCACAGGCATCCAGAAAACATAGATGGATTTGTAAGTTCTAAAGTTTTCTATGCCTTAGTAAATAAAATACTATTTAACCAGAGAATTAATGACAACAAACTGTATATTCTTTTATTCTTGTCAGTCTTCTTATATAGTCACAAAGAAGCAAATAAATAAATTATGTAAATTTATTTTCTCTGTTTTTTATTTGAATTTTGGTAGAACCTACAAGATGTTAAGCACTGTCCTCATCTGTGGAAACATATAGTTTGTTCCCTTTTGGTTTAAGATGTACAAGATTTATATATCTGATAGATTATTTAGCTTCCTTTGTGCCAGAAAACACACACTGCTGTAGAAAACATTGTTTCCAAGGTCCTGACTTTGCCAGCTGTTAGGCTTGTACAAGACCACGGCGAGATTTTCCCCTTACCAAAGGGGATTGTTCATCATAGCAAACTTCAGTATGCGTGAATGTGTGGGTCTCTGAGGTTCTGCTCCTGTAAACAATGAAACTGTGCAGAGCTGTACTCACCCAAGGATGCACACTCATTTTTATAGACTGATTCCTTCAGCTAGTTAGGTATTTTTATTGCATTAATCTGTTTCTCACCAGGTCAAGAAGACACCAAGAGCCAAAACCAGCCAAAAGAATTTGAGAATTTGTGTTGCTTTCACTAAACTCTCAACAAGCCATTTTTCAACCAGCTTGAAACAAGCAGCAGCCACCTCATCTTTCTGCATCTTGGCCAGGCTCATTACAGGTTTGCCATTTTGTTTCAGCTGGGACAACCTCAGTTCTGCCATATGCCCCTTTGCTTGCATGATCTACAGCAGTCCTGATATGCTAGTGGTGGCTGGCTGAAGGCACAGCTGGGAGGCAGCCTCGTTTCCCCGGAGCTGGAATATTTTTCCTCTGCTCAGTGCTGGGCCCCTATACAGCACTTTACTTCCACAAGCTGTGGTTTTGGTAAAATCACAGAAAAAAAACCAGCTCTGGAGAGAGAAACTTCTTCTCACATCCAGCTTGGTGAGTCTTTCTTCCCCAAGCCTTTTGTTTCTGGTTGGCAGTGCCAGGCAGTTTCCTGAGTCAACAATGACCAACTCCTGCCCCTGCAACCAAGAACCCAGCCTCTTCTTCTCCTGCCTGCCCTCATTTTGCAAACCAGATGAAGGAAATTATAGAAGGTTGGAGGTCAGCAGTCATTTCAGCTGGGGAAAGAAGTCCTACTGTTGCCAAAGCTGCCAGTTTGATTGGACATGTTTGCCTTTTTTCTCCCAGAGACAAAGCATGAGAGCCAAGTTGGTAGGTCAGGGAGTGCAGCCTGCAACATTGCTTGCAAACACTTCTGCAATATGGGGCATAATCATCTCTTGATAACACAGTGTAGCACATGTTGTTGAGGGGGGGGTCTAGCCTGCATGTTTGGACTGTTCACTGTTAGGATGAGTGAGAAAATTGTCTTTCCTGTGCAATTAATAGAACTGCAAATATTACCTCTCAAAATGGACATAAGATTGATGTAATAATAATCTCTTTTAAAACCTTCTGTGAACTCATTTAGAGGCATCTCAATTTCCAAGTCCTGAGAAGAAAATATTCACATCAGAAAAAAAAGTTAATGGTATTGGGGCAGATTGGGCTACAACCTCTCTGTGTGAGAGAATTCAGACCTCCAGTGGAGTCAGTGCCGAGGAGGGAGGGTGGTTCAGGGCAGGGTGGGAGCAGGAGGCAGTAGTGGGCACATGGCATCACAGTTGCATTTTGATACCCGAGAATAAATGGTCTTGAAAGCCTTTCTTTCCCTTAATTTTTGCTCCCTGTAATGAATTGAAGAAATTCAAAATCCAAAATGCCAACAGCTGGAAAGAGACTAAAAAGTCTTCTTTTAATAGTTTTGATAAGTATTTGTAATCAGAAGTGATTTTTTTTTTTTCTGGTGGGTGGATACTTCTTAATTTGCCAAAAGTATCAGGATGTGAATATCCTTTCTGATGAGGAAATATCCAGATCCTTTACAGGACATGATTCAATGTTGCCAACAAACCAAAGACGGTATGACTTGTCTGGGTTTGCTAACCACCAATGTGCAATTCAGCACAGCTGCAAGGGAATTAATTGTCAGAACTTTGATATTATGTCAGAGAATAAAGAATAATAAGAGAAGTGAAAATGGGGCAGAATAGTTTCTTTGTGACAATGGGATGGCTTCTAGTGGGCAAGTTGAAATATTTATATACTCATATCTCTGTGTACATTTATATGTGCATATATGTGTGTGAGAAGGCAAAATTCTTGAAGGAATTGAAACATTGCAGAAATACTTGTTAGAATAACAATGGATTTTGCTAATAAAATAACCCATTTTCCTTTCACTCCTGCTGTTACGTTCCCTGCTGTGGCCTGGAAACCAGATGATTTTGAAAAACAAGAAGCCTGATGCTGAATTCAGCCATGACTGAGCAAATCCAGAATAATGCTTTCAAATTACAGGGAGTGAGTGCAGATTTACACCCAGAGTTTGAGGATCAAATCCAGTCTGAATTATTTAATTCCTACCAACTCAGTGTCCTGCTGCTTTCCCAAGGCTGATGTCTGCTGCACACAGCATTTTCTGTCAAGCAGTAAGAGGAAGTAGAGGGTGAGTTCTGCAGCTGGACTTGCAGACTCATGCTAGGAAGGCCAGCACAGCAGTAAGAACTTGAAAAAAATTTATTTTAAAAATCTCCCTCCCCTCTCCATCCCATTCCACCCCCAGTCTCTGCAGGACCACAATACGAGGAAATGGGGCAGGACACATTCAGGCTAAGAGGAGTCAGAATAAGGCTGGAAGTGGATCAGGAGTTCAAAGGGAGACTGGACAAATGCTTGGGAGAGACACCCTTTGAGTATTACTAATAGCTAAACCATGTCAAACTCAGGAAATTCCCTGAGCTGAAAATAGTAAGAGCCTGAGAGTGTATTTGGAAGCAACAGATGCTGACTTGCTTTGTTCTTACTCTTCCTTGGTGTCTGCTTAAGGCAATGGTGAAGGAAAAACACCCTGTGAGATGCATTTTGACTTGAACCATTGTAGATGTTATTTAAATATTCAGGGACAGAGAAGTCCTGAGGACTGAGGGAAAGACAGATGGAACAACAGTGCAATGAGGGCTGCCTCCTTTGGGGTTCTGTGTCAGGAGTTACAGGAAATTTCATTCTTCTTTTCATTCAGCTTCAATTCAAATTTTCTATACACCAAACTGCACTTAAATTCACATCATTTTCATCATTCAGATTTCAGTCTGGTGAGTATATTCCATCTGCAGTTTGGCAAACCTGCAGGTAATTAACTCTCCCTTGTAATTATATTTCCAGTTAATGTTCCATTAAAGACAAAATGAAAAGAATTCACATCTTCTGCTCAAGTGGTGGTAGCATAAAATACAGCATTTCATAGTCTTTGAACAAACAAAGCAGTTCAATTTGCAAAGGTGAGTTGCATTTGTAATACAGAAGTAGACCTCATTAATTTAGGTCTTCAGGTGTATACTGTTTTCCTCCCAAGAACTTCACTATTTAGTGGGTGGGTAGCCCATGAGAAAAGCAAAGCCAGCCTTGGGGTAAAGCATCAGACTCCCTATGAGACTATGGGATCCTCTTCTTGCTTCCTTTCAAGGCTGTTGTGAGTGCCATGGAAACCAGGATTTCCACAGGCTGATACTGAGTTTCACTGCCCAATTAGAAATAGCCCAAGATTAATTTCTTTACCTGACAGCTCATAAGTATGGCTGCAATTTCTGAGCCTGATGGCAGGGAAGGCAGGCTGGTGAAGAGTTCAGGGTGTGTAGAAAGGTGACAACTTATGGCATCTCACCAGTTCTTACCCACTTTTTGAAGCAGTGTGGAAAAGAGTATATTTTGATTTGCCAGCATGTAAAATGCAGAAAACAATAGTTTTCTTTCATTACATAGTATGTTGAAGAGACAAAGCGCTGTTTAAGACTAGGTACTCAGAAAAAAACCCCAAACCTTAATATAAAGACATCACTGAAAAAAAAAAGAAAAAAGTAATATTATCATCCACATTGCAGTAAAGATGAAAAAAATATTCTCTGCTCTGAGGCACTGGGGATCAAGCACTCCCCCTTTATGAATTTAGCAGGGAGAGAAGAGGGAAGAGATGGAGGTGGGAGAGCATTATGTAGCTCTGTATTTTGCATTTGAACTATTGCTAAAAGATTTTTATATAGCCTTTTTGATTTGTAACACTAAGCTGAAGGTGTAAGACTGGTGATATTGTGCTAGCTAATACAGCATTGTTTTATCCCAGGCTATTCAAGAGTGCACAACATAATTTTCTGTTCTCTTTTGCTTGTACACACACAGAGCAGGGGAAAAAATATCTGGGAAAAAGGGACTGACAGCTTCAGTTACCCAGAGATATAAAAGATCTTTGGTAGCAAAACTTAATTCTAAATTCTCTTGAGACACAATCAGTACTATTCTGGAAATATTTTACGGGGAGAAAAAATCTCATTCAACAAATGATTAAATAAATACTGTGAGCAGTGAATGACTACATGAAAGTCATTGAATTAAGAACTAGAATCTTGAGACTCTGAATTCACGAAGTAAGCAAATAATTTCAGTCAAATGCAATAGAAATATATTCTTGTGTGGTTTTTTATTGATTGCATAATGCAACATATTTTGTTTCCATTAGCTGCAGAAAATTTACCTGAACTGTGGGAACTGTCAGTGGAGAGTGGCAGTATTTCCTTACCTCCTTAAAGCCTTCACAAAATTTCCTAAGAAAGCACGTACTGTTCACATACAACAGCCCTTTTTAAAGGTCATCCTATCAGCTGAATTCCTTTTACCTCTGTTTGTTATTCCCAGTCACCCCACCACAATTATTAAACTGCAGCCTGTTAAATTACAAGATCTTAACATTTCACCACGCTACATCTCAAAAAAATCATCAAATCTCATCAAACGTTGTTTTCTTTCTCCGTAGTCCCAGACATTACCACGAAATTTGTTGTGCGTCGTTCCAAATAGGGGGTGAGGAGTGGGCCAGAAGGAGAATTCTTTGTCGGAAGAGAGTTGGGATTCCAGTTTCATGGCTGAGCCGCGGTCCCGGCAGCGCATTCCGCGGGAAGCGCTCGGCGGAGCGCCGGGATGCGCCGGGATGCGCCGGGATGCTCCGGGATGCGCCGGGATGCGGAGCCCTCTAGCGGTGCCCGCCGCCTGCTTTCCCTCTTGGTCCTTTTTGTCTGGATGTCATCGGTTGTCCCAGCTCACAGACAAATTACGTGTCGGGCAGGGCTCGGTGCCTCTGGTTTCTCCAAGACCGATCGGCTTGGTACACTGTTTTATTTTTGTCGAAATGGGTCTGGCTGGAACATAGCTTTCTGCTCTGGTTTGGTTTGGTTTTAAATCTAAGTATTCTTATTCAAACTCTGAACAGGGATTAACTAATCTTGTCCCTACTATTAGGAAAATGTAAGTGTTTAAATACAGCGTTTGAACCCTTAGAGTGTGCCTACAGCAGTGTTAGCCCACAATCAAGCATGATTTTCCCCTCTTGCCATAGAGAAAATGAACCAGGAGCAACCTGGTCTAGTGGAAAGTGTCCCTCCCCATAGCAGTGGGGGTGGAACTAGATGGTGCTTTCCAGCCCAAACCATTCTAAGATTCTATAAAAAAACCCAGACTGCTGACAATGAAAGTCAAATTAATTGTGATATTTTTGGTACATAGAGAAAGTACCTTGTGAGGAAGAAACTTATTAAGCAAGTCTGGATCACAAAACTTAATTTAATCAAGAGGTTTTTGCCTCTTTTAGGTAGACAACAACTCACAAATTAGTGCAATTTTTTTTCTGTCTTTGAAACGATATAACCTTGACCCCTTCTTTATCAAAACAGTTAATCTGCAGTTTATAATACCTTATGAGTCCTGCAGGCAAATAATAATTCCCCAAAGTGCTCTCATCCTGTATATTAATAAGGCTAAATGAGGATCCTCTTTATTGCCCACGGCCTTTCTGAAGTATCTTCTAACTAGCTCTTCTCCTTTTCCACACTCCAATGGACTGTGGAAAATGAAGACAGCCTATCATGTACTGGAATCAGTGCAATGGGAAAGACTGTTAAAATTCTTAGCTACAAAATTGCGGACCCTTGTCAGTATCCTTTGCTATAGGTACACTGTGCCCTTGCAAAAATTACCTTGATGTGCAAGGTAAGTTGACTTGCCAATAGGTCATACAAGAAGGCTACCTTGGGACTCAAGTGAATAATAATCCAAAGGTAATTGTTTCTTTTCAAGTGGAATAAATCAGTCTTAATTGTCTGCCATAATAATACAGATTTTGAGACACATCAGCAGTTCTCATATGTGCATTCCCATTATTCAAATTTTTGTTTCCCATCTGTTAGGTAAGAGGACCCGTTCAGATTTCTAGTCATACAATAGGTGAAATATATTTTCATAGAATCAATTTGGGTTGGAAGGGACCTTAAAGATCATTTAGTTCCAACCCCTTGCCATGGGCTAGGACACCTTGCCTTGGACCAGGTTGCTCAAAGTCTCATTCAACCTGGCCTTCCAGGGATGGGGCACCCACAATTTCCCTGGTCAACCTGCACCATTGCCCCATTGCCTCATCACCCTCACAGAAAATAATTTCTTCCTAAAATGTAATCTAAACCTACTGACTTTCAGTTTAAAACCATTCCCCTTGTCCTATCACTACACTACCTGATAAAGAGCCCCTCCTCTTATTCAGTGTAAGCTCCTTTTGGGTACTGGAAAGCTTCCAGAAGGTTTCCTCAGAACCTTCTCTTTTTCAGGCTGAACAATCCCAGTTCTCTCAGTCTATTTTCATAGGGAAGGTGCTCCAGATCATGTTCGTGGCCCTCCTCTGTACCCACTCCAGCAGATCAATATCTATCTTATGTTGGGGTCCCCAGAGTCAGATGTAGCACTCTGGGTGGGGTTCCACCAGAGAAGAATAGAGCAAGGAACACCTAATGATGAGCATTGGTGTAAATCTGACCAATGTATTTTTCCCAGAATGTACTGCAGAGTATGGTCTTCCAGCCCAAAAGTAATTCAGATCTGTGACTCAAGATGGCCTTAGGCTCTGAATGTGCATTTACTCTGGGTGATGCTACATGGGAAACAAAATCTGTGATTATTTTCTAACCCTCTGTAGTTCCAAACTGTCCCTGCAGAAAGTCATGCAGATATAATGACTGTGAGAGCAAAATTATATAGGTAGGTTGTAATTTTGTAGGTTCTGAAGCTCATAAAGTCTTCTTTATAAACCAGGAACCATGAATACTGATATATCTCTCTCTACCACCTTCTCTCTCAATTTCCTTGAAATACTCTGCAAAGTATTTAAAACTAAAACTTCATCCAGCCAGGTTTGGGTTTCCCAGGGAATATAGTGCTGTGTGACTCTCTTGCAGAACTGAGGTATGCAGTTTATGGGGACAAATTGTCATTTTTGTTAGTGTTTGGACAGTGAAAATGTTCATCACCTTTTCATTATATGTATACATCTTTTCCTTCTGGTGGAGAGGTGCGTGCAGCAATTAAGCATTTTAGAAATAAACATATCCATGAAGTATATGCCAAAGCAATAAATATGGTTCTGGAGCTTTGGCTAGGGTTTCTGAGGGCTATAAATACTGACCCTTCAAGTTGTTTTTAAAGATTGTAGTAAAAGGTTTATGTTCTGTATCTGCTAGCATGTGTGACTTGTAATAATGTACTCCAAAGGTGCAGTGCCATATCCAGCGCTGATTGCTCCAGCAAATGAGTACTCCTCTTCACTAGAGTCATTTGTAATCATGTAACAGCTTGACTTGCAATCTGGAAAAGCATAGTTTTGTCAGATTGGTTTACACCACTACATCTCTCACCACATTTTCAGAGATCATGACAGCTGCTGGTTTCATATTTGCTTCCAGATTTTTCTGTACTTTAAACAAATGTTGTTTCCTTCTTTACTCTGAATGTTCTAGATGCTGTTGAGGTGCTCTTTCCTTAGAAAAAAAAAAAGCAACCAAACATGAAGTATTTAATTTTTTTGTAACCAGGTTTGAAAGAATTTTTTCTTTCTTTCTCTAAGAGCTTCTCCTTCTTCAGTTCTATCTCAGTGGTTACAATAATTTTCCTGGACATCTCCAAAGTTGGAGGAGGATGGGGGTTGTTGTTTGTTTGTTTATTTGTTTTGTGGTTTTGTTATTGTTGGGTTTTGTGGGGGTTTTTTTGTGGGTTTTTTTGGTTGGTTGGTTGGTTGGTTGGTTGGTTGGTTGGTTGGTTGGTTGGTTGGTTGGTTGGTTGGTTGGAGTTTTGGGGAGTTTTTTGCAAGAATTTCTGTGCTATTTTATGGACTGATTGAGTAGTTGTGACCAAATACTGCTGTCTGAAGCATGTGTGGGATAGGGATTGCCTTCAGAATTTTTGGGTTGTATCTTGCAAAGCAGCAGGAATTTCCAGAGTCAGTACATCATGAGTAATAATTTGATTCCTGGAAGGGCAAAGATAAAAGACCAGAAACTCTTCTACCTAAAGAAGAGGTGACTCAAGAAAAATAGTAAAAATCTGAATGATGGAAGAAAAATTAATGGAGAGGAATAACAGCACCAGCATGAAAATATGAGTTAAAGCAGTAAAAAGGAACCTCGTGACCCAAAGTAAATTTCAGTGTAGAAATAAACTCTGGAACTCATTTCTGATAACAGAAATGTAAATAAGTTCAAAAACATTTAGGCATTTAGTAAGGGAAAAGTATTCACATGAATTCAACTGTTGATAGGCTAGATTTTTACAATTGTTGATAGCTCAAATTTTTTAAGTCAGAGGACAAAACGGCTTGGAGCTGTGAGAAGAGCAGACACCTAAGTTGCACGGGACATCAGCATTTAGGGAACAGGTAACAAATTCAAACCCCTTTCTCAGAAACTCAGTTTGCTTCTGCAATGTTTTCAGTTTGTGCACCTTTGACAAACACTGCACTCATTTAAAGCTTCTGCTGAATTCTGACACTTCTGTTCTTACTAAAGTGATGCATCTCCAACCCTTTAGTTCTCACCTTAGCTCTCACACTTTTTTGTGTTTATTCTGTTTAATGTAACACCTCTTATTTCTGAGAAGGACTGTGCATATTTAGACTCATTTACCTTTATGGCTTTATACTTTGACTCCTGAGTTGTTCCTGAACCACAAGCAAACCTCAAGATGTAAGGGGTAATTCTTAGCCATTGCTGTAAAATTTTTAGTTCATACACCTATAGATGTTTGTTTTATTTTCCAAATGCTGACATTTGGATTTCCTCATGAGTAATGTCTTATAACAAATGACTGCAGCTCAGATTATGAGTTTTTAATTGAATTAAGGTTTTTTTCTGGCAGTAAATATTGAAAATCATGGCTGATATCCTGAATTCTTTAAATTAGTAGAACAATGACTCCGCCTAGATAGAAATTCTGGCTGTTAAGTCTGCCAAGTATTTGAAAGACAGCTGTAAGACTTCTCTGTTATATAGTTTTAAAAAAATCAACTTATCTTTGTTGGTCTCTAGTAACTTTTATCTATATTGCTATAAAAGATGCTAAAATGCTATCAGATTTCAGCATAAAGTGATGTGATGGTTCATTTTCTGTAATCTTATTTGTTTTTAAATGTTTGGGTTTTGCATATTTTAATTTGTTTACAAGGTGCCCTAGGTAACTATTTTTTCACAGCATGTGGTTTTGCTGATGAATTATAAGATTAGTACAAATTCCAGATACATTTTTCTTAATGAGGGGATCTTTCTATTTTGATATTAAAATCTGTTTTTAATTAGTTAAGGCATTGAAAAATAAATAAACTCAACATAGTCATACATCACATTGATTGCTAGTATTAATAGGGTAAATATGGAGATGACTAGAAAATAAGAGAATTCATGTTTTTAAAAGAATAAAACAAACCAAAAACCTTCTTTTTTCTTTATGTTTACAGTTTAAATTAAGGTTCCATTCTTTCCTGAAAGCTGGCCATTAACTGAAAGCTTTCTGTGTGCTAATTATGCCAAACAACTGGAACACAGGAATAATCTGCCTATGAATAATAGTTACCCCACCCTTCTCAAGACCTTTTATTTATGATAAAGAGGTCTGACTGATACCAGAGATTGGACTAGTTTAGTGGTAGCTCTGAAACAGTTATTTAGCCATTTAATTTCCCCAAGCTGAAAGTGGACTTTTCTCAATAAAGTGAGTGTTGGGGTAGTTTGGCAACAAACAGGTGGGGTATACAGGCATGTTTAAGTGCAAAAGACCAAGAAAAGGAGATGAAAGTAAGGCCTTGCCCTCCTGTTGAAAGTAAGTTAAAGACTGTAGCCTCAGTGAACCTATTCGACAACACACTGAGCACAGTCCTAGTTTGAACAGTGCCTTTTCCATTAGGTTATTTTAAGTCTCAGCTGTGAAGAATTTCTTCTGACATTTCTGTCCCCTTTGCAAAATATTTCTTAGCTGAATTTCTTTTTTATAAGTCCCTGAGTTTCCTGTGAATTACATCACTGCTTACAGCTTTGCTGGGCCTCAGAGGTTCTTTTGCAACCAAGGTGAGCACTATCCAGCATTGTGCAGCCTGTAGAGCACAAACATGTATTGAATACTGTAACGCAGCTGACCCCTCTGGATCAATCTTGAGGGAGGATTTTTTATGAAAAAGGAGAAAAGTACCATAGATTACTCTAATTGAAAAATAAGGGTCTTCCAATTGTGCAGTATTGTGACCCACTCACTGGGCAAAATCATCCTTATGTTTTATAGATTTCATTCTCATCTGGTTTTTTTGTTTTAATATACTCTTCCAAATTTTCTATTTTGATTACCAGTGACTTATTTTGTTTCTAGCTGATATATTTTTCCAAAAAGGGCAAATTTTTGTAAAATGTTGTGCTTTCGCAAATTGTGGGTTGATTCTGAAAAGTTCAGATCCTATTACTGTGTCGCTACTGTCAGATTTACCAACATGACCTTATCTCTCTGAATAGTGTGGGCTTTGTGTTTGCTTAGGAAAAAATCTGCATTTGTTTTTGAATGGAAAATCTATACTGATTATTTCCTAAAATACATACTCTGGTATAATGATTGCAATTGGTCTGTACCTACAGTGCAGCTACTGTAAAGCTTCACCAAAGATTCATTTTTTAACACTTTTAATTGACTGTTGCTTACACAGCTAAAAATATGTATTTGACTGAAAGTATTTATGGCATAAATACTTCAGAATTAAAAATAAAACAACATAATTATGGAAGGATGTATATGAAGCTTGAATTTCGAGAGATGCAAATATTACAGCCATCTAACTTACTTTTTCCAGTGTGATAAAACTATAATTAATAACATAATTTATTAATAAATAAATTGCATTCTCCCATCATGTAACTATACTATGCTGTGAATGCTACTGGGTAAATGTAATTGAAATGTCACACTTCATATGAGTTTGTGATGTAATATGTAACAGAACATATTAAATGAACAATCGATACAATAAAAATAGTTAATCAGAAAGTAATCTGAATCAACCAAAAGGGATATATAAATCTCCTTTTGCTTGTGTGACACCATATAGCCAAAAATAAAAAGGAAAAGAAAGAAGTAATCTCTTCACCTGGAGTGCCTCCTGGTCATGTAATTTTGTGATGTACATGCCTGAAGACAAGCTCTGTGGTAAATGTCATTGATGACTTTAACGAACAGAAAGATCTGTGCTTAAAACTCACAGAAATAACCCAAAGAATGTTGCTCTTGCATGTCACATCAGTGGGGAATAACAATTTAAATGGAAAGTTAATGTGCTATTCTATCTAATTTCAGAATTTCTACGTAGACACCACCAAGAAAATGTGCTCAGATCAAGCTGCAGATGTTTTGGAATTGCAAGTTAGTTGTCAAAATGATTTGGTGCATTGTGAGAATAAGGACATGACTGGGAAAGCTACATTAGTGGAAACCACCGTGACTAAAGGTCAGTTAAGCTTTATGGTTTGAAGTATTAATATAAAAAAGCTTAACCCCAGCCCTAATGAAAATCTGACATACAGGAGTATCTTGTGTGACTTCACTTGGAATCTGTGGCTTAGTCAAAAAGGGATGAAAAGGGAACCTTTCTGTTCTTCCTCCATAAATGCCATGAGGCAAATTCATCCAAGCTCTCCACAGCAGCACGGTATTAAACTCTGTTTGACACTGCAGCATGAATATTCAGTGGTTTTCAGGAACAGACGATTGGAAAACATGTGCTGTTCTTTTGCTTTAGAGGGTTGCTTACACATAATCTGTTATTAAAAAGTACCTATCCCAAAATGTTTTAAAATGAGAAAACCATTTACATTAAAGATATGGAAACATCTTCAACTCATTTTTATTTTTTGTATTTTGAAAAACAAAATAGTAGTGAGCAAATTACTTAGCCGATAATTGTTTTTAAAGTCTATTTTTTTGTATTTCTCATAATTTTGGTAGATGGCTAGTTTTTCTGTCATCTTTCAAGCTTTTCCTTTTTCAGAAATGAACCATACTGAAATTGAAAAGCGAGATGATAAGAGGAAAAAAATGCAAATTTATTATATATATTTCAACTTCATAGTTAATGTAAAAAAGTTGATTTCATTAATCTCTCAGTCACAGGTTATATTTGAAATATGAACAAATCACATTAACTACAACACTGGAATGTTTGGAAGACTAAAGCATGAATATTCATCCTCAGAGCATTTGTTAACTAATAATTGATGTCAGTGGAAGAACTTCCTATAAAGTTTCTCTTTTTTCCTTGTTATTCAGTGTGTAAGACTCTTAAAAAGGATTGTCTATTTGAAACTATGTGTATTGAAACATCTAAAAGCTACATAAGCCATTTTCCTGGAGAGGAATTACAGTGTCATGTTGAATATTCTCTAATCCTTATTGCAGTGGAAATTGATTATTTGGGGACTGATTATTGAAAGTGATGTGGTTTAACCCCAGTCAGCAAACAAGCCTCACACAGCTGCTTGCTCACTCCCCCACCAGGAGGATGGGGGGGAGAATTGGAAGGGCAAAAGCCAGAAAACTTGGAGGTTGAGATAAAGACAGGGAAAGCAAAAGCCACAGACACAAACAAAGAAAAACAAGGAATAAATTCACTGCATCTCATGGGCAGCAGGTGTTCAGCCATCTCCCTGGACAGCAGGGCCCCATCACGTGTAACAGTGATTTGGGAAGACAAACTCAATCATTCCAAATGTCCCTTCCTTCTTCCTTCTATCCCTTTGCTCATTTGGGGTCATCCATCCAGACTGTGTCCCCTCCCAAACTCCAGTGCACTCTCAACTTCCCTTGCCAGCCATGGCAGCATGAAAAGCAGAAAAGCCCTTGGCTCTGTGCAAATCCTGCTTATATAAAAGCCCTTGCACATCAAAAAAAATCTCCATATTATCAACCCCATGTTTATCCTAAATCCAAAACAGCCCTGTACTAGTCACTGTGAATACAATTAATTCTGCCCCAGCCAAAACCAGCATGATATTTTGGTATCTGGAAGCTTTGAAATAAAATTCCAGATCTGTTATTTTGTGGCTTTGAAAAATCTCTTTTCAGGCTCTGTTTTGTCACTGTTTAATGATTTGGTCCAATTTTATAGGGGTAAATGGTGAAGCTTACATGTTAGCAGCTACAAAGTACAATATCTTCAAATTAAATCCCACCAAAAAAAGGAATACCAACATAAGTTCACATGGTACTCATTTTTTGTAAAGGCTACTTCCTGTAAACCACCAAGGCTTGACTTTGAAAACCATTTTCCATGCTACAGGGATTAACTGGATCACTTGTATGGGTTAGTCTCTATGGGGTGAGGCAAGCATGGGAAGCAGGAGGAACACATCCAAAGAAAATATGACCAGGGCTTCTTTGAGGTGGAAGGCAGATATAAAACTTATGCTGAGGACTGGCTTATTCACAAAGTCAGTGCTTGAGAAGTGCTTAACTTTATTGGCCTAGATTCCTCACAGACAGGAAACTTCACACAGGCTAAAGTCTCAAAATGCCTTTATGGTGAAGAGTCTTCAAATATTTTTCTGAACTCAGCTTCTCAGTTTGTGCAAAAAGTGAAGTCATAGAGTTACTTCCTGTGCCTGTCACCAGAACTGTACAGCAGTTTCTAAACTGAGATCCCTTGGCTGAGAAAAGCGGTATGGAGCCACTGTTACTAAGGCTTCAGCTCAGTAACAGGACTAGGAGCTCATTTGGTCTTTCCATTTTCTTACTGTGAGCATATTTGTTACTGCTTGTGTTTCTTTTGTAACTGGACACCACTGAGAAGTCTCTGTCTCCATCTTCTTCCTTTCTTTCCATCAGGTACTGATACCCCGTGATAAGAGCCTCCCTGAGCTTCTCTTCACCAGGCTGAACAGTCTCAGACCTCTCAGCCTCCCCTTCTATTTCAGATGTTTCAGGCACTTGATTGCCTTCATGACCCTCTGCTGGACTTGCTCCAGAAAATCCATGTCCCTCTTGCACTGGGAGCCCAGATCTGGACCCAAAACTCCCATTGTGCTCTCACCAGCGTTTTAGGGACCCTCTGCTGGCACCGCTTTGCCTAATGCAACCCAGGAGGCATTGGACTCCTTTGCCACAAGGACATATTGCTGAAACATGGTCAGCTTGTCTTCCAGGACCCCAGTTTTTTCTTTGGTAAAGTTGCTTTCCAGTTATTCTTCCCCAGCCTGTGTTGGTGCATGGGGTTATTCTTCCCCAGGTTCAGAGTCTTCCATTTTCCTTCTCTGGACTTCATGAAAGTCCCCTCTGCTCAGTTCTCCAGCCTGTTCAGGTCCCTTTGGCTGGCTGCACAACTATCTCAGCTGCTCCTCCCATTGCAAACTTACTAAGGAAAGCCCATCCCCATTGACAGTTCTATTAATGAATCACTTTGTCTGTAGCAGACACCCACAACATCACTCATTTTGGTCTCTCCATTAAATCCTGACCCAGAAACTCTCAGAGGGCTCTACATCTGTCCCTAGGCAGAGGGCTGCCTCTGTTACCCATGGTACCAGCAAAATTTCTTCCTTCTCCTTCACACTGCTTGTTAGCTCATGCAGTTTGTGGTTCTGGGCACCAGAAAACTGACTTGAGCTTTTTGCAATGGTCCCAGGTTTGGATCTTCTACTGAACATGTTTCAGCACCATGGTGGAACGATGCAGTATCACTGACTGTCCTATCTACCCTGCTTGAAGTCTGTCTGCCTCGCCTGTCTTTATTCATTCAGAGATAGTAGCATTAGTCTTTTGTCCACCCTATTAAGCCTTATTTATATGTCATTGATAAATTTTTTTCAGACTCTTGTAAAGCATTTAATTTTTTTTGTAATTTTTCACTTTCTAGCATAACTGGTTTTCTTAGCTAATTCTTCATTTGTTCTTAATTGTGAAACAATCTAATTGAGAAGAATGTTTTTTCTAGGGCCGTTTTCAGGTTCTTGATCTATTTCCTTTGGCCCTCATTCCATCAAGATCCTAATATTTGTTGTGACATTCCATCTGGGAAAGCAGAGTTTACTTTTCTTCTGGTTGAGACCCACATATAAGTAGTAATGGTAGACTGATGACTTAACAACTCCTGCTTCTAGCAGACACATCTTTTTTTAACTTTAGCTATCCATTGGGTTTATTTTTTCCTATGTATTTCCACGAATTTATGGCTGGAGATTTATGTTTGCAGGTAGTTTTGGGTGTATGACCAAGAGAACTAGAGAAAAAAAATGGTGTTAGGACTGCTGGAGGCTTGCATGACTCTGCTTCTGCAAAGATTCAAAAACTCATTGGTCACAGGCCTCCTGCCTCATTTATCATGAAAACTGCAGTCAGTTAATTTGAAGTTCATCCTATTTTACTCTTTTGGCTTAGACTACTCACAGAACACAAGATAAACAATAGCTTTTGTTACTTAAGATTCCAAACAAACTCCTAGTACCTCTCTTAGTAAGCACACAGAAAATCAGGAAGTAGCCTCATAATGATACTTCTTCTGCAAGACTAGGAAATTGCTTCTTGTTTAGTTACCTTGGAGTAGATCCTTTTACCAACTCCATCCAAATTGGAGTATAGAATGAGTTTGAGCTAGGCAGATGTAACCCAGTCCAAAGAACAGCGATGGATTGTGAAATAACCAAATCAAAGCTAAAGTTTTTTCTAAAAGCTGCATGTTAGTATAGTCCAAAATTATTTGGCTTGATTAAAAGATAACTGCAGAATTATACAGGAGAGTGGATTAGATTAAGGAACAGTTCTTCCTGGCCAGCCAAGGAATCCCCATGAGTCCACTGCTGCGTGCAGCAAGCTTGCCAGTTCCAGAGAGTGTACTCTGCTCTGCTAATTCAAAAGATAATGGATTAGAAAATATGTCAAGACTAATAACACAGACACACTCCTGTGGGTTTTGAGTGGGAGGAAATGCACCATTCACTGACTAATCTTTAAACTACTGATGAATGTTAAGCCACCCTCCAAAGCATCAACCTGTTTCAAATTCCTAATAAGGATGTTGAATCTGTACTCTCAAAAACTCCCCTAGTTGCAGAGACAATTGCTATTTCTCACCAAAGGCCAGATAGTTCCAGAAAGAAAAACATGGTTTTAACTCTGTTTTAAAGCCTCTATTGTCTTTCTTTACAGAGTTCATGTTAATAAAGATAGGATTTGATATCCTTGTTTCTAAGATGTGGAACCTTCTTCCTCTGCTGCAATTAAACCTGAATAGGCCGCTAAAGATATTATCTTATTTTCTTATATTTGACTGAGTTTGAATTAATTAAAAATGGTAGCAATATCTGCAGGATAATAGCTCTCATCATGAATCTGCTGTGTCAGGTTTTCTTTATCCTTGAAATTTGTTATAAGTGGAGTTTCTATAATATTATGTAATTTTCTTGTTCATGGTGTAGTTTTCTGCAATAGTTACAGTTTGCAACAAAATAGTGTTTATGCTGATTTTGTTCATTGATGTCAGGATATTTTAGGGAAGGTATTTATATATTCTGTCTTTAGGCACTTGATATAGGAGGCTAGTGGGCTGGAGAAAGAAAGAGAGGATTAGGCCTTTTTATCTGTGCTTTAGGATGTACATGTGTCTACAAATTGTCAAAGATTTAAGGAATTTCTGCCCCAGTATGTTGCTGTCCCATTAAGCTAAGACAATACATTTGACTATGACACTATGCTCTAAAACAAATATTAAAATGAATTAAACATAAGAACCCCCAAAAAATAAAGCAAAATGTAGAATTCTGAATTATTTTGAAAAAAAATAAAAGCTACTCTTTTTTTTGATGACTTCTCAGGGATTTTTTATTAGAGTTCTGAACTAGATGCATGGGAATAAGCAATATGAATTAGGAATCCTTTTCTGTATGTGTGTGTAAAAACTCCCTCCAGCTTCCTCACTCAGCTTGGTCTTTGATTAGGGAAAAACTGGTATTAGATTCTTTGGCTCCTGAGGTCTTGTAATTTTCTTAAAAAAAAAAAAAGAAAACAAAATTAATTCTTTTTATCTGTAAACACAAAATTAATCCTTGGCTGTCACACCTTCTGAGGTAAGTTTTTAAAAAGGCAAAAAAATTAGTTAAAATATAGAGATCATACTATTTTATAGGTTATTAGTACACTTTAGCAAATGATATTGAAATGTTTTCAATCAGCTTTGCCCTCAACCACACTAACTTGTTTTACAGCAGGGGGAAGAAAGCATAGGCTCTGATTTCACTGGTTTATTAGATATGACTGACTTTTATTGCAGTAATATTCAGAGATTTCAGGCAGGAGCTTAGGTGGTTGCAAGGAGGAGGTACGACAGTGCTATACATAGTTAAACCAAAGGGTGCTTCATGTCAGTGCCCTTCCCACTCTGGCAGTGCTGCCTGGCTCTGCTCCCCCAGTCCTGTGCAGATCAGCACTTGAACATCTTTGATGCTTCCCTGAGCCCCACCCTGCATCCTCTTGCAGGAACTTATGATGAGGCAAGAAATATGAGATTATTTAAAACTTCTGACAACCATTTCTGTTCTGCAAGAGTTGTTACACTGGGGATTTATTTTATATGAGGCAGTAGTGAAACAGTGAAAACTAGGTCTCAAAAAGTTCAGTAAAACCAGCAAGACAGACTAGAAAAACAACTGACAAAGAAAAAAATTTAAAAGTAAAAGGACAGTGAAAGAAGTCAACAGTTGCCTCTTTCAGGAAATTTAAGGGGTTTTTTTTCAAAGAGAGTAAGACTAATCTTTTCCAAACATTAGTTTAGGAAATTCCAGAGGGAGATAAATATTACCCATACATTAAATGCAACCCTACAGTTTATGTGAAATATTTTGATTGTAGCACTTAGTTTTTAAAGATAGGCTACCTCATCACATGAAGTAATGGTTGGTGGATATCAGCTCAAGGAACAGTCCATTAGTTTTATGGGCTCTGATTCTTCTATCACTGATGGGCTTTCAGCAGTACTCCCTAAGGAATTAGTTCTCATTAGCACTGAGGAGCGTAAGAGCCAGGTTCCCATCAAATAAAATGCTGCTGTTCATAAAAATGTTTGGTTTATGCATATACCTTCCATTCTGTGCATTTTCACTTAAGTGATGTGCACAAACGTGGTTCTACCATGTTGAGTTCATAATATTATTTTATGCAGAATATTTCACAGCTACTTTTTTTCAAGTTAGGCATAAACAAACAATAAATGCTGGGTGATTGAGTGTTAATTTACGCAGTGTCAAAATTGAACTGAAATATTTACTCTAACTACAAAACTGTGTTGTCACACAGCTAGAGACATTTAGGTTTGCTGAGTTGTACATGTACATGAGTTGGGGCCTCTAGCATTTGTTTCATTCAAGCAAGGGTCTTGATGAGTTGAGTCACTTCTGTTGCCTACCTTTTGAAGAAGGGCAAAAGAGAGATTTATGACAACCATATCTGACCTTGAAATTTGTGAGAAACAGCAAGTATATTCTGAGAAAAAGCCAATACATCCTACTCACTTGAGGATACAAGTGAAATTAATGGAAATTTTTAGTCTGCAGAGCACTAGCCTTACACTATAAAGGCAAATATAATTATACAAATTGTTCCAGGAAGAGCAGAATTAATGAAATTTGGTTTAATAAGTATTCAGGACTGTTGTCCCCTACTGCTCATCTCTGTCTTTCCTGATAATAACCAAAACTCTCCTTGTAGTGTTCCTATTAAAAAAAAAAAAGAGCAGGTCTGGAGCTATGTGTGTGTTGAGTGGCCAACCAATATGCACATGCTGATTTATCCTGCTGTCTGCTGCCAAATGGAGTGGATAACAGCTGTGTTCTGCATGCTTCTCTTTCAATAGAGGAACTAATTTGACTCTACCTTTTGTAACCACTGTGAGATTTCTGTTCCATTTTCAAGAAATCTGACTGAAATTGGCAGAAATAAACTTGTAAAACTATTGAAGAGATTGATGGAGGGACAGCATGATGGCATAAGCCTTGTTTTCTTGGAAGACTGAGATGGCCTATCTGATTCAGTAATCCAGTGTTGAGGCTAATAGATTTTTTTTCAAAAAGGAAGAAACTTGCATTGATTTCAATGTTCAGAATCCCCCTGGGATTGTTCAGCTTGTCTCATTCATTGCTTAATGCTTTATTGAAGTGTAAATATACACATTTCAAAAGGAACTCTGAACAGGTTTGGAACTGGGGACAGCTGTGATTTAGTCTGGCCTGATGACACCAACGTTCTTTCTCCTTGAGCTGTCTTGCTTAGAAGTGTATCAATTTGTTTACATGTGTTTGGGAAAGAAGAAAGCCTGGTTATGCCATCCATGAGCAATCTGTACCTTATATCCGTATTAGCAAGTCTAAATGCACAAACAATATTTCCCTCGCTGAATCACAGGGATTAGCTTATTCTTTCAGTGCCTGTTTTATTCATTAGTTTGCTTTTACTGATATCAAGCACAGCCAAATTGCAAATGAACTACAAACCAGGAAATGTTTATTAACAAGATAGTGGCCACATGTGTGAGTAAGATCTTCCATGCATTTCTAATCATATGCATAGAATTTTGTTTTATTTTGTTTTGTTTTTTTTCCTTTTGATGCCTGAATCTGGAAATACTTTGCTAATTCAGCAGTGGGGGACTCATGGCTATATAGGTCTGTGATAAACTCTGCACTGGTGTAGCCAGACAGACACTTGATTAACCTCATACTTATTTCCAGCCTTGGAAATCTTATAAAGGAAAGGATCACACCTTCAGAAAGAAACTACTATTATCCAGTTTTCAGGGAGAGACACCTCAGTCATGGAGAGTCTCAGGAGGAACACAACTGGGATTTGGAGACTGCTAAGAAATCATAGAGTTATTCTCTTATTGAAGGGACACACAGTGGTTGAAAATGTAAGACTGGGAGGATTCTTATTTGAGAAGTTTGGTCTCATAAAGAAGAACTTGTTTGACAAACATGGCTTGCCAGGAGATCAGATAGTACACTGTGGTAGGTAGTTTCAGGTTTTGTCCTTCCTAGAAAATTAATCAATAAGAAACAGCTGCACCCACAACAGTGTTTCATACTGGTTTGCAACTTCAGGTTGTTCTGGTTTGAAAAGCAAAACGAGTAAGACACTCCAAGTCAGAAAACTGAAATAGGAATTCTTGAGTGAAGACTGTCTTGTAAAGTACTCAATTCATTTTCATTCTTGTTCTGTCACAGATACTGTTCAGGAATTTGAGCAAGTTATTTAGGATCTCTGTAAAATATAAAAGTGATGAGAACATTGTTTTATTTGCTTTTATGATTGTCTTTTTGAATTGTACCATATTTCTTCTCCAGGCCAAGGGCAGAGTCTACCATTTCCTTATTTTTTGTTAATTTTTCAGGCCTAGCAAGAAACTATGAATCAAAAGAGGAAGAGGAAGAGGAAGAAGAGCATGACTACAGCTATATTGATGACAACATAATTGAAAACATAAGAAAAGTATTTCATGACACCAGAATTAGAA
Source organism: Thryothorus ludovicianus (assembly GCA_013397245.1). Classification (NCBI taxonomy): domain Eukaryota; kingdom Metazoa; phylum Chordata; class Aves; order Passeriformes; family Certhiidae; genus Thryothorus; species Thryothorus ludovicianus. The sequence continues at coordinate 757,701 of VZTB01006085.1, read as the reverse complement.
ATGAGTGTTCCTCTCCAAAAGAAGAAGGTCAGTATAGGCCGGGATCACTTGTGGATGCAAACAAGTGCAGGTGGAGTGATTTTTCAGACTGGCTGGTAACCTTCACTTCCCAAAACAAGAGATGTTTTCCCCTGGGAACTTCCACTGTTGCTGCAAATGTCCTGTTAGTAAGGCAGACAAGGGTCCTCTGAGCTGCCACCTGTGACCTCTTAACCACGTCACCTCTGTTAATGGAGGACCTGTCATTGTTCTGGGGATAGAAGCACACTGATCTTTTTCTAGTTTGTGCCAATTTGCTCTGAAATTATAGAACTGAATGCAGCCCTTTTCCTCTTTCTGGAAGCTGATGCCTTGTTGTGCATGACTGTCTTGATGCTTTAAGAGCTTTTGAGTATTATCTGTGTTTTCATTAAATCTGCAAGGTTCTGCTCTAGCAGTCTGCAGTGACTTTAAGTGCCAGTGAAGAGGGCCTTTGTTTCTAAAAGTCTCTAGGTGTCATTTCCAGCTAAACACAGATGAAAATGTTTCTAGGTATGTGTGAAACTGTGGTCCCAGTTCTTTTCTTTCATAGTTGAACTTTCTATGAATTTCACTTAGTTTGGCTGAATTGCTTCTTCTGTGACAAGAAACCCTTGAAAACACAGGAAAGAGATTTCAGAGATTTAAAAAAATATTTTATTATGAAATGTTTCATTTCAAAATGTACTTTGTATTTATTTTTAAATGATGTGCAATATTCATACTGTGTTTGAGTTAAGCAGCATAATGAATATGAAATAAGGTGGGTTTTTGTCTATAATGCTCAAAACCCTCAGAAACGTAACAACTAAGGCAGTGTGTGGCCATGTCACCCCCAGCTCATAGACACAGAGGCTCCAAAGTTACAGAAAAGACTGAAAATGAAACCAAGTAGGATGTTTCACATAACACATTACTTCCTCAGTCCACATGCTATTGAGGTTTCTATCATGTAAAGAAGTTGAGAAAGAGAGAATTAAGCTCTCTTCTGACTAAAATATCCCTATCGACCATAGGAATTAAGGGGAAAGCTTCTTGTTGTTTCAAGAAGCAACACCAGACTAGAGGATCAGCACCGTTCATACCACTTACTGTTGTGGCATCAGTTCCTCTAAGTCTTTATCCATCTGCCCTGTTAATGGAAGCAAGGTTTCAATTTATTAGTTCTCCTCTTTGAGGTTACTAACCAAACATGAAATAAAACGGTCTTTGCTGCCCTGAGGGAGATCACTCTCTAGAGATAATCTTTGGTTTATAAAGCAATCCCATAAAATTTTGTCCTTAATGGCTGACAGATATATCCACTCTCTGAAATCATTAGCTAGCCAAGGAGCATGTGGCTCCTCCAGCCTGCTGGTCTTCTCCAGCCATCAGAAATCTGAACTATGGCTTTTTTTCTATTACATGAAGTTTCTATCAAGGTTCCACACTCGCACTTGTGAGCATTTTGGAAAATAGGGATTTGACGTGGGCATATGCAATTAACCTTTAATACAGACAAAATCTTCTTAAAAATATAGCCAGATAAAATAACCAAATTAGCTGATTTAGGCTAATATGCAGGATAATAATGCCACAAAATATGTTGTCTCTTTTACCTGTGTCAAATACCTAATATCTGATCATGATAATTCTTGAAGAATTCATCAGTTAATTTCCCACTTACAGTGACTCTTTTCCTCAGGACATTTATGCCATCTATTAATATCTACTTTAAATTATTTGAGATAAATAATTTATCAAAGTTAAGTCTATTGATCTAAATTAATTTTAAATAGAATCATTAGGAAGAAAAACAGTTTTAATGAAATACAGAAATAAGCCTCAGCAGTCAGGTCTACCTTAAAAAAATCCAGTATATATTAATTGCAGTATTTCACCAGCGTCCCTCTCAAAATATTTTCATGATCAGGGCTGAAGCATGCCAGGGTGATACTGGTAAAAACTAGTCCTCACCCTAAGCAGGAGGGAGCAAGAAAGAACAGAGTGTTTCCTTAGGTCATTACTATGTTAATTTTGATAGAATAAATGCGCCCAGAGGGTCAGTGATGTTAACATGACCTCGTCACTCCAGAACAATAAGCAATTAAGCAAGAGACTTCACTACAGATGCCTGAGCTTGCCATAGCAACAACCATCATTAACATATTTTAACCTTTCATTAAAGATTCAAGAGAAAGTAAGAAAAAAATCCACACCACCCTGGAAGCATTTAAAATGTGTGGCTTTCTTTTCAGCATAACAAGTATCTCTCCTTTTACTGCCAAGAGTTGTTTCTTCTTTTTTAATGAGGAAAGGCCTCAGCTTGACAGTCTTTTGGATGGTATTACAAATATCAACAGTGGCTTTTCTCAGTGTGAGAAAATGGGAAGATAGAAGGTCCATTGCAACCACTGAATTGGAATAACTCTGGTGTTGTTGTAATGTATCCTCCTATGTCCCTGACACCAAAAATGAGATGGAGGCATGCAGGAACAGGAAGAGCAACAACCACAAACAATTCAGCAGCAAAACAGGAAAAGGCAGAGTGTCTCCAGTGCTGGTAGCTGCATGTAACTCGTGGCTGAAAAAGGACAGAAACAACATGGTCCGGCCACCTAAAGAGCTGAAAATGAGTATTGCTGTCAGGGTGTTTCAGAAAGTTGCTTTCTGGACTTGAATTGCACACAAGTCCCAGGAAAGGAAAAGTCTCAGCTGACTAAGCTTTTGTGCTTATTAAATAGGACACAAGAAAAGGAAAAGTAGGAAAGAGAAATGCAGTAAGGAATAAAAAAGCTGCACAGATGTATTTTCCTGTTCTCATGAACTCAACAGTTGAGGCGTTTTTGTTTGGACTTAACAGTTTTCTTTATTTTCAATTTGTACCAATTTTTTAAAACTAATTGTATGAAACAGATTAAGGTGCATTTTTTTTTCTTTATTTTTTACCTTGGTTGTGCTGAGATGCAGGTTGCCTCATGTTTGAAACCTAGAGATAGTGCTACAAATGAAAATCACCCTTTCTGACCCCAGTGCATTTTCATTGATCCTTTTGTACTGTTTTTCTAGGACATTTCTCTGGAGCTGTCATGTTACTGACCCTCTGAGTGAGCTTTCTTTCATAGAAAAGCCTCTGGGTGAAAGGTTGAGGCAGATTATCTAGCCTTGGGTATATTGGAATGAGGAACTCAAATTCATGCTGTATGTGTGTTCTTGGCAGTTTTGAAAGTCCCCTTCCTAAGAAACTAACAATGCAGATTTGGGGGCATCATCTACCTTGCTAATTTTCATGGTTAGATAATTTTTCAGCTGCCTGCTGTTTTCACTTTTCTCTAATATGAGAAATGAAGTTTTTTTCCAGGTTGTAATCAACGGTGATTACAGAGAGAAGAGTCAAGTGGGGGCAAATAAATAGTGTGCTGCTCTAAGAGCTGCAAATCTTAGCTTTGACTCAGGCAAGACTTCAAAGAACTTATCTCAAAACAGCTCGGAGACCCTTAGGGCAGGGAAGACTACCATGATTATCTAGATGTTCTAGATGTTCTTCCTAGTCCAACAAGCCCTACCATTCCCCCACGGCACAAATTTGAACATGTCTTTATTGTTGGCAGAGCTGAGAATGAAGCCCACTGCGTTCTGGCACATTGGCTTATTGCCATTAAACATTAATAAAATGACTAATTAACTTCCCTCCAGGCCTGTAGCTCTGTTGCATCAGTCACAGGGCACATCCTTTGGAAAGCATCTCCCCAAGAGGAAGGGATCTCTTCCACTATGTCTGCCAGACCAGAGTACGACACAAGATTGTAATCACACTGGAGATACACTAGGAAAAGTTTTTTGATGGAATTACAGTTTATACTGACTAAATGAGCTCTTTTGCTTGGTCTAGGTAAAATATTTCCCCAAACTGCATAAGCTATACCAGTAAAAGAAAAATTTACTGGTAAGAGTTTCACATACTTAAGCAAAGTTGCTGGCATAGCTGTGTTGAAGTCATATATTAGCTTTATTTTTGTTGTAGTTTTTGGATTGCTGTGTAATTGTACTGACAAACCATTTTATGGCACAGACAAGCCTTAACTCGCAGCCATTAATTTAACCCAAGAGCTCATTCACCTGTACTCCCTGTGCAATTTTTAAATACAAATATAAAATTTCCTATTTCACCCTGTCATTTTGTTTGTTTTCAGAGACATCTGAAGGAAAATAATTCTGAAATTAACTGCAAACAAGAAGGAAGCTGTGTCTTTCGCACATCAGAATTGACCACAACTGTAAGAAAAAGCTGCTCACAAAAGTGTCCTTCTTGACTCATGAAGAGCATACAAGACTGTAATTTAGCTATAATAATCCCCTGTGAAACTAAACTGCTTACTTGTCCTAAATAAAAAGTCAAACCAGCTAATGTCTCATGACCCTTTGAAGGGACAAAGCTCTTCTGTACATATTTATTAGTGAATCCAGAGAACAATGCCAAGTCCAATCCCTCATTCTTATTGCACCTGAAATTCCGGTTATTTCCTGAACCTCTGTAGGGCATATGCAAAAGGGACATCCCTTACTGAAACAGCTGCATGGTTGCTTCCTCTGGGTTTTGTTTTTTGAGAGGTTTTTTTGAGAAGGAAAGGGTAATAAAGGATTGTCTAAGGTGGACATTAAAGGTGGACATTAATTTCTTTAACCTGACTTACATGCTTCAGCTTAAGGCTCAAAAATCTGGAAATTACTAGATTCTGCCACTTTTTCACATGATGAACAAAGCACAAGCAATACCATTGCACAACATGTAATTTGCCCTGGAAAGCAAAGCCACTCCTCTCACCAGACCCAGGAGTGCCTAAATTGTGTACCATTGCCATCTCCATAACCTCTTGTACTGCTAATATCTGGAATCACACTAAAGCTATTCTATTCAATAATTTCCTGGAAATGCAGCCACAAACAGCAGACAAAAGCTGGATCTGAAGGATTGGTGTCCATGCCATCCCTATCCACTTAGGATAGGTGCATAACCCTCTGGCAGTGATTTGACTTTCAGGGAAAACTATCAAGAACAGATGTGTAAACACACAGTTATTGTGCCAGGGGTTTCCAGAGTCATCAGCAGCTTGATCAGAGTGGCATATCCAGAAATCAGCAGGGTGGAGATAGGGAATGTGTTTAGAAAGTTTATTTTTAGTTCTATTGAGGAGTTCAAAAGCAAAAACCCCAAAAATTCCTTAGTATACTTTAAAGCAAAAGTCTTTTCAAGCAGACAATAAAGTGTCTTCAGACTTGTCTATTAAAATTCTACTGAAAGATTAATTTTCACTAATGCAAATTAATTTAGGATTTCTTAATATTGTCTCACATTAATTTATTCAAGTTAAATGTTCATCTTCGTTAAAATCAGTTACAATTTAAGTATTAAGAATATCACTCAGAGTACTTTGATTCCATGCATATGTAGCATACAATGTTTTGCATATCACTGGTTAATACAGCTTGCAGGTGTATACAAAAGCAACTGCCACATCACTTGTGGGTATTATAAATAAATATTAAGCATTTAAAATAAAATCTGTATGTCTCTTTTGGCAGCTCAGAACAGCCCATTTGTTTTGGCAGACTGGTATTTGAATAAAACCTTTTTTTTTATTTTACTGATTTTTTATTACTTTTTTTTTACTACTGAGTGTGTTGTTGTCATCTGCTGGTGAGTGTGTTGTTGTCATCTGCTGGATTTCTGAGAGGTATGATATGTTGCTACCATGATTTCTTTCAGTAAAGTAGGAAAAAGGTTTCTAGGAAAAAGGAGAGGAAAACCAACAGCCTTCTGGGTTACAGTAGCAGGATGTGCCAGCAGGTAGAGGGAGGTGACTCTTCTCTCTGCTCAGCACTGGTGAGGCCACATCTGGACTATTGTGTCAGTTCTGAGCTCCCTGGTACAAGAGAGATGCAGATGTACTGCAGTGAGTCCTACAGAAGCCCATGAGAATGGTTGAGGACATGGAGAGTCTGACATCTAAGGAGAGGCTGAGATAGCCTAGAAAAAACAAGGTTTTTAGTGCCATAAATGTTAAGATGGTGCGAACAAAGTAGGATGCAGTAACTTTCCTAACAAACCTAAGTTTCTTTGGGTATTCTATATCAGCATTTTGTATCTAGTGAAAAAACCCAAAGGCTTTTCAGCCCCTTCTGGAAATTCTTCCCTTTAACATGCGTCCAAAGAAGCAATTTCTCTTTTTTGCATAGACCCCCTCATGTAAGGAGCCTCCTTCTGTCACCCTTGTCATGTGATGCAATTCTGATTTGTATATTCAGCCTCAGTGAGTTGAATGAGTTTCATTTTTCTGAGTAAAGGTGGCAGTTTTATGAACTCTGTAAATATATTAGTAGCAGAGATGTCTCCCACATCTTTTCCTCCAGCACATGAGCCAACATCATGTCCTGTGACAGAAATGGGAACTATCCTGGCTGCTCAGTTTACATGACACAGCAGGACAATGCCATTTGCATTCAGTTCTGGATGGAAGAGAGAACATGGTGCTGTCTTGTGCTGTGAAGAAAGGATGTCCGGTCTTACAGGGAAAAGCAGAGGGGCGGAAGGAGACATGAAGTAAGATCCTAATAAAAGGTTTGTGTTTGTTATTAAAGACTTAGTAAGTATTGTGATTCCCTTATGGCATACAGATGACCACAGTGATTTCATACTGTTTGCTAATACATGTTTGACAAAGTATAATGTCATTGCAATCCTTGAGGGATATGGCTATCACTCCCAGACATTATTGCTCAAGAAGACTGCATTCAGGAAGGGAAAGCCATTTTTAGCTGAGCACAGACCACAATTGCTATGCCTGAAGAGAATACAAGTGCATTTAAATAATAAGATATTTGCTTTGCAAAAGATTGGTATAAGCTTTTGCACAGACTTGTTAGCTTAAAGGCTTATTTCTTTTAATGCTAAGAAGTACTTCCAGTGTGTTCTCACTGAAGGCCTGATCAGAAGCAGCTGCTTCCACAGCACTCCATGTGTGCATAAGCCCTTAGTGAGACAGAATTTTCTGCTGGATGATCAATATGCACATATTTTTATATATCCAGCCTTTGTGCCTGGGAAGATAAGAAGAATCTTCTCCCTGCATTCTTCTTTAAACGCCAAAACTCTTTTGTTTGAATGACACATGCCACAGGAACACTCATCTACCACAATGCTCCCAATAAGATACCACTGCTTATTCTTGCTATCTCTTCACTTAGCACATATGATATCTTTCCTACCCCTTCTAAGACTGTTCAGATGTTTTCCTTGCATTTTTAAACTTTGATGCACCTTTACCATGTAAACTTTCAACTTCCTGACAACAGTTAAAACTGGTAGTCTCTGAAGAGAATGTTCTCTTGCTTCTCCTTCATCTGTTAGTGGCAGGTTTTGTTGTTTAATTTTCCTCCCTTGTTTTCTTAATGTATCTGTGTGCTGGGAGTGTTCCTGTGCTTTGCAATAATAGATCTCTTTGATAAACTTACTCTGTATCATTTCTTGTGTTTTTGCATTTTCTAAGATAGTTTTTCAGAATTCTTTTTCTGGGCCTGATAAACCGTGTGCACCTGATGCTAGCTGCTGGCAGGCTGAGTAGGAAGAGAGATTACCCTGCCTTGCCTTGCTTTTTTGCTGCTCTTGTCCCAGTCCACTGCTGCCAGCTCTGTCCAGAGTAGGAGTACTAGGTTGGATAGGTCAGTCTGACCATTTTAATTTTCTCATGTAACTTTAAATTCCTCATATTTGTTAACATTTAAGCATATGTGGAAACAGTTGCATGGTATTTCAAGGGTCTGATTCCATCAGGATCTAAGAAATGCCTTCACATCCGTGTGCCTTATCTCCATGTACTCTTGTGACATTGTCCCTGAGGCTCTGGATGCAGCAGTGCTGGCAGCCAGAGGCCCAGACCAGCCTCAGAAAGCAAGTAACTCTTCTCAGGGCAGCTTCAGACATTATGATCTTCCTTTCTTGCAAATACACCACTCTTTTGTAATTCTTCTGGTCCTCTTGGTGCAGAGGAAGGACCTGAGCAGAGCTCAGGATTGCCCCACATGGTGCACTGCGGCTACTTTGTTAGCAAAAAGACTCTCCTTTTTCTCTCTTATTTCAGGTGCCTGCTCTCTTAGGTTCAGTGATCACATCTGTTAGTATTTTGGGACAATGTCACACAAAAGGAGAGGTAGAAAGAGCGTTTCTTTCTGAAATTACTTTACTAGCCCAGAAGGCTGGTTTATACTGCCACTGTCTGTTCACTTTACCTGCTGCAGCCCTTTCTTACAAACACAAACAGTTCATGCAAATTTTCACACAGCTACAAACAGTTTGCAGAAGGCAGTGGGAGACATTAAGAATTTTATTGTATTGCTCTTTCTGTCCTGGAGAGTTTGATTAGGCGTGAATTAGTTAAAAACCATTTTTAAATAATCGTGTTTTTTCTAGCCATGTTTTAAGTAAGTATGAATGTCTTCTAACAAATCTTTACATGATTGTGCTTCTATTCTTCATCTTCTGAACCCCATTTTGAGCCACTGCCAATGCTTCCCAGCTGAACAGCCCTTTCCAGCTGATGCAGTCAGGCAGGTCTGCAGCCCCAGGCTCCCCTCCCCTCCTAGGGATTCTTGACAGCCCCTGCCTGAGGCAGTTTGTGCCATGCACATTGCTCTTAAAACACTTCATGGCCATTGTGCCTCATTGTAAAAAAGATAATTAAGTCCAAAACGAGCTTAGACTCAGACCTACAAGTATATTCATATTTTTAAATTATATTAAAACCGGAGACGGAATGTGCTCCTCCTGGGGTCACTGAGGTTAGGGTGACAGAAATGTTATAACAGGTCTCCATCACCTTGATTCTCACTGCCTCCACAGCCTTCAACACCCTGCTGAGAGGGGCAGGCAAAATGCCTTGGTCAGAGGAAGTAACTGAACAGTTTGGGTTTGGGAAATGCATTTTAATGTTGTGCACAACAGTTAGAATACTTATATTAAGTTAGTTTTGTTTTCTATGTGTCAGAGTCCAAATCTATATCTTCTGCTTCCCAGCAAAACCTCCTATCTCACACATTAGAGGTTGCCTTGGGCAAGAATATTTTTGTTCTTCCCTCCACACCTGCCAGGTGTGGTTTCTCCCACCAGAAAAAAAATACACTTTATTATTCCTTAAAAAGCATAGACTGGAAAGGAACACCCAATTCTCCACAGATAAGGGATCATAGGGAAGGAAAAATCTAGAAGTCCAGTTCCTACTTGAAAGAAAAAAGAGATTTTTGGCATCTTTACTAATGACTTCCTTGGGTGTTTGCCCTGTAAGCTCCATGTCTTAATGTCTAAGAAAGCTAAAGAAGTGCCTGCTGACATCTGTCTGCCGTTCTGTGAAGACACGGGTACCTTTCCTAGAGAAGGACAAGGTTGCCATTCCCCTTATGGAAGAACAGGTGGAGAGGTCAACCCTTAGGTATTTCTGTGATGTGAGTTTAGGACAGTATTTGATAAGGCACAGCAGCTGTACGCCCAGTTGCAAATATGTGGACAAAGACAAGAACCTCACTTCTGACCATTCCTCAGAAATGTGATTGCTCCTGGAGCAAAGGCACTGAAAACTGCACAGCTCTCAGAAATAAGGAGCTAAAATGAGCTGTGGAGAGGAGGCTGCACAGTATTCAGCACTATTTTTAAGGATGGACAGGCTCTTTTCTAGTGTCTTTTTATTCTCCCAAATTCTTCCTTTATCATGTACCATGTTTCATTTCTCAACTTCCCTTCTTCACTCCCAAAAGTTGTTTGTTCCAATCCCCTTAGGCTTGCTATTTGCAAGTGTGTACAGAAGTTTAACCCCCTCTTTCCAAAGCCAGCTGTGGCTTTCCTTTTTTTGAACACCAAGTCTGTCAAATAGGAACTAGCGTTATTTAATGCCAGGCATTTCTCAGTAGAGAGATCACAAGTGTAAAAGGCATGAGAAAGAGCAGCAAACCCCAGACTAATGCTGAACAGGAAAAACCCCTATGCTTTGTGAGCCCTTCTCACTGGGCAAACTCCTGCTTAGGTAGTCAGCTTTTGCTAGCTCTTATTAGCAGGCAGGTTTCCTCACTTCTCATTCCTCTCCAGAGATATCCTACCACACCTCTACAGCTTTCTCTTGATGCTTTTCTCTCTGTTTAGTTTCTGATACTCAGAAGTTTTCCTGCAAGTATGCATCTATTCTAATTCCAGATAACTGGCTCTACCTTACTTGCAAGAATCCCTCATCCCATATCTTGTCTAAACTTTTTTACATTCCTCAGCTTCCAAAGAGCAATCACTGGACAATTTCTAAAGTCTCTGTCTGACTGGTTGTCTTGTTAAATTAGGACAAATGCTTGATGCTGCATTAAGGAAAGTGACTCTTTTCCAAATTCTGAATAATTTCCTAATGTTTCATAAATTCAGGTAAGAAGTTATTTGCTTTTTAAAAATGTGTTTTATAAATACTCCCTTAAGTGTAGCAGTTTGCAGTTTATAAGTTTGTATTAATGGCTCTTTTTGTTTTCTCAAAGCGCGCCTTAAGTTCAATCTAAGTTAACTACAGAAAAGGTTAAAAAAAAATTTCAAACTTTTCTGGAGCACAACTAACTTAATATTTTAGCAGCTGGCAGCTGTGGTGATTACTTTTGGATTATATCGAAAGTCTGCTGGAATCTAATTACTCTGATCTATGAACCAGGTAATTAAGGTAAAAACTCCCACATTTTCTTATACCTCATTAATGTATTTCCTTTGAAAATTGTTAGCTAATGATGGTACATTAAGAGTTTATCCATTAAATGACAATGAATAATTAACACCTTTGTCCTGGACATTAAAGGACAGAATGGTGTTTAACTGCTCAATGTGATGATAATTATTTCCTAATTTACAGTGCAAATATCATGCAAGTTTGGGAAGAAAGGAAAAATCAAACCAGGAAAATGGAATGGGAAGTTGTAATTTTCTTTTCATAGAATTGCAGAAAGATTTGGATTGGAAAGTACCTTAAGGGTCATCTAGTTCCAAGCCCACTGCTGTTGGCAAAGACATAATTCATTCATTTCCTTCTTTCCCAAGAAACTTCATGCCCTGTCTATATGCAGCATCCCTGACCCACCTCCCCACAACCTCTCTTTTCAAGTTATAACTGATTCCAAATGTGTGTTATCAACCCAAAGACTGGGATCAACCCTTGGATCTGAGTGTTCCAGGCACTGGAAGTACAAACATTGCAAATACATTTCTTCATCAGTAATCAACTCTAACATATGACACACTGCAACAAGTGGATTAGACATAGGAGAATGGAAAAGCAATCTGTGGTTATACAGGGTACATAATCACATAAATTGATATATAGATCAAAGTTTTCTTGAAGTGAAATGAATCAAATAAAAGAAATCTCTGTCATCATGCAAAAGCTGGTACAGAGTAAGTTAATTTGCTTCAGGACTGCTCTGGGCTGGCTCTGCTCCACCACATGAGGCATTTACTTGTTGCAAAGGAGCATAGCAAGAGTATCTGTACTCAAGCATTTAATCTGAAAAGCCTGAAAGCTTCCAGTTTGGTTGCAGCTGCTCTGTGAAATAACAGTCTTGGTGGGAAATGGTGAAGGTATTGCTTTTGGATCAGAACTTAAAAAAAAAAGTTTCTCATGATCATATTTTAAACCATCAAGGACCTGAGTAATTACATATCTAGTGGAATCCCTGCCTAAAGGGGGGGAAAAAACCCTAGTCTAAAATGGAATATATTTTATCTGTTTTTAATTTTGTCTCCAATTATGATACATTCTTTATAAAGTCGCAAAAAGGAGTAAAGCAAGATTTTTCTGTGAGGCTTTTTATTTATAAGGAATTAAGTTAAACAAATGAGAGATAATTAGGAAAATTAAGGCTCGAAATATTGATTCCATATGAGAGAGAGACACACGTGGCTACTCAGGAAATCCTGCTGTAAGAAAATACCAAGGCCAGATTACCAGACACACGTCTGCTAAAAAGTTAAATCAATCCATGTTTGAACCGCTCTTTCTCAATGAACAGGGAACTTTCAAATCATTTCCTTCCAAACAATTCTAAATTCCTACTGGGTCAAGTAGATCGAGCTTCTGACTCGAAACCAGGCTTTCAATCAGTTTTCGGCCCATTTTTCTTCCTGCTTCGGTGGACATAGCCTTTTGCCAGAGCTTCAGCAGCAATCCTCCTTGGAAAGAAACACAACACGACATTGTCAGATTAGCACGGAGCGCAGGCAGCTCACGGAGGACCGGGGGCGGGGGGCGCGCCTGGCAGCCGGCCCTCGGCTCTCCTGGGGACAGTGAAATGCAGACAGAGCCGGAGCTTGCCGACCGGGTGATAATTGCCTACAAATGTGTAGGGAGCCGCGCACCATTCATTCGGCTCAGGATCCTTTGTATTGACGGACAACGGGGCTTGTTCCCTTGTCACCAGTGTTGAGGGTAGAAATGATTGAAGGCTTCTGGGAAGGTCTTTGTCTGCTCTGGCACGTAGCTCCGTGGTTTATGGAGCAGTAGCCCGGGAGTTATAATCAGGCCTGTCTTCGTTTTCACTCTAACACAAAGAGTGTTCACTTTCTGCCAGCTAAAACCTCAAGCTAAGGAAGCAAATGATCCCAATACTTTTGTCCAGGCGATGAGCAGTGGCTCTCTAGGAGGGGTAGCTTGGCCAACCCAGCCTAGCGTTAGCACCAGTTTGTAGGACAGCCACTGCTTACTCCTCATTCCACCCAGTGCTCATCTTTAGAGTGGACAGAGTGAAATCCGAGGGTAAAAATGTCTGATGGAAAACTAAGAATATATTTTCCTCCTGTTCTGCCTTTGGATATCAGTGAGGGGCAGAGCATAATAAATTAAGCCTACAGTCCATGAGTAGAAAAGCCTTAGAAGCAGCACAACACTCTCTCAATGCAGTTCCTGCTGGACTGGCAGGGGCAACTAAATGCAAAGAAAAGAGTAATCAAACTCTGAATCAAGAAATCTCTCTGGGTAGGACAGGGTCCCATCCTTGGAGTTAGTAAGACCCTCTATCTGCTGTTGAAGTTTGCAGTACCAGTAGAGAACCCTGTATCTCACAGGATGTATTGAAAAGCCTCTACAAAACCAGAATATTTTATCACCTGTGTTTCGTAGCACTAAAGTAGCGCCTTTCAGATCCCTGCTGAGCCCTGCTGAGTCAAATTTATCTTAAAGCTCCTTTTTCTGATCTACAAATCAGTGACCAGGCTGAATTAGCTGACATTTAGTTCTCAGCTGAATTCAAAGCTCATCCCTTAGAGCAAAGTCAGGGAAATCTCCCCCCTGCAAAGCAAGGGATTTCAGCTAAGGAATTTATTGAGGCTGCACGTGCATGAAACTGAATCTCTCTCTTTCCTTCCATTTATGGCATTTATGGTGTTCAAATCCATATATCCTTTCCTCTCTCCCTGCAGTGCAGTCCTCACCTGATGTGCTGCCCTGGGGTCTCCTCCCTCCTTCCTGTCCTTCTGGTTATGCTTTTCCTTGCTGTGCTCCTCTCCCTTCCTGGAGGTATGCCAAGAAACCCTGAACTGTGTCACAGACCAGGCAGGAGATAGATCTGTTCAGACCCTTATTCAGACTCCAAAGACTAATGCTGTGTGAAAATGTGAGGGAAGCACTCTGTGATGCGAGGATTCTCTTTTGCAGCCCTGAATAGCTTTAATTCACATATTTTTCAGTTTTAAATAAAGCCGGTGAAATAATTTTCAGTGAAATGTACAGATAGAAGAGGATCACAAATGCCATAGCTAAGCATGCTAGTTTTTTCAGTGTATTTTTACATTCTATTTTCATTTAAAGTTTCAAAATAACTTTGCTCCATAAAGGTCAAACAGAAACAGCCAACCCAGCAGTGTCTATGAAAAAGCTGAATCCTCGGAAAATTGTAATTCTGTGTTGCACCACTGGATGGTGATGTACGACTTATTTTGGTGAATACAATTAATATATTGTCTAAGTATACAGTTTTTCTGGGACAGATCTCTGTTAAATCAAGGACTGAGATAAAACCAAAAACTGAAACCAGAACACTTGAGGACATAAAAATTGTTGCTGATGATAATTTACTTTTTTTTTTTCAACTGGTCTAATAATTTCATTTACAGCTTTAATTGTTTCAGATTCAACTGTTGAAACACAAAAAAGTCTCTGTTTTTAATGTTCCTGTGAAAACTAGAAAAAGAAAGAGTAAGATCATCTTCTCCCAAAAGGCATTTTTCTCACTGAAATCCCTCATATTGTCAGTGTTATCCCACCAGCATTTGCTGTCTGGTGTGTTGTTTGCTTATGGATGTATTTTTGACTGTTTTACTGTTAGCCTCTAAGATGTGTGTATACTACTTTATATTAAACATTCACTGTGTCCATATGGAGAAAGGTATGTAGAGAGAACAAGATATGAAATATCTATGGATAACAGACATCTGTAGGTCAGGCTCATACCTGTTAATTTATTTGCCTTGTTAAGAGCTCTCAGTGACACCAGGACCTTATTTTGTTCTGGACTGAAGTCACTAATGGAAGGGAGGACATCCCCTTCAACAAGCATCCTCTGGGGTAGGAAAGCCTGGAAGTTGTTGGTGGTCAGTAAGTCTGTACTGAAGTGTGTGGCGGCAATGAAGTCTACAGCATTAGCCCAGGCTTCACCAAAATTTGCTTCTGGATCAGAGAGATATTTTAGGCTGAAAGAGAAGAAGAAGATAAAAAATGTGGCAGATAACTGAACTCTTCTGTCGAATGCACAAGTTGATCATCTATCCCAAATGTTTTTATTCAGTATAAAATCCTGAGTGGCGTCAGTGCCACAATGACTTAAAGTCTCCTTAAGTACTTTACAGCTAACTTCTCCTGGCAGCCCTGCCTCTGCCCAGGTTAAACACAGCTCCTGAATCAAGCCCTGGCTCCCAGAGGAGAGCCAGCATGTAATTTTAAGCCCGGAGCCTGATCGGGCACCGCAGTTTGGGCAGCCATATCTCACAGGTCACTCTACATGCTGAGAGAGTGGAAGGAAGAGCAGAGCCTAAAGAGTAGATTCCTAAGGTACAAAAGTTCATGCAGACTTTGTTAGGATACCATCCTTCCAAAGAGGCATGGAGGTGGAAAAGATCCTCCACAGACATGGCTCTATTCCCCTTACCGGTCCTGGAACTTGGGGAGTGCGTAAGCAATGGACGTGGTGTGTGCCTTCCACATGAGGCCAAGAGCATCATCCAGTTTGAAGGAGGCAGAGTTCACAGCTTTGTGTTCTGTAGATAACAGATACTGCAGAGAGAGAGAGCAAAAAGGGCACAGAATGAGAGGGGAGGTTTAAACACAATTATTATTTTTTTATATAAGCACATACCTCACAAAACAATAAGTTTGAGAGCTAAAGGAGATTGCGTTTAAATTGTTCATGGCAGTTGCTGTCCTTCAAATACAAAATTGCAAGGGTTTTATCCACATAATTTCAGTATTTCATTACAAAAATTTGGACAAAAATTTTTGAATACAAAAAGTGGACTTTTGTATCTAAGTGCCATGGAAGATTCAGCACTGATATACTCCTGGAAAACTTGTCTATACTCTTTTGACCATAACCTTCTGAAGATTCTCAGAAAAATTAGAAAATTATCCTTGTTATCATTATAGTTATTTTAGGATTAAATATTTTACAATAACTTCTGAAACATGATGCACAGGAAAAACTATCTTATGAAGACAAATCCAGTTTTACTCTTAAGCCATCTATCTTCACTCACAAGAGGGATTTACAGTTTAACTTTTCAGACCATTTTCAGTTATTTGACTACCGATAAAAAAAGATTACTGCAGAAGTCTATCTATAAAAAATAGTTATTTAATCTATTAAGTAAGAAATATTTTCATCTTTGGGATTAGAGAATAGCTGACTGAGGAGGAATGAGAATATCTGCTTGCATAAATAGGTGTCATTCTGAATGATATTTCAGCACTTTCAAGTTTTTAGATGTTTAGAGAAATAAATGAACCCTGTAAAACTAACCAAAGGGCACTTAAGGGTAGTGTTCCATCTCACAGGCTTATTTTGCACAGTTAACATAAGCAATATTGGAAGAATACAAATATAATTGAATAAAAAACTGTCTTGGAACAGAGGCCAAGATACAGAACCATCTCAAAGGAAGAGAAAAATTACATAACTTATAAAAATCCTGTCCTACTTATCTCTGACTCACTATATGTTATGCTTTCCATTTTTCCTGCTTGTTTTTATCTGAAGCTGCTATTGAAAACAAACTAAGCTCTCTGAATCTTAAAAATCACAATGATAATAGTTTTTAAAGCTAATATTTTGGCATAATTTCTAAAAATATTTTTAAAAAATTATTTACTTCAAAAAAGGCCTTCCAGTCATCCATGAGCTTGGGCATGCGAGACCAGCAGTCCTTAACGCTGTAACAGAAATCATCTTTTTGCTCCTCTGGTGGCAATATTTCTATCTCATAGGGCAGCTGCCCAAAGAGGCCAGCCTCCACTGCCCCCAGAAAGGGTATAATAGCCAGATAGTAATTCATACCTGTAACAATAATTAAAAGGCAGGAGGTGTTAATGACAAATGAGTGAAAAATTCCCACATAAGAAAATGAACTCTCTCCCACACCAAATGCAACTGTTCCAACTTGCCACAAATACAATTGTGTTCAGCAGTGGAATATATGTACTGAAATGTAATAATGATGTCACTTGCATTGATTTAGGTATGATTTGTAGTGTTCATTTATGCATTGTCCTTTAAGAGCTTTGTATGAGCTTACACTTGGCAGGAAAGGAAAAAAAGAGTTAGATCTTTGCAGGTTGTCATGGACAGGACACGAAAAATCTCTCAAATATTATCTGTGAACAAAGTATAGAAAGACTAAGGGGTATTTTACAAGTATTTCAGCCATTAAAAACCCCTCTTCTATGTATCCTAGACCTATGAGAAAAGAAAATGTGATATTTTACTGGGAAATAATAATTTTCCTTCTAAAAAATATTTCACTCACTGAAAATTGCTTGGCTATTACTTCAGTTTATCTGTTTAGATTTATCTTATGATGATAGCTTTCTTTGGTCTGTTCCATAAGTTGGAGCAGTCAGACCCAGGATACAGGAAACTCAGGCTCAGTTCTCACTGAGTCACTCAATTTTGTCCCCAGTGAGAGTGCCCATAGGACTATTTGATATTCCTCTCTCGAAAGGAGGATTTACAGTTCTTCTTTTAATCATGTCCCTTCCACAGAAATAAAGTTTAATAGTTTTGGGTGAAGAAAAGCCTGGGGATCAGTTGTTTTACCTTTTGGGTGGGTGCCTCTGAGCTGTTATGCTGAGAAGTCATTTGCTCATACTTGGTCTCAGGGCCACAGACTGTGCTGATATTTGTACAAAAATCCCAGCGGTGAGAACCAAAATCATCAAAACCTGAACACCTACCATGTATCCGTGTCCTCCTAATGGGGAAGCCATTGCTACACCTTATGGGAGAAGATCACAAAACAAAGTTCACGAAGCAGGAGTGTGCATGTTGGCTATAGTTCAGCAGGGACTGGGTCTGCACCCCTTAGGAGCAGGAACATTGAGGGAATTCAGTGTATTGCTCCAAGCATGAGATGAAAAGAAAGGATGGAGCAGCATGGAGGGGCTGTGGTCATGGTCTGCCGAAGTCGAGGCAGATATGAAACAAAGGATGGAGCAACACGGTGATGTTGTGGTTATGCTCCACTGAAAGCATGCAGCTAACAGGAACTAAGCCAAAGGAATGAACCAGACAGTAACCAGAAGCTGGCCTTTGCTTCATTAGCTTGGAAATACATTTTGATTTCACACTCTACATATACTAATGGCTCAAGCATCAACATGAAATGTCACGAACTGTAACTTTACCTTTTCTCTTCCTTCAAAGGAAATAATACAAATATAGCTAAGTGGAGAGGGAGGTCAGAGAAGACTCCATCTGAACTTCTGGGATCAGTCAACAGGCTGAACCTGTCTTCTCCCCCATAGGGATGCTTGTTGGGTAAGAACATCATTTTATGCAAACTAAATTATTATGTATAGCTACCTTTAATTAGTGATTAGAATTGGTCAATATATTGCTTCAAATTGATTTTTGCAATCAGCTGCTATCAATAGCAATCTCTGAACCTTAACCTGTCACAGTGTTTCACTAGTGTGTTTGTTAATAAAGTGTGTTATTCAGTAGACTGTTAGTGTGGTTCTTTCAAGGGGACTAAGGGAGCCCTTGAAAGGGCTCATTTCCTTTCCTTGCTCTTTGAAGAGCAAGCATCTAAACTGAAGAAACTACTCTCAACTAATTGTAAAGAGCAAATATCTACAAATATCTACAAATACATATATATATGCCTCTCATAGTGTTTCCCATACATTTTCAAATAATATTTTTAAGGTTTCAAATTTGATTTTTTGTTTTTTCTTTTTCTCCTTCTTCAAGTAAGTATTCAAAATCAATTGACTTTTGTTTATTCACTCACACTTAGGTAGCTTGCTTGTCACCAAGATATGGTGATGGAGAATTACACAGCACTAAAATCATAATGTAATAGAGAAGTCTAAGGGAAAAAATATTTTGAGATGGCCTTCTAGGACACTAATTTATTTTGGTGAAGAACAGTGTGATAGCATATACTTACAGGACCACCAGCTTCTTACAGATTGGCACAGAAGCTCTCCATTTTCATAGCCACAGGAAGTCACACCAGAATGATCTGCTAACCTACCTGAATGAATCAAATTAAACAATACAACAAATACTTCTCAAATATTTCACACAAAAATCCCACTGAGATGAAAAAAATTATAAAGGAATAAAGCATGCAGACTTTTGGTTAGAGAAGCAAAACAATTACTGTTGCTGTGCTTCATAAACTACTGTTCCTAGGGTAGTTGAGTTTCTCAGCACATAGTAATTTGATTGTGTTTTACTGTTTGAGTTATCTCTCACTGTAAATGTATTCTGTGAATTTATTGAACTGTATGAGATCAGAACATCACAGTATTTTTACTGAGATATAAATATACTTTCACACAGAGGCATGAACACATGCATAGCTGAAGCATCATTTCTAATAGATGTAGGGCTGCTAGATCAGGAGAGCCACTTAATGAGCAAAATAACACAAACTGAATGTGCCAGTAATTGTCTCACCTAATTGGATTGTGTGATACAAAATCACTTCCAGTTTAATCATGCAGACAAACATAGCCTTACTGTGAGGCTAAGCATACAAACATTGTTGTAACTAATTAGCAAAGTTTGCAAGCATCTGTGCTGTAGAAAACATGCAAGACATTTCAGTTATTCATGACAGAATATTTTACTTTAAGCACGTGGCATGAAGAAATAGCCTAAATCCTAAAAGAATACCATACGTGTACATTAAGTGCTGTCATGCAAAGTGTCAGGGAGTCTGCTTTAAGTGCTTGACATGCAATTACCATGGACTTGTGCAATGACTTCAGCTATTCCAGAAGCTCCCAAACTCTGCCCAGCAGAGCACTTGCTCTCTGACGAGTCAACTGAATAATGGCAGTGTCATTTCTGTCAGGTTAGAACTAAACCTCATTACCAAACCAAATTTTCTGATATTTTTACTCAAGAAGAAGAGACGATCATGAGCAATGTGCGTACAAATTATCCTAATTATTCTCCCTAGTTGACTGGGCAGAGTTTGTGCTTTGGGGCATGCTAGCTGCTCAAACCTGTATCTTTCATTAGCCAAGCACTGAGAACATGAACTTGCAATGATAAGGATTGCCGTTCAACCTATATTTTTTTTAATGAAGATTATATTTTGTAATATTTACAGAAAGATTCAATTTTTCAAGAGTTTACTTCAACAGAGACTGTCAAAAAATAGGCAGCAATATATCACTGGTGTGCAAAGGAGATGAATGGGAAGGATAAGGGCTAAAATGAAAAAGAAGACAAAATGTTGCAGAAGAATTGTACATGAGATTTACCAAATATTGTTCACCTTGGTGTTTCGGGGAAAATGAAGATTTCCCAGGCAGTATCAGTGATAATTATAAGTAGAAATGGGAGCTGGAAGCATTAACTGCACTTACAGGTCTCCACACCATTTTTGTTGTCTCTGCACCCTCCTATTCCCTGTGCTTAATGTGACTGTTATTTCAGCCTTCAGGTCTACCCAAGCTAATCTGTATTGACAGTGCTGTGTTATTGGTAACTATGTGCAACCTCATCAGCAAGATTTCTCCACTATTTTTTGTGGAAATGTTGCTACTGAAAGTGCTAAATGTAGTTATTCTCATCTTGCTGATAAAGAACTCCTAGCACATCCTCCACTTAGCTGTAGACTTCTTTTAGCAGCAGTTATCACTAGAATCTACTTCACGTGTTCCTTTACTGGATTTGCAGTTCCCTTGTCTTGTAAAGTATCACTTAAAAATTTTCACTCTAAGCTTTGCTTTTACAAAGGGAGTAAATGTGTTTCTGAACTTTGAAAAAACCCCAAAATTTATATCATGAAAGATGATATCAAATTAGCCTGACACAATATACCTTTGATTCATATAACCTGTGCTTTATCCCTTTTTCTATCTAGTTCCACGTCATTCAATATTTTTCCTCTGTACTTACTCTAATATCTTGTTTATTGTTAAGACAAATAAAGATATGTGTCCTTTTTTTTTCTTAAATATAGGCACAATCTTTCCTGCTCTTCAGTCATACAATACCACACGAATCTTTCTTAAATTTCTTGATCCTGGATTTGTATTTCTGTATGTGAAGTGGGGGTAGAGACTACCCTGTTTCCTCAGTTTCTGTAGGTAGGACTCTCAGTTCGGCTTCACCTACCAAGTGACAATTTCTGCCTCCACAATCTCATTCCAACCAGTCATACTGTCTCAAGATCTTTGTTTCTGCAGTAAATTTAGGCAAATTACTGACTTTATTTTATGTCCCTGAGTGGATTATCGCAAATCGTTGTACCACTGTATTAAGCAACAGCTTCACTAGTTCTTTATGATTTATGCATAATCATATCCATAAAAATATTCTCTCAGTCGCCTAACTTTCAGGACCAGACAGAACTGCTAATTCTACAAATTTTGTAATATTTTTGAAGTTCTGTTGTCTTCCACCATGAACTCAAATCCTGTGCTTGTTTGCCCAAGCTTATTATGTTGATATACAAATGCTTCAGTCATTCCTCAATAATCTCTCCCACCGCCCTTTGCTAACCTCACTATTGTATGCACCAGAATTATGTCATTCTTTGTCTCTCATCCATTTATCCTTCAACTTCTCACATTTTTTTCTATGGTAAAATGACTTCCAGCTATGTCTTATTTCTGCTTTTAGTATTTTTTTAACCTTCTGGTCATGTAAATTTAAAAATATATCTCCTTTGTCTAAGTGTCAGTCCTATGACTCTGGCAGGTGACAGTACATCTTTAACTGTCTATGCAACCAGAGGCAAATCTTCCCCTCACAAACTATGTCCCTTGTCTCTGCTTGGAAATTGTCACTGCAACAAGGTGCATCCTCCTTTTATGGATGAGGCCATACTCCGCAGCTCCTCCTTTCCAGCAGGTCACCACTCAACTGTAGCTGCTGCATCCAGTCATCTCTGCCTCTGCCACACATTGAGTCAATTCTCCTGCTGTACCAGCCATCCTTTTCATCTGCTCTTCTTTTTGTATACATAAAGAAGGGAAGGAGGGAAAAGCTTGCCTAAATTCCAGCTAAATTCTTTTTGTTGCTATCTGTTTGCCAGGTAGTTTTCTGCTTGGATTTTGCTCACTATCTTGTTTTCCTCATTTTGACTTAGGAGTAAATTTTCCATTAGGTGTGACTAAATGCTGGCAGCCTTCTTTCACCACCAGCTGCAGGACCTCTGTCTTCTCTCAAGCCTACAGTGTCACCCAAACCACCACTGCATGCAAGCACAGGTTACATCCAATGAAGAAAACAACAGGCAGACACACGTGTTTGTTTACTCCTTGTTACCACCAGGCACAAATTTCTGAAAACGACATTGTCTCTTATTTCCTTCTTCCCCCCTTTTCTGGTTGCTAGAACAAAGCCAGTCAACTGTGGCTTTGAACGCAAAGCTCCAGGGACTGCTGTGTGTGAAGCAGTCTGTGAGAGAATGGGTTCTCTGATAAAGCCCCTGATAAGATGTTGCAGCCCAAGCCTTAAGGGACCTTTCACATGTGTTCATGTGTCTGCTTCCCTGGCAGGGACAACAAGAAAACCAGAATGACTGCCCTAGACAACAACCAGCTTTTAGGGGATAAATCTTTAGACTCTGGACATAATTTAAAACAAATCAAATCCAAATAATCAAACAAACCCCACAAATAAGCAAACAAAAAACCCTCCAATAAACAGAAAAACTTTCATTTTTGTAAAAAACGTATCTAGAAAATAAGGAGGCTACTTATAAATTGACCATGAAGAATAAATGGATATAAGTTCTCAAAGGGAGGTGTGGACTTTCAAATATCTGTCTTAGAAATGAAACTCAAACCACCTCTAGAAGCTTGCATATTAACAAAAATAAAAGCCTGTTAGTTAACAATTTAAGAACTGTAGAATGCATGCCCTGAAATCTATCTACATAAACTGAAGCAACTGTGAATGCCCTTCCAAAGATCTTTAGCTAAAATATTGCCCATCTATACCAAAATCTGTATTCTGATCTCTTCCTATAAGGAATTTTAATAGCTATTGCTCAGCAAGGTATAGGTGTTCACTCAGCATTTCTGTTTCAAATTGGCAGCTCTGTCAAAGTTTATATCATCTGAGTCTATACTGGGCTTGTGAGGCAGAAATCTTGGAAAGGAAGACTCTAAGCAGGTCTGGTAAATTTGCTAATCCAGCATTTTAAGGAAATAATTCATACCTGTACGAAATTGCCACCCATGCTGCAGTGGTAACCCCCAGAGAATATTGCCACTGTTTTGGGGTCCAAACGCAGTAAAATATTTGGCTGAAGCATTTATCAAGCTCTTATACATTCCCAGTCGATCTTGATAGTTCCAAGCACTGATGACAATTTTGTTGTCCTTTACTGGGAAATCCAGCAGGTTTTCAGGGGCCAGGTCCCACAGGGGGGGATAGACATCTTCTCCAGTGACATCGTTGTCACTCTGTGCTGTGGCAGTCACAGGACTCAGGGTAACAGCCACCACAAGAAGAGTGTGTATGCCAAAGCAGGGCCACATTGTAAAGATTTGTGACCCAGGTAATTGTGGCTGCAGGGCTTTTATCAGGAAAGGTGAGGGCTGGGCAAAAAGGCTGACTCAGACTCACAAGTCTTTGTTTGCCTTCCCCCTTCCCATCCATGACCCTGAGGCAGAACTGCCAGACTAGTAACTATGAGCAATGCTCTATCCTCTCTGAGGGGTCTAGAGAGCACCAGCAGATGTTTAAGAGGAATCAGTTTAACCAGAAAATGTCCAAATCCCTGCTGTCCATGACATATGTCCGCACTTCCAGAAGGTTGAGGTGCTCTAATACTGATTGTATAGTTGCACTATCAGACTTTCTGTGTCTGTGTTTCTTATAAACTGTCAGCTTCCCTTTCCAGCCCAGTTCCTTTGGGTAAAGAAGGGACAGCAGTGGCAGAGATCTCACCTCAACACACACACAGGCTGTGGCTGAAGTATTCTGAGGAGGGCTCCAGGCAAGGACAATAAAGCAGCAGTGACATGCTGCTGGTGCTGCCATTGTCAGCTTTTGTCTTTTGGCCTTGGGATGACTGCCTGCAGCCTTCAGGTCATAATAGTGTTGGAAGCAGCCAGATCAGCCTGTCTTCAGGCCGCATAACACCTGGTGAACTGTATTTTTAGTACTGGCTTGTCTTGAGTGGAAATGGTCATCACTATAAAGTTCTAACATCTCCTATTAAACCCCCATGATCCTGTAGACTCCACAGGGAACACAAAGGTCATGCCTCCAGTGATAAAACTGGTGTCCAAGTTATAATCCAACAAAAGTGAAACTGTCCAGCTGCCTTCATCTCACCCACTTCTAAGAATTCTAGGACATTTTAATCTTCAGCTGCTTTTTCTCAGATAAGCAATAGTTGCAAAGGAACACTCAGCAAACAAACACGTGATTTGTTATCGTTGTAGTCTTTTATTTGCCTGAGAAAAATTGCAAATGCCTCTTTTCTTTGAAGTAATTCTGTGAGTTTGGGTTGGTATTTGTGTGCTAAAGAACCTTTCCACTGTGGATGGGAGCAAGACAAAACTGGCTGTAAACTTCTGACAGTAAATTCAAAAGAAATTTCAATTTAAATTTTTTTCCATTTACTCTATTTATTAGGGAGACTTTCTAGTAAAAAGTAGAATTTTTCAATGATCACCTGTAATTTTTTTGTCTGCTACTGAGAGAGAAACCCCAAGGATTTTTAAATAAAGTGTTAATTCAACAGAGATTAACAAGTCTGATCATGCTGCCTTGAAGACATTTTGAAAAATCAAGTTGTTCTTTCATTAACTTCTATGGAGGAGATTTATCTAACCTCAATGTGGGCATTTTAACATTAACCTAGCTATGTAGATTCCCTTGATAATCAAATCAGAGAATCAGGCATATCCGGAATGTAACTCATCTAAAGCACACCACTGAGAGATATATTGCTCCTGACTGACTGTAGAGGGAGTAGAAATTTTAAGTTTACCTTTGGACATAGAAAAAAATATTTTTAGATCAAATAAAATCAATATTCTTTTTACTACTTTTCTGAAATAATTTCTGATCTATATTTTTAAATAATAATTTCAGAAATGTTTTGAAAGGTATTTCTTTTTTTTTTTTTTTCTTGAAATAAGGCATTCTATTACATAATCCCTCAGACAAATGCCAAGGACTGTACTGATTTCATATTAGGCTCTAATTGAGGCAATGGGCAGTAAGGCTCACCTAAAAAGGAAGGATGATAGGTATCAGCTAAGGTACAAGATACATGGAGGAAATATGTGACTCTATGAAAAGAAAGGCACAAAGCTCATAATTGCACTAAGGCAGAAATTCTATTTAGGAACATGAAGGAATCAGTAAGAATGGTTGGCTTTTTTGTGTTTTTTTTATCATCATTGAAAGAAATGTCCAAATTGGAAGGTAAACTTCAGTTTTTCTTTGGTCAAAGGGGAGAGTTTGAATTCTTCTTATGAAAGATAGCAGACATTTGCATTACAGGAGTAATTTTGCTTAAAGTAAGGTAAAGAGAGGTGAATAAACACCTTCACTATTTTTTTTTTGTAGAGATACCATATATTTACATTCTCATGGCAGATAACTTGGTAGTGAACCACTAGTTCCATGTTTGTGTGGAACTTTATTGTGCATGAAAAACTGTTCTCCTGTTGTACCACCTAGAAAGGCAAACCCTACCCACATTGACCTGGGCAGGCATGAGAATATTAATCACTAGTGTAAATGGAAAAAACACATTTTCTCAAAAGACTTATAATACAGAATTTAGATAAATTAATGACATACTTGCCTTGTATCAATTTTTGAGATACTTGATGGAAAAAAAATTGTGATATATACTAAATGGGAAATAATGAACTTAGACTGCTGATGCCCTTCACTTTTAGAGGTTTCAGCCTCTTGCCTTATTATATAAAAATAACACAATATAATATTTATATTATAATAAAAGGACCTCAATAACCCAGTTAATCTTTAAAGAGTCAACAATAATTTTTAATTAACATAATAAAAAAATCTTCCAGAAAAATATTATAATTCAGATCTTACTTAATTTTTGCACTTTTCTGTGTGTGCAAACAAGTTGCTGAAGTTTCTGTAAGACTTTAAGGACAACAGTTTTCCTTTGAGAATTATCTGAGCTGGTGCTTCCAGTTTGGAATCCAGTCCAGTTGGTTTGGCTGTCCTGAGGGGGGAGAGGGGAGGGTACATGTGATGTCAAATGGGCTTGATTGGTGTCGGTGTTGGGTGTTGAGTCATAGCACCCCTGCAGGGCTGTCAGCATTCTAAGCAAGGGGGAGATTAAGGAAGACTATTAGTAATGTCAACACCACTATTCACCACCCTGTCAGCAAGTACCCTACCAGTTACTCAGTAAGGATGTGTTCCTAGAGACATTGCAGCAGAATCATGTGCTGGAAAAGACTGTTCTGGGCATGCAGAGTATGATTGGAGGTAACTTCAGGTATGAAATGTAATTATCAAGTTTCAAGAGGGAATGCTGCAGTTTTCAAGTGGGCTGCAGATTTTGCTTCAAGATAATATAGGAAAGCTAAGAAGCATCAATTAGATTGGTGGAGGTGACCACAAGAAGAAATGGCAGCCCTAAACCCCCAGACCATAAGATTCCTTAGCCCTGACTGGATTCACTGAGGAAGGAGCTGGAAAGCCAGCAAGGAAGGGGCATCAGTACTCCCAGTGAAATTAATTCAGAACTGACACAGAGTTTTGCAGGTAAGAAACCTTTAAGTAAACAGGGGATGTCATTATCCTTCAGCCACATAAAATAGCACTGAAAGGAAGGGTTCGCCCACTTCATTTTAGGGTAACAGTCCTGAGAGGAAGAATAATGAGTTTCCTTTTAGATAAGATATTGGTATGAGCCTCCTATCACATGGCACCTATATTCATGCCCTGACACCTCCACCAGTAACTGTGGGTGCCCCTTGACTGTGATCTGTTTCAGAGAAAAACAGATCTACACTGTAGGTAAAAGTATTCTTCATGTATTTCACTGAATAAGCTTAAAGCAGTAGATATATTTAGGTTTCTTACTAACCTCTATTGTTATTGCCCACAGCTATTGTCTTGAACAGACTTTTTTTTTGTCACAGGCCTTTGGTATTTGGCAGGGAGGATCTCTCTGGCTTCAGTAGCCTCCAGCAAAACCCTTAACAGGGCTATAAAAGGGTTTGTAAATTGCTACTGGTGGTGTTGTGAGTAAAGGTCATCAGCCAAGCCCTATGGTCACATGAGTGGACCCAACCACTAAGCAAGAGGTGTTGTGGTAGGAGCATCAGGCATCTGAGGGGAAATTATACTCTCTATGTGGTGGATCTAGCAGGAGGTGCTGTATCATCATATCCTGGCTCCTTCCTACATCCTTGAAGCTAACATTTCTCCTTCTTTGGAAAACATAATTCTCATGTTGTCTATTAATCCCATTCTCCTCTCTGTAAAAACATTCCTGTGTTCCCTGCTGATCTTGCCTTACCGAAAGGAGTGACCTGTGCTGAAGATCCTGACAATTCAGATTATAAAATGTGATTAATCAGCACACAGAGAATTACCAGATTCATATCTGTGGTGGAATCTTACAATATGCAGTTTTTCTTTCCCAGATGAAGCAGTATTCTTTCCATGACACTGGATGGGGGGAAGTCTGGCTGGACAAATGGCTACAAAGGCAAATGAAAACCCAACATTTCCAGAGCTTCAGTTCATAATAGTGAAAGAAGAATAATTACCATCAAGGTAAAAATATGGATTGAGGAGCAAGCTACACAAAAGGTGTGTAATGGGTACCTGGTGATGTCCTAGGATTTCTTGAACAGGCTTGCTTGCAGGACCAATATACATATATACATGAAAGCAACCAGCTAATTAAAAAAAAAAAAATTATCAGCCTCAAAACAGGAAAATTTGAATCAACCTATAATTTTCATTTTTACAATGGTATTAGGGAGGTATATTTAGCTCAGAGTTTAGTTCAGATTATACCATAATCTTGACTGGTTTTTTATGTTCAGCTTGAAGGTGAAGCTGATCATGGAGTCAGATATCTGTAGAATTTAGCACCTACAGCTTTCATAACCGTTTCAGCACCTACCGTAAAATACTTCAGCCTTATTTCACAGTGTCATGGAATTAATTCCATTGAGTTAGACTATACAAAAGCTCCACTCACTGAAACATGTACTTAAAAGCTGATATAACTAAAATAGAGTGATATATTCCTGAGAGCATCTGAGTTGTAAACACCTGTTTAATGGAGGAAGATAATAGTAAATTTTTAATATAATATGTCTATTTTTCTTAGAAATTGTTGTCAGATACAACACTAAAGACTGCTTATGAAACCAAGGAAATCTTTTGGCTGTTTGTTTGTATATCACCAGGGAAAGAATAAACTGCAGCAAAAATTACTAGAATCATGTTGTGAGTTGGGTTTCTTTTTCAGTTTGTCATTAATTATACATTCATTTATAAGACAAATAAACTGAATCTTCACTTATAATTTTAGCATGACATTTTAGTTAGATTAAAATGAGAATAACTAATTAGAAAAAAATCAGCATAATGAAAAAGATTCATTAAAAGAAAGGCATAAATATCCAAAGCAGTAAATCTGTGGCTAGATGGTAGTGCCCAGACTTATTGATGTTAAGTATGCAAAACGACTGTATCAATTAGAAACTTGGACCAAAACAGCTTTTTTTTTGGTTTTTTTGGAAGAAGCAAACAATTTAGGAATTAAAATCAGTTCTTGAAAATCAGAGACAGCAGAGCAAATTTTAAGAAGACTGTTAACCATCTTCTTCCAGCTGCAGCCATTTTCCTTAGGCTGAAAAATAAAAGGAAGGGGGAGGGGAGAAGCTTTCTTGTCAGAAAGAAAAGGAGATCTAATAAAAAATATTTCTCAAAGAAATAGATTAGTCTTCATAGTGTAAGCGGGAAAAATAAATTTTAGCACAAGGCAACTGGAAAGAAATGTTGCAGAATAAAACACAAGGTATAAATTAGCCTCACATTTATTGCCCAATTTTGCTTCTGTCATGAGGAAGAATAACACTCTTGTTATTTGTAATTGATATTCTGTGTTGGTATACAACACACTATTTTGTTTCTGCTGTTTCATTTGCAATGAGAGAGGAAATAAGGGTGAAATTCAAGAAAAACAGATTTAAATCTTATGTAGAGAAGTCTGAATAACTCACAAAAAACAAATTCCAAACCTGTTTGATTAAACTAAAATGTATATTCAACATATAATTCCTAAACCAAATCAGTCATTTTTGAAACATGATTATGGTACTATAAACACAGAAAAGGTGTGTAAGGAGCAAATATGCATGGATGGATATTAAAAGACAGAAATGACTGGGTATTCACAGGTGCTTGCATAACAAAGTTAATATTGAAATGACACCTAATGATAGTATATGGAGAGATGCCAAATCACCACGTTGAAATATGACAGAAAAGAAACACCATTTCAAAGAGAATATTTTTTCTGGAAAATATTATAAGTATTTCTATTGCCCAGTTTTTCATGCTTTTCTTCCCCTTAACTTTTATTCCTTTTCAGAGCACACCCCAAACTCCAGTACCTGGGTGTTCCTGAGAACTCTGCTTCTGAGATTCTCACATGACACAATTTCATACATATCAATAGCAATTCCATAATGCAAGTGTCAAATGCATAAAGATTCATTTCCTGTATCTGACAGCCACCTGCTGATATTATACAGCAAACATAAATATGACTAATCTCCACAAAAGCCACCAAGTTTGGGACCATAAAAACATCCCTGAGGCACACAATTGGGCAGCTATTGCAGGATGGGAATTTCTAGTCCCAAGTCTTCAGAAAATTAGGCCTTGGATTATAAAAAGGATGCAAGTGAAATATATGTTTAGTTTTAAATAGGTTTGAAAGGAAATCATTTAGCCCCAGGTGTTCCAACCAAACAAGAAACTCTGAGGACTCCCTGATTTCACTAGAAAAAATGTCCAGCTTCCCAAATATCCCTGGCCTGTTCTGAAGTGCGATTTCTTCAAATGAGTCTTTCGAATGACCTTGCTCATCTCGAGTCACACTTAGTTGTCCCATTTAATTCTCATCAAGAAGACAAGAATAGGTGTTTTTGGTGAAAAGGCATGCCTATCTCAGCCTTCCATCTGACTGGCTGTTCTTATTTTCCAGAATAACCTGTCTTTGTCTCCTCCCTGCCTGCACCAGCACTTGGGTCATGCTCTGTGCTCTTTGCAGGGAGCCACAATATCATGATTACTTACAGGACATGGTATATCATGGGAAAACATCTAGAAGAAAAGCCTGGGGAGGTCTGCTCTGCATTTTTTCTGCTATTTGCATGATCAAGGGAGTTGCTGTGCTCCCTAGAAACAGAGGTTTCCTTTTCTAGAGTGATGAGACCTGTTGGAGATGCTCAGGAGTGTCACTGACACAGATATAAGAAAGTCCTATGCTGTAGCCTAGATTTAAATGAAAGACCAGAGGTATTTTTTTCCCTTGTTTTTTTTTATTTTTTTTTTTATTTTTGCATTAGCATAGACCTCTCTGCTGGTTATTCTACACATAAAAACACAGTACACAGTTAAGAAAAACCAACCTTAAAATTTTGAAATCTTAAGCTTTTAAGAAGGAAAAGACAAACCCCCTCCAGAAAAGTGAACATAAGCAGACATGCTTTATGGAAGACAGGTTTCTGAACTCCGTGATGTCCTCCTGGATTTCTATTGCATTTCCTTCTAAGTAATTTAATTTAAAATTCTTAGCCTTGGAGATGGAAAATTTAGATTCCTGTTCTGATTCTCTTTTCTTGAACAAGTACTAAAAAATAAAGCATTCTAATTTATTTTGTCAAATCAGAGTGATTACAGCAGGGTCTGACCCTGGGCTCTGATCCATCCTTCTACTAAAATCACACATCAAAGTTCTTTGGCTTAACTTTATCTGCAAAAATATTTGCACGAAAATACTTAATATTGTTGTCTCAGTCCTGTGAATGCTAACAGTATAGTTATAATAAAGGAGTTTTTTCTTTTTTTTTTTCTTCCTTTGAGTCCACAGGCCAACACCTGCAGTAAGGGATTTATCTGACATTTTCCTTTGAAATCAACATGGTGCCAGTTAATCTGAATAAGTGAGGATAGTGAAACGGCAGGCTTCTGTAGATTTGTATATGAACACTAGATGATGCTATATAACTTTCCAATCTCCCTATCACTTTCACACATTACTGAAATAAAAATTATATAAAATCAGAAGACTGGACTAGAACGTGTTTTTAATATGCTGGCAAGTATGTGCATATGCCAAATCGTATCACTGAAGTAAAAAAAATCTACATTTCTCTCCCAGTCAGCTGCCTCCATCTCAACTGACAGATGCAATGAGAGGGTACATCTGATTTTACGGCTCCCTGTGCCAGACATTGTGGCAATGTGCTACACAATGATTTTAAACAAGTGCTTAATAGCAACAATGCTTTCCAAATCTTTGCCAAAAAGAAATTGGCAAAAAGCCCCCTTTGCCTAGCAGTTTTTATACCCAACCAGATATCAACTCTTTTGCTGCAGTCAGGATAATTCCTTAAACTGGCAAAAATATCACATGCTGTACTTGGACTAAGTTAGATTGTTTTTGGTCCAGATGAAATTTGAGCTACCAGGTAATGTGGTAGTGTACAAAGTAGGGCTTTGGCTCAGAGAAAAGGCTTTGAAGCCATTCTGGCTTCTGTCTTTCCTCTAAGAAACAGCTCCTCTGATCTCAATGGCCCTTGTATGTGTGATGTCACAGTTCAAACACTAACCAAAATGAGTCCATGTCTCAGGAAGGATACAGTTACAGATGCAAGTCCCTGTCCAGACATGGTGAGTCTCTCATAATTTGTAGAAATATTGAAGAGGAGAGCCTCAAATGATGCTGTCTGGGAAGTGGACTAGCAGCTGCTGTTGGCCCAGGGAGGTTTTGATCCATGTACTTTCCAGAACTCCTTGGTCAAGGGGCAGTGCCCATGCACTAATGTGCTCACCAGGCAGCCATGGAAACAAATCTGTGTCGTGCTCTTTTCACATCAGTGGTACAGGTCACCATTATCTCAATGGCTTGAATCAGGCTATTTGAAAGGGTAGTTGGTGAGAACACATGGGCTTGAGTTACACTTTAAAACTGCTTGAAGAAATATTTTGACCCTTTGCCAAAGCTTTGATAGTAAACACAAGATGCACAAAGGTTCCCAATGGCTCACAAAACATCCTGCAATGAGAGTGTCACCACAGCAGTCATTGAAGAAGACATTTATTCTTTAAGGAAAGCTCAAGGAGAGTTTTCTCATGTGTCTTTTAGTGGGCTGTAATGGTAGTGAAACCTCAGAACTAGAGTTTCTGGTATTTAAGCTATTAAAAGTATGGTAAACAAAATGAAAGCTGAAATTTTACTTTAACTCAGTTAAACATTTTAAAATTTTGATGGATTTAAAAATTAAATTAAAATTATGATGGATTAATGGAAAGTGCATGCAAATGAAAAGTGGTGAAAAATGTTTTAGAGTTCTTTCCTTAAAAGAAATTAACCCAGTTATTGTTAAGAAAAAACACTTAATTTCCCTGAGTTAGTCTGTTACTCATATCTAATTCCAGAACTAGATCTGAAGGGTAGGAGAGGAAAACATGACAGCAAATATTGCCATGACTTTGGAGGACTGTAACTGGAAGTCATAAGGTACATGGCCAGCATCAAACAGGAGATGGGATGCACTGCTTGGCTCTGGGCCTGAGCAATGGCAGCTCCAGCTCAGAAGAAAGAGCCTTCCTTTCCAGTAATTACAGATTTCCTCTTGAGAGAAAAACCTTATTATAAAACAGGGAACATTTACTTTGCTGCACTAAATGACTTTTATTTTCCTTATATTTTTTTAAGTCATACAAAAATTTTGTAAATGCAAAGACGATGTTCTAATGAAATCCATTACTACAATTCATTATTATGATTCACAGAAGTACTCAGGTTATATGAAGTATTTCAAGTGAACAGAACATTGTTTTTTTCTAGTCGTAGCAGAAGCAGTGATTTGAAAATATATGTTTACTTTATACTTATATGTTGGCTTATACTTTATACTTATATACTTATATATGTTGGTTTAGTAGAGCTTCTAAATAAAATCAGTGTGAATAATCCTGTGCCAGCTTAGATGAGACAATGAGCAAAATGTCCACGGAACTCTAACATTGAGAATGGTCATTTTGACAACAATGTGAGATTAGCTATTGATCTTAATGGAGACAAGATTTAGTCACAGAAGATTTAAAGGAATAGCTCTCTATAATAAGGATTTATTGCTTCCTACACATGTCTCTTCTACAATTACAAGACAAATTTGATTGTGGGAAAAGAGGGTGGGTTTGGAAAGAGTAGATCACAGCTCTCATGAGCAAGTATGACTATATGGCAGGGTAAGTTTATGTGCCTTCCTTGGACTTCCTCAATAATGAATGAAACCTGGAGGGCGTCCTCTCCTGTATATATATCTCATTAATAACTGATTAACTTGGCTAAACAGTAACACTTGGATTTATTGCTGACTTTGCTGGGATAGATACCAAGTTAACCTCACATTCAGACTCAGAACAGAGGGAGCAGAAAGATTCACTCTGCAGCACTGTTTTCAACACAAAGGCATTACTTTAAGCTTAAGGGTCAATTATGCTTCAATTATAGTCTCTTGCACCTCAGATCAGTAAAGGATAAATAAATTGATCAATAAAGGATTAATGAAGGATTTTCTCAGATCTGTCCTGCAACATCCTGATTCTCTGTGGGCAGCAGCATCAGCTGTCCAGGGTTTACATATTGATATGGCAACGTGGCCCCAAGCCTTGCTGCAGGGCTGCAGTGCCACTGGGTTTGTCCTTACACCACAAAGCTTGATTGTTGTTTTGGTGATAATAGAATTACATCAGGGTGCATGTGTTGGGCTGAGAAACATTTCTCCACAGGGACTCCAAACAAGATCAGGCCATCACCACTTTGTCTCTGCCGTGCTTTCTGTGACATGCAAGGAGTGCAGGAGGAGGTTGGGGTGGAGGAGCTCAGCATCTCCCTGGAACCTGTCCTGCAGGGATTGCTTCTGTCCATTCCCTGACTCTCTGACACTACAACGCATCGATGCGGATTTCCCAGGCTCCTCCTTGGAAATACTCCATCCCTGCCTCCCTCTCCTCTCCCTCGCCCACACCGGCTCCCCGCGCTGAAGAGGGGCTGTCTGTCGGGGTGAGCGCAGGTGAAGTCGCCATGGAAACAGGGACTCCGGCCTCATCCGCACGGCGAGCGGCTCTCCGCAGCCCGGAGACAGCGCCGGAGCTCTTGTGGGTACAGCCACGGCTGACCTACACTGCCTGTCATTTAAAACCATCTAAAGCAATATCAGCCAACACGAGGCAGCAGATTTGGAGAAAATAATTTTCTCACTTGCTCTTTAAATCGGAATCAAAATTCGGTCCCCGAGTCAAAGCCTTGCAACAAATCTGTCATGTGTACTTCTCAATACACCTACAGAGCTTTTTCTGTGCACATGCACCAGCTGGAAAACCTGATATCCTGATTTTATTGTTTCGTTGTGTGCCAGAGTCCTCTAATTTTTCTAAAAGTACTAGGGCATTATGTAAGAAGCTTGGATATGATCCAGGATGTAGGCAACAGCATAGCAGGCCTGATAACAAGCCCAGCAAATTGTTGAACAAAGGATCTCATTCACTGTTGATTTATTAATTTGCAGCTTGCCTAAATACAGTGATTTTTTATAGGATTTCTAAGTGTGAATTAACAAATAAAATGCCCAGTCATCATACACAAAATCCATTAAGATATAGAAATGAAAAAAACTTATTTTCAGAATTACTTTTGTTGAGGTCTCAGAGGTGACAAGGAGAATAAAGGAGCAGAAATAAATTTGACAACATGTTCAAAAGTTCCTACTCCAAGAGTTATCGCTGAAAATTACATTAAGTTCACAAATGATATGTAAAAAAAAGCCACTGATCCTAAAATACAGATTATAATGAAAAAATAACAGAGAAACCAAAGACAAAATGAAAAGAGAGATTATCCATAAGAAGACAAAAAAGCCAGAGAATAATTCAGGTATCACAGGTGGAAAAGCAACTAATTATCTAACATCAGCTCTTGAAAATCTAGGTGGAATTTTCATCTGGAAGCTTATGTATATGGTAATGTGATAGCACCTGGAAGTCAGAGAAGGAAGATACAGTCCCAGCCTAAACAATTATACACATCCATAAGTTATCAAAACAAGCATACCAAATTAACAGGGAGGAGGAAATAAAAATTTAATTAACATTAAATGAGGAATAAATAAAAACATAAAGCACTCTCAAGCCTCTCAGCTAACAAAATGCAGAGTGTTTCTTCACCTGTTTCCTCACATCTTCCCTGCCTCTTCAAGATAAGGACTGAATTCTCCTAACATTCAAAGGGAATTGGGCATTCTAGTGCCTGGAACTAAATGAAGAAAAATCACCTGCTCTGGAGACCCCTGAAAAGTACTGTGTTTTGTTGGTCACCAGATGTATGAGACTAGGCAGGGCCACCTGCTTCTCCCAGACTCTCTTCAGGCACAGAGGAAGGAGTCTGCATCTGGAGGATGCTAGAACCACTGTTTTCACTTGCTTTAAGCTGTGGTGGAACACCATGGGGGTAAGAAGCTCTGCAGTCTGCTCAAGAAAGTCACAATGAGGACTTCAGAGATTAAGACAGACAATAAGACAATAAGACCTTTATACTGGTTGTGGGCCACATCTTGGTGCAATGAACATGTTGTGGCACAGCCTCCCTGTCAGTAGGAAGCAGGCAGACCCCAAAACACAGCCTGTTTACGACTAATTTCTTATAGGACCACCCATTTTAACTCTGAGATCACCTGCAATCGATCATCTGCAACAGAAATACTTTATATTTGAATTATCTTCCTGGAAAAGCTGTTTGAACATACTGGTACTGTGTTAGTGTCCAAAGGAATATTTTTTACCTTCAGCAGCCAGTAAGCACGCTATATAAAATGCAATGAGACAGGGTAAAAGACTGATTTAATCTAGAAAAATCCTATATTTTGGCTTTCATTCCCACAGTCTTGGCTATAAAATTTTCTCTAATGTTCCTCTACCATTACGCTCATTTAATAATCTATGAGGTTTAGATTCTAATGCAATATATAGACTATTCAGATATATGCATGCATGATAGAATTCATGCAAGTTTGCTGTAATTTTATCCTCTGGAGAGAATATGAGAAAGTAGAATGGCAGCAAACACAGCAATACAGACCTTTTTCATGTCTTAAATTCAAAATAAAGACCTTTTTTTTTTAATCATTCTAGCAACATAAGGTATAGCAATTCCAAAAGAGACAGAGAGAGACTGAAAGAAATTTTCTTATCATTAGAAATGGTTGAGAGGAACTGGCTTGTTTTAGGACATGTTCAGTTCTGTCATTATCTCTGAACAATAAGTACAATTGATTGCTGTAGGAATAAAAATCATGATTATGAAACTTCATGAAGCCTTTGGAAAGGCTGAATGAAATGTGTGATAGCAAAATTTGAACTTCGTCTCAGTTTTAAAGAATTTATTTATTAAAAGCAACAGGTCTAATTTCACCTACTTTTATTCTCCACTGGTGAAACAAAAGATGCCTCTAATTTTCATTACAATTTAATTTTTTTGTGCCTTCTCACAATCTAGTGAGTCTGAGAATCCAGTGAAGTGGTTGAATGCAAGGGTTAAACCAAGAGAGGTACGACACAGTGCATGAGATCCTGATTTCCCAAACTGGGATAAAGGCGATCCTCACAGCTATGGAAGCTGAAGCTGCTTCCTTTACATAGCAGTAAAAGGCAACATGACCTACTTCTCCCATTGGAATGACTTGCCAGGGAGGGTGCAGATGGCATTGCTGTACCTTTGGTGGGGCATCCTGTCCCCAGGTAGGGTCTGCTGAAGAACAGAAGGTGCAGCCTCAGTGTGCTGCACTATATCTGTCTCTGGCTGAGAAGCAGCTGTTAAGGAGGAGCAGGAGGAAAGAGGAGGGAGAAGTGGCAATCAGATCTCCAAGATTTTACATAATGATCTGGATAAACAGGTATGCCAAACTATGTGTCCTTTAACAAATAATTCGGTGCTGTTATTTCTGTTCTACTGAGTTGTATGAACTTAATTTGGGGTTTAGTTTTGTTTTTTCAGCCAAGTATTATTCTTATCTAACACCAAGGTTTCTTCCTAAGTACAATGATTTGGTGCTGTACAATTCTGCCCTGCAGTACATCTGGGAAGCTTTTCCATTTCCACATAAATAAGAAAAGATGTCATATATTCATTGTTTATTCTCAGATTGCCTCTTGGGGTGCTTAGCCAACATATTAGAAATTGGTGAAATAAAGTCTCAAACTTATCATTTTTTTAATGGACAGAGAGAACGGGCCCTGGCCCAGGGTATAATTAGTCGTGTCCAGCACATCCTCCTGAGCAGGGAGATAAACTGCAGCCTCTGCCAGCTGGGGCAGTGCCAGTACCATGAATTAGCACAGCATGCTCCAGAAGCTTCTCTTTCTGCACCAGCATAAACCAGCACATTCCCAAGAGGGCAGAGGAGGTGAGTAAGCAAGTGGTGAAAGTACAGCAATTGTGAGCCACCCAGGCATTTTCCTGGAAAAGCATCCTTTCCAAGCCACTTCTGAAATCTTTTATTAAAGTAGCCTCGACTGAAAGTTAGGAGGTCATGCTTTGGTCAGCCTTTTAGAGTGTTATGTAAGGGATTCTCTTCCTAACTTAGGAGAAGAAACTTATATGACTGAAATTAAGACTCTGCTTTGAGGAGAAATTCTTCTTCTTTCTCTTCCTCTACTTTCATCTCTTGTCTAACTGCATACAACTTAATGCAGTTGCAGGCTGAACACAAAAATGTGTCTCTATATGAGCAAGCAATAATGGGGACTAGAAAACAACCGTATTTACAGCTCTAATTTGAGTCAAAGCAATTCTAGCTATTGAAGGCAAAAAAAGTTATGAAAAAGTCATAGGTATGCTCTACCAGGGTGCAGCAGGTTGCCAATGCTCTGCACGAAAATAAATCTAAGGTGGAAGAATGAAATAGAAATGAAGAAAGCAAAATAAGGCAGAAAAGAGAGAGGGGCAAAGCTAGAGTATGATACTAGCAGGATAAGAATTGTCATATAGAGCCAGACCAAAGATTTTTTATCTTACTGATAGGTGTCTGACTGTGGTCAACAGTAGGTGTTGAAAGAGAATGCAAAAATATGTACTAGTACCTCTCCCAGACCATGTCCCAGATCAAAAAAATAGTCAGAGGAGAGATGGATTTTGAGCATGTTTGCCCATTTTTGTTTCCAACTAATTTTTCTTCCACAACTTTCTTGAAACACTTTTTAAACTTACACAGACCCTTACATTCACAACACTGTGTCAGGGAGTTGAATAGCTTAACCACAAGAACTGTTTTCTAGATTTTTGGAATCCATTACCTGCTTGTTTCTCTCCTTCATGTTTGCATCTCTGCACTATTTGTGTGGGAAGAGATTGTGAGTAACAATGAACCTTTTACACTTGTTTACCTTCCTTGCCTAAGATTGTAAGGACTTGCACCACATTTGTCCTGAGTCACCCCGTTTCCAATCTGAAGACTCCCTACCGTACCTCATAACTTCAGCAGAGACACTTCAGGCCCTGGCCACCCTCCTGTGAACCTTACCCTTTTCCACCATGCCTGGATTGAGATGGGGAACCAGAACTGCTCTCAGTAATCAAAATCTCTCTGCACCATGGGATTGTATGGGACCAGTAATTATATTTTCTGTTTTGTTCTCAGCTTCTCACTAAATACTTTCTAATATTCTATTTCCATTTTTTTTCCCTGATATTTGAGCCAGTGCATTTGTACAACTGTTCTGCACCATGTCAGTATTTAATTTCTGAATTAAAATAGTCAGCTGCAAGCCCCTTGTTTTCTGGGTGAAGACCTTTCCTTCTGAGTATTATTTCAATCTACAGGTTTTTAGAGACTCTATAGTAAAATCTGCTCATAAATGGAATTCTTACTGTATGAATTTGTATATATGGGTCTTTTCATACTGCACTTACTCAAGGGTAGATATAATTATTGTATTTTTTATATCATGATCTGTTAGTAATAGAAAATGCCCACAGAGATCTGGCAGAAAATTTCCTAGTGGAAATATATTAGAAATATCTTATATTAGAAAAAGAGTACTTCAACTGAGTTGATTTTATCCATTTCCCCCAGAAAAGTAAATTATATGAG
Source organism: Thryothorus ludovicianus (assembly GCA_013397245.1). NCBI lineage: Eukaryota > Metazoa > Chordata > Aves > Passeriformes > Certhiidae > Thryothorus > Thryothorus ludovicianus. Next base: position 718,546 of record VZTB01006085.1, on the reverse strand, counting down.
CAGAATATTTTTGTGCTCATGTCAATTTTTATAACTCTGTCAGCACTGATATTTAGACAAAATGGAAATTTTGAGAATTAAGTCAACTGTACCAAACCACACTGAGAAATTGGTAATTTTTACCACCATAAGATTGATCTTTACTATCAGACCCATGGCCTGACAATGTAGGTGAAGATAATCTGATTACTTGGTTTTAATTTGGACATTACTATGAGAAAATGATCAACTTGTCGTAGGTGGTATAAGATGCCATCACATCGCGTAATTGTTTTCTGTAGAAAGTTCATCCAAGCAACTCACATACCAAGGGAGCAGAAAGGTTGGTAAATAATGTCCAGTGCTTAAAAGTAGGGGCTTCTGAATGATATTGTGTAAATGAAATGTTATGTTGTTGTGATGGCCTTAATACTTCTATTCTGTATATTCATTGAGATCAGGACCTAGATGTTCTAGCAGAATCTATCTAGTGCTTTCATAGGAAATTTTCTCAACTCCAACTCCAGAAATATTTTTTTATTTTCATTCCTCATGTTTTCAACCAATTATTCTCTTTACTTGGTATTATCACAGTTGTTTTTTAAGGGTTTCAAAGGCCTAAGAAATCATTAAATAATAATAATTTTAAAAGTAGTTTTTCATCATCCCAGTGATTTTTTTATTCAGCATTAATGTTCCATTTCCTATTTTCTGATTGTCCTCATCTCATCACATCTATAAATATCCCGTTCATGCAGTCTCTGGGCTCGAGTCTGGAGGACGTGCACCTGCATGGGGGGAGTACCTTTCTGAATGCCAGATATGCCGGTTTAGATGTGTTGAGTCCTGCTTGGCATAGCAGGAGAGGTGGAGAGGACTGTCATGTAGCTGGAAAGGGGACAGTCCGTCACCCCTGAGCTTGCCCTCGCCCAAGAATTGCACAAGAACCTCAGAGATAAGTATATACGTACATTCTGTGCATGCAATATTCAAGCTCATGCATGTGTATGTATATTTTATAGACATGCTAACACATGTGTATGCACACACATTTGTGGACACGCGTATGCACAGTGTATATGTGTACAAACAGTTCGTATACAGATGTGTGCACGCATGTATATGCTGGTATTCCTATGGGTACGAAATCATCACTTAATTATCCTTCGGGAGGAGTTTCCAGCCCGGAAACCCAGTGTCCCCACGGCTGGAGGGAAGTGTCCGCCGCCCCTCCCGCCGCGAAGGTGCTGCCGGGGCTGAGGCAGAACCCAGGAGCTCCCCCGGCCCTGTCCCCTGCTGCAGGAGGAGGGAGAGGGACCCCAGATGGAGCACTGCTCCCTCTGAGACTGTTCTTGCTGGGATTCACACAGACACAGGTGGGTCCGGGACACTCCTACACACAGCCATCACATGGCAAGGGTCCCTCCTCGGAGGGAGGGGAGGAGAGGAGAGGGGAGGGGAAAGAAAGCCTTTCTCCCGCTTTTCTTTGTTTGTAATTGGGAAAGACTTCAAGCGCAAAGTCTTAAGAGCCTCCTGAGGTGCTTCAGAGCAAAGGTAAATTCACCTCACGATAGAAGAGAGAGGTAAAACAGATTTGCCCGCGACACGAGTAAAGAAAGGGTCAGTGGCCCGTTAGTCCCTGTGTTGAGGCGGTTAAATAACCCCAGGGAATGATCTCCACCAGCTCAGCCTTTGTCTCTACCCCTCCGGGAGACAGCGGCTCTTGCCGAAGGGGCGCAGGCGAGTGCGGCGAACAAAGGAAAGAAAGCTCTGTCACCGCAGCCCTACTCGTACAGAAGGTGCCCGGCATCCCTGCCCGGCCCGAGCAGGCTCCCCTGAAGGGGACGCTAAATAATTGATCATAATCGATTGCCTGCATGCATCGGGAAGCGAAAGCGGGCGCATCCCTTGCTTGCAGCCTGCTCCTTCCCCCATTTGCGCTGTAATCCTATTCCACCATGTGCAGATAGATGAAGGGACGTAATTCAGCCTTCAGGCCTGGGCGGGGTTCTCGCCGTTTAATCTTTTCCTTTCTCTTCCCTTCGCTGCTTTCTTCCCTCCCCCCCTCCCTTTCCGTCTCCCAGGCCCGGTGAGGTCAGCTCATGAATACTGCTTCATTTTCCTGAGGCTCCGGCAGCGGCGGGTACCTCGTGTGCGGTGCCCGGCTCTCCGTGCATGCATTTCGCCAGCCGGGCAGCGGACACAGTGGTGGTGAGTAATGCAGATGCTTTAGATCCAAGCCCTTTTTTTCCTTCTTCTGCTTTTCTTTTATTTTTTTTTTTTCTCCCATTCCCAAAAGAGAAATATTGCTCATGATCCAGATGCAACAAACCCGCCGGGTATGAGGGGAGACCTTCAAAAATCCCCTCCGCTCCTTTAAACCGGGACAAAAGGCAGAAGCACTCCCAAATCTTAAGCCGCGTTTGCGAATTCTCGGCGAGGCAGAGGCGGGCGCCCGGTGGGACGAAAGGGCCGGGGCCGGGGGGATGCCCTGCCCGAAGTTCCGGGCACGGGAGGGCCCCGCCCCGGCGCGTGGAGCCACCGGACTGCTCCCTTTTGTTGCTTCCATTTATTTACCCTTTCTTCCGCCCGGACAACTGTTCCCGACAGGAAAACCTGCGGAGACGCCGCGTCCCGGCGCCACGTGGGTTTCCCTCTGGGGAGGAGGTCGAGCTGCGGAGTTTTGTGAGGACAGATTTCGGACTTGGTCTGAAATGAGGCTTTCGTTGGGCCAGTTAAAAATGCATATAAATATATGTCTATATATATATACATATATACGTCTAAAATCAGCCAACTTAACTGTAGGCAGTAGCCGATCTTGGATTTTGGGGTATGCGGGGTAGGGGTTGTGTTCTGCCAGACCGCGGTTGAGTGTGATGTTTTAATTACAGTGAAAGTTCCCTAAAAGGTTCAAGGAGCATAGGAGCATAGGGCTCCCGGTGATTAATTTGAATTACATTTCTTATATTTCATACCTGTATAGCTCCAAACAATGGTAGGGTGGGAATTCTGTTTGTGGTGGCTAATAGAAATGCAAAGCGAATCTTTTATAAAGTGTTGCCTTACAAGTTTTATAGCTTTACACTCCCATGCTTTCTTTTTACTAATTAATGCTTGGGAAGTGTCTGCCAAATTGTGTAATTTTGAGCATTAATTTCCAGAATATTTGTTTAAATCAGGCTATTAATGACAGTGCATTTGAGAGGAAATGATGTACTCCTGCCAGTGAGAGCAGAGCGAATACAGCCTCATTGTCTAGTATGTTCCAGGGAGTAAACCAATTGTCAGGGCACGGTATAGTCTCCACATTGATTTTGCCCAGTCGTGCTTCTTGCTTTATTCCCTGTTCTAGCAGGGAATGGCTAAGCCATGTTCTAGGAGGGAATGGGCAGGCCATGTTAGGAATGCTGTAATTTCTGCTGTTGTCCATGTTTTGTCCCTAAGGAGAGTTGAATAAAGGCTGTGTGAAAACAGTTTGTGGATGATAACCATTATTTTCAGAATATATTGGAGACATCAGCAGCATGATATAGCTTTTAACAGCCCTTTTTCATAATCTGTTGTGGTCATGAAAACTCTAGTTGTGTCATTATAGGGGCAAATTGCCAAGTGAGCATCCTTCAGACAATGACACATAACATTTTGTTCTGGGTGAGGGTGTATTCCTTGCTTCCTCTGTTTTGAAAATCTGCTGGAGTGATTATGTCTGAGTCCTATATAACCTATCGATCTGCATAAATGGTAACAAATGTGAATCGGTCTTAAATCCTGACAGCATGTCTGGATAACAGTGTTTCGAAGCTGATTGCAGAACCCGTTTCCTTTATAACCCTCAATTCCCGAGTCACCTTGCCCCAGAAGAGTCGCTGTCAAAACTGAAGTGAAATCTGTAGTTGCTTCCACGTGTGCAGCCCTTTGTACAGTAGCTTTCCCCCACTCGGCTGTGACATTGACTGGGACGAGGCCTTTTAGCAGGCAGACAGGTGCATTAACAGCCCAGGCTTGGTGAGGACAAGGGGGAGGGAAGTTTGTGTTTGGAAGGAAATTCATCCCTGGTGTGGCGGCCCGGCGGGGTAAGGTTGGGCATGGGGGCTGGGGAAACGCCCCTAGGTGCAGAGGGAGCGGGATCAGGTCTTAGCCTCAGCGGAGCCCTTCGGGCCCTTCCAAGAGCCGCTCCTGTTGGCTCTGGGCTGCGGCTTCGGCCGGATTCTCCCCGGCCGTTCCGGGGGACCGCTCCGCCCGCAGGTGGGCGCGGGTCAGAGCTGGGGACCGGCGGGGCGCGGCGGCGGCGGGGAGCGCGCAGGCTGGCCGCCGCCGTGGTCGGGAAGACTGTCTCCCCATCCTCCCCGTCCCCACCGCGACCACTTCTCCGGTTCTCCTCCCCCAGCTCCCGGGGCG